>VZRL01006239.1:127949-176240 GCA_013397895.1 Origma solitaria | reverse complement strand
GCCCAGTGACAGGAGCTGAGGGAATGGGTGACGTTGTGCCAGGGGAGGTTTAGGTTGGATATTAGGAAAAGGTTTTTCACCCAGAGGGAGGTTGGGCACTGGAACAACTCCCCAGGGAAGTGGTCACAGCACCAAACCTGACAGAGTTCAAGGAACATTTGGGCAATGCTCTCAGGCACAGGGTGTGACTCTTGGGGATGGCCCTGTGCAGGGCTGGGCGTTTAACTCAATGATCCTTGGGGGTCCCTTCTGGCTCAGGATATTCTGTGATTCTGTAGTTCTCTGATACAAGTGACTGTGTTAGTAACACGCAAATGCCCTTGTAAGTGGATCAATTCATTGCTATTTGCATCACATGTGGAAGTAGAGCAGTGATCTAATCTACAGAATCTTTTATGAAACAGCTTGCCTTAGTCTTCTCTGCTGAGCTTTCTTCTTTAGTCCCTTGCCAAATGAGCCTTGAAGGTATAACATGACGTTCTAGACCGTACGCAGTGTCTGCACAGGAGTTGTTTTCCAGTTTGAAATGCTCTAGTGGTGGGAGTCAAGGGCAACAATGTTTTGACATTGTTAAGTAAATAACACAGTATTCTTCCTTAGAATAATCCTCCAGATAAACGAAGACCTGGTCATTTTGCTGGGTGCTTGGTGGTCATATTTACAGACTGAGTAGAAATTATAACAGGCGGCTTCATGTTCCTATAATTATTCTACAAGAGGCTTGTTCTGTCACTCATTCTGAGCACTGCTTACCTCTGCAGCACAGCAAGATCTCTGACGAGACAAAATACTACCCTGCACCTACCCTAAATCTCTGTGATGAGAAATGACCCCCAGTGAGATTACTAGGATCAGTTGTAGAGGAAACACCTTTCGAAGGGACAAGAGATCATTGTCTTGACAAGTGAGACAAGGTTTTGGAATCTGTGTCTTGAGGGAATGTGATGGGAAAGGTGCCTTTGGCAAAGGGATAAAAGAAATCTAGAAATAGTGAAAACTAGAGAACAGTCAGAAGGTGTCCAAGGGAAAAATATTCTCTAGAAACAGAAAGGCAAAAGCTGCACTATATCAGCTATTTGACATATTGGCTGGATGTGGCATCTGGAAAATATTGTAGGAATTTGCACAAAGGATTTAATTTTTCTTGAAAGCCATTTTTATTTTAGGCTCTCACTTTTGGCTTGTTTCACAGCACTAATGATTGCAATTTTGTCCCATCTGAAGGAAAAAAAAAGAGAAGAAAACTCTTCATTGTCCATTGTCTTTATTTATAACTTTCAGGTACATTTGAGAAACACTTTATGTGGTAATGGGAAATAAGTGGCCACTTGTCGTTTCTGAGAAGAGCCACTTGAGTTGACTCAGCTGATTCAGTCCTGTGGTGTTCAATGAAATATGAAAGAAATTTTTCAATCTAGCACAACCATTATTATTTGTTGCTTGCTTGGAAATAGCTGCTATCTTTCTTAAGCCTCTTTGTAGTATCATAAGACCTTCTCTACTCTCTTGAGAAATATTTTTCTAAGATCATATAAACTGAAAAACAAAAGACTGCATGAACCCCATTTTGGAGGAAGAAACCCTATGTCTAGAATAACAAATATTTTCATAACCTCAAGACAGGCAATATTCAGAAACAGAAAAAGACAATGGAAGAAGAAAGGGGGAAAAAGGAATCAGAAGACACTGAAGTTTTTACTGCCTACATATAGTCACATGGGTCTTCACAAGTCTGCCTCTCTTGTTCTTTTTAATCTGTTGGTTATTAAAGCTGAAATAACTATTAAACCTTCTAGAAGAAGTGGCTGGTTCACAGGTCTGTGGGGATACTGCTCTGAACAGATGCTCCCCTCATGGGCCCCTGCTGCAAGTCACCACCTCTGCAGGGGATGGTGTCTGTGCAGCTTCTGAAATCTCATCAGAAATGTGATCTGCTCCTCCTACTTCTTATCAATATGTGATTTTATTGCTTTCAGAACTAGCTGTCACATAAAAGAAAATACAGTTCTTCTCCAGATTGCTCTACTGTTGAGATAGACTAAAAAATGCGTATTTTAGTTACTATACCTGATGCAGTGAACAATATACGAAAGTGAAGTTGTATTAGAGGATAAATAAAACCTCATGCAACCTCATCTCTGAAGAGATTTTTAGAGCATTGCTCTGGCTTGAGGTTAAATAGAGCTCTTTCAATCAAGCAAACAAACTGCAGCTAAAAAATCCACTGCAACTAAGTCAACATTAATAACTTGATCATAAAAGGAAATAGTCAAGGTGAAAAGGGAAAGAAAAGTAAACAAAGAACATGCTGATCTGCTGCCTTTCTGTTTTGCATACCTTCAGAGCTACCTGAAACCCTGCAGGAAACTGCTGGCACATGGAGCAGGGGCCTCTGTTATACATCCAACCACTTACTTGAATGATTACCTTTCAAATCAGAGAGCAATCAACAGAGATAACTATACAATTAGCTCTCAGGACTCGGTGCAGGTTGCTATGAAATCTGAATGTTTAGGCATAGATGAACTACACTCACATTTAGATTTCCCCAAGGAGAGGATTTGAGGAAAGCTTCAAAACCCTCTCCATTATCTCTGCTAAAACTCAGCTGAGAACCAGGAGCCAGCTTGCATCTGCTGGGACACTGCACCGTGAGAGGGCTGCAAGCGTCAGAGTGAGCGAGTGAGAGACCGAGCACACCAGGACTTCCCTGAGGCAATAAAAACACACAACATGAGCACCCCTCACCAGCCCCTGAGACTCCAGAGACTCTCCCCCTCCACAGAATCTTGCCCCCTTCCAAACTCAGAGGGACTGGAAATCTGGGGGTGTGGAAGAAGCTAGAGAGTGCACAGCAGCCTAATTAAAGTAATCATTGAGCTTTTGTTAATATATAAATGCAGAAGTTATTGGTCCAAGAAAGGTGTGTAAATAGTTTAAATCCAAATGAAAGAAATGGTAAGAATTATAATCTGACCCTCTAGTCTCCACAGCTTGAGAGGATGAAGGAAAGATGGAGAAAGGTGGAGGACTGTGGCAGAAGGGGGTGGAGAGGCCTTAACCTGCAGAAGCACTATACAGCATGAAAATTAACCTAGAAGATACAGGATTGTGTGACAGAAATAAATCAATTTCTGTTTCTAACTCACAAACAAGTTGAAAGAATTAACTATAAAGCCAGAGACAGGTAGCAGAAAAGGGCCATCAGGAGGATTTCAGAAGGAGGCAAGAAAAGGGAGCGTGTCCCCAAGCCAGGGAGAAGGAGCAGTGTGCCCAGCACGTGTGGGAAGCAGCACATGCATGGGGGACAGATACGGCAAAGGGAAAAACGCTCCCCAGGCCAAGCGCTGGAGATATGAGCAGTCCTGCTGACAGGCAATTGAAGGGGAGCCAGTGCTTATCTTCCCCACTTACACTACTGCGGCTTCGTCTGTAACACTTTGACTTCCTTTCTGAGCCTCTGCATCTGTTTGTTCTCTCCTCTTGTGTGCCAAGTTGGAGTGACATTTTACACAACGCTCTTCTCCACTGGGAAAATGCCTGAGAAATCTTGCACAGAGCCCAAGCCCAGTCCTGACGTGTCCATAGGGGCTGATACCTGAGTTGTGCCTAGTCTGGGACTCTTGCAGCCCAAGACAGTCACTTTTCTTCATGAAAGCACAATAGTGTCAGGTTTCACAGTGCTATGGGAATAGTAACCCAGATGTTTCAGGAGCTGCTTGAAACTTTTAGGAATTTTGTTAAACAGCTGGATAAAAACCAAGCAAAAAGTCTGGTCAGTTCACTGAAAGTCTGTTACTTTTACTCATTATGCTAACTGGACGACTGAAAAATTACTGCAAAATTAATGAAAATTGTAGTAATTTTTCAAAATGACAGATTTCACTTGCAACTCATCCAGATGTGCTGAGAGTATAAAATTGCATGGGGACTGTTTCTGCAAAGGTGAGCTGTATGAAATATAAATTGTTCCCATAGTCTCTCCTCTTACACAATGAATTAGACTGAAATAATAGCTGAAAACAACTAAAAAGCAGACAGCACATCAGTGGCTTCTTTCTCATCTTGGACTGGCTCTACATTTGACTTCACGCTTTGAAGGAATTTTTATGGTACTCTAGATCTGCTATGACATAAATATCTGTTGCTGCAGTGTCCTGAAACTCCCCCTGAACTCTCTGAGGTCAAACCTCAGAAGGCTGGGAACAACCAAAAACTTGGGGGAGGGAAGAAATGGGGAAAGAGAGTTTTTCTAATGTGCAGCATTCTGCTTCAGCAGATGTAAAACTGTAAGATGCTAAATTGTTCTTTACTCTGTAGCTTGTGAGGAAGAAGAAAAGCCCTCTCAGCTGGCTTTTTTCTTATTGAAAGAGCACAAGAGAAGGGGTTTGTGTGGCCCCTGCACTTTCTTCAGCCATTTCCCCCTCTGCCCTCCACCACCCTTCTGCTCCAGCCCTCCTGGCTCAACAGTTGGGTGAGGTAAAAGGTTTACCTTGCAGGAAGCAGAAGCATGTCTGCTACTCCTCAGTGGGTCAGGCTTTGTGTCATGAACTTGCATGTTATTGCAATGGATTAAAAAAATGCCAAGAAATTCACAAATGTGATTGAAGACAGGACCTACATAGTAGTCAAATACACATTATAAAAGGAAGTACTTAGATAAATATTTAAGTAAAGTTCAGAACTCCTGCTTACCTCCTGTCAAATCCTGAAAGTACCTAAGCTCCTTGACAGGCTTGCTACTCTGGTTTTCTAAGGAAAAAAGGTCATGAGCTTGAACTTTGCCTATGATGTCACCTCACCTTAGCTTTTGAACCCTTGGGAGAATTCACATCATGCTTGGAAGATGATTGGAGCCTCAAAGACAGTGGTGTGTCTATGGGTTTTGGGAAAAGTTGAAGATAATGTAACACTCAATTGTAATAAAAAATGAGAGGCAAGAGGCTTAGATATTCAAAATGTCTGCGATGATTTGGTAGTTATCACCACTGTATGTGGGAATCCCAACTCTGCACTGCAGTTCCTGCTCAGCTAAATCCCACCCTATATATTCTTCCATCACATCCTCTGGTGATGATCCAGCTTGCCAAATATTTTCAGAGTATTCCTTGTACACCAACAGATTAATAAACTCTTTCCTAGGGCAGCTGTGGTGTTTATCAAGTACGGCCAAATGAAGACCAATGCCATAGCCCACTTTTAATCAATCACACTAGCTTAGTATCACCACCTTTGCCCAGCAAGCGATGGACGAGCAGAGATGCATTTTAGGAACTGATTTGGTTTCCAGACTTTCCTATTTATTGGTTTTGAGTGGCAGTTCATTGAGCAAATGACAGTGAAACTAAGAAAGTCCTAGGAGATTGCAGGAAGCTCCTCTGCTTTCTGACTGCCTTGAAGGCCATTTTGAAGCAGCCATTTGTCAGAGATGAGAGTGATATCACAAACAAACAGCTAGGTCAAATAACATAAAGCTGGAGTCACTAGGAGAGAGTCAGAAAGCAGCATCTCAGCTTGTTAGCATACTCCCACTGTTTATATGGATAATGGCAACTGGGAAGAGGGTTCTTGGTGATGTAGAAGTGGTCAATGCCCATTTCTTTTCATATTCTTGTTAGAAAGGTCAGGCAGAGCTCTTGAAGCCTGGCTTTGAAATGTTTACAGTAATGTTTTAGCAAATGGCAACTTCTTTACTAACCAATGTTGTTTTATTAGCTGTTGTGTTATTTCACAGACACACAACTGCATTATACCTTTGTACATATATTTAGCCTTGAAACAGCTTTAAATATAAACTTTTCTTTGTTTTTTTCTAATAAATGGAAACATTAATTACATACCTCCAGACTCTGTCTGTTGCTCTGGCATTAAGGTCACAGACAGCTTCAAAAACGTGCAAAGTACATTAAGAATTTTCCCAGACAGATTAAGTATATGCTTAAGTTTTATAAACCTACTCTTAACCCTCTTTTTTAAATCCCCTTTTCCAGGAACTCAGTTACAGCATGAACAATAGTTTGATTATAGCTACTGTAACACAAAGACCTGCGTTATATCTTGGTTTTGTGCTGTTGCTTTCAGTGAGCTCAAGAGTGGAGAATAATTTGATTCAGAACTGTAGCTGCAAGTTTTGTCAGGTGACTAGGAAGATGCCTCTAAATGCACTCACTCACCACAGAATTGTATGCATGGCATGATTTTTTAAAAAAATAACTATCCCGATTTGCGACAGGCGGTGTGCTCTGGCAGGGAAACAAAGCTACCTGCTGTGTAGAAAAGCAGGAAGGTGTCTACAGGCAACCCTACCTTTCTGTGTCATCTCCTTCATAGCAAAAGCCCTAAAGTTTCTGAGGCCCTCTGAAAAAGCAGTTGAGGTTTTGCTGACATTCTGACTTATCCTGGTTGTTCCCAGGCTCTGCTTTTGTTGGTTTGCAGTGCAGTGGACTAGGAACAAAAGAGGAAGGTTTAATTCACTGATCTGCTTGTACTGCACAGAATTACAGGCTAATGAGACACAATCTGTAACACCCTGGAAAGGCCCTCCTGCGCACACTGGTGTTACATTTTCTTATGTAAGCAAGTGCCCACCCCAGATACACTGGGAAAGGATTAAGTATTGCTTAAGACAAATAGCTTATTTGCAAAGGGTGTAACTGAGATAAATACTGTCTCAACAGAACTGAAACCTGTCAAGCATGACTTTAATTCAGTGTTTTGTTAGGCTATCTTGCTGTTCTTGTACTTCTGAATTCCCTCTGACACGGTAAGCTATGCCTACACTGCTGGAGAGGGAGACACAGAAAGGCTACAAATGCATGGCCAGTCACCTTAGAAGCCTGATAAACCAGCCTGCCTGAACTCTGTGCTACCAGCACTGCTTTTCCATTGTTTTGTGGCCTAAAGAACTTCAATGCAAAGCTCACTCCAAAATCTTTTGATTGTGTCACTGTCTGTACTGTCAGCACAACCCCATGTACAATCCAGATTTTGTTCCTAAATGGAGCAGAACTGATCCTCTGAGGCTAAGAGATGAAAGCAGATATCATATCACATCAATACATGAAGACTACATTACATGTGTGCAATTAAATGGTAGAAAACTTGCCATGGGAAAATAATTTTAAAAAAAAATAAGTTACATTATATGCAGGCTGCATATCCAGTAGTAGATATCTGAATTTTGCATGCAGTTTTCCAAGAGGCATTCTTCAGTGAGGCATAGCTCTCCGCACCTTCAAGATCAAATTTCTCATCTGTATATAGCACACAGAAATCTGGACACAACTGTCTTATTGTCATTTTTTTCAGCCATTCTTATGACCTGGAAAATTACAAACAAAGAAGGACGTCTAAAGTTAGTTGTAGTCTCAACATCACCTAGTTTCAATAACTCTACTTAATTGTTCTGGAACCACAGTAACAATATTATTTGACTTATCTTAGAGATTGTCTGTCTGCATAATGTGATCTGATGTGCTGACGTTGTAAAATTTCTGCTGTTTTTGTTTCATGCTGTTTCTCGTTGGTTGCTTGACCATATAATCGTGGGTATTCTGTTTGCACTTGACTGGGACATCACAGAATCATACAACAGTTTGGCTTGGAAGGGACCTTAAAGATCATCTAGTTCCAAACCCCCTGCCACTAGACCATGTTGCTCAAAGTCCCATCCAGCCCGGCCTTGAACACTTCCAAGCGCCTCATCACCTGCGTATTGAAAAAATCTCCCTGTTTGCCATGGTAAACTCTGAAAATTTGCTTCTCTCTTCACTACCTCTCCATTTCTGTGAACAATTTTTCAAGAGTCTCTAATGAGTATCTGGAGTGGAAGTGACTGCTAAAAAACCCACTCTTCTATCTATTGGTTTGCAAAGGATTATGTTCATTTTGTGAAACATAGGAACATTTCAAATTTTATTTTTTAACCCCAATTTGGTGAAATATGGCCCACAGAATATCAAAAATGCCTTGAAGAATTGCATTGTCAGAATGTTTCATTTTGACTCCTTGTTCATACAATTCCATCAGATGCTTCACAAGTATGTTTATGAAATCTTAGAGAAAGGGTCCAACAGTTATTTACATTCCTGTAAAATGTTTTGATTTCCTTAGATCATTGCTTCCTAACACAGTAGTTTTCTAACAGAAAATTTTCAACAACTTCTACTCTTGGCTCCCAAACATTCTTTATCAATGTCTGCTGAACTTTTTACTCCTATACTTCTTTGGAAATCCCATTATTTTTCTTAGTCTAGTGCTTGGTTATGATTTAGGATGTTTTTCTAGTTGACATGGCTTATCAAATCAAATATTGTGAAAAAAATGTTATTCAAGCTTTTCTGTACCTTAGGATTTCTAATCCTCTTAGTTAATGAGTGCACTGCACTTTTTCTAAACCTCTCTCACCCTTTCTTTGGAAGCGAGGCAATAGTGCTATTTTTTTTAAGGATTAGAAATTCATCTCTTAAGTGCGTATACTCGTCAGTTAATTACCTGTTGATGCCAGCAAGAGCCAGTTCTAGCAATATTTGGGCAGAAAGTTGCATATTAGAGTGAACAGGGCAAAAGAAAGTGTATTCCTGCTGTTCTGTGGTCTTTGATTTGTCCAACCTTTGCTTTCAAGTATTTTGCAAAAACAAGTCATGGTTATTATGTAAGGACCAGACTTGGCTCTTTGCTAAATACGTTGGAGCTTGTTTTTTTCATTTCCTGCTCCTGCACTGTAATTTATAATTGAATTGAAGGGAGGTTTGCCAAACAGCAGTCACATGGAGAAGATTTGCATGCTTCAGCTGATCTTCGGGTCTAGCAGGTTCTCAGAGATGTTGAACTGTCTGTGCAAGCATGACCAGAAGAGCTAAAGATTGTGTTGCTGTAATCCCTCCCACAAAAGATGGGCATGCAGTGTGACCCTTGCATCCCCTGTGAGGACTTTCCTCCTTACAGGTTTCTGAGTTTCAGCCCTGAAGTGTCCCTGGCACAGCACCACACCCAGCTGGGAAGCAGCGGCTGGGTCTGGGAGGCAGCAGGACCACGTACGTTCCCCAGCGCATCCTCAGTGCCTGCAGCACTGAGCTTTCCCTGCAGCCTGCTGCACTGGCTGCATGGGACCAGCGAGAAGCTCCTGATGCTCTGCTGGCAAAGCCAAGCTTCATCAGCTGCAGCAGAGCACCAGGAGACAGAAGTTAAAGTCTCTGTGGCTGCTGTCAGAAATGAAACACGTGGGAATTTCTCAATGCCAGTTACTTCTGGGCAGAATATAGCTGTGGCAAAAGCAGGGAGGAACAGCCCCGCTTAGTCCTCAAATAAATCCTTCATTGTCCCACTCATGAGAGCACATAAGAACCACACTTCCTAAGTTTTCCAGTCTGAAGGAATTCAGAATAAAACTAATTCAAGATTCCTTACCTCCTCCACAACTTTTTGCAGCTTTTTTCTTCTTTGTGTTTAGCTACCATTTATGCTATATCCTCATACACTTTGCTTTTGGGAGTGATGACATTGAAAAGTTTGGAGCCAACAGAGCTGCAAGGAATTGTTTTGCCAGAAAGTGCATGCAGGGAGAATGGAAACTATTTGTGAAGTTGGATCTAAATCAGTAAACGGTTTCAAGTAAGCCAGCAGTTTGCCTTTGAATCAATCAGCTGAAGTTGAAGAGTTGTGTTACACACACAAAAAAATTTAAACATGTTTATGGATACATTTTCCAAGAATTTCTACTTCTGGTTTTGAAACAGATCCAATTTTACTGGTTAAAGTATCTCCCGAAAGAAAAAACTAAGTATTTCATTTTCAATTGATCAGTGTTTTAACTTAGCAGAAAATGAGGTTAGGCAGCTATGTCATTTAAAAAAAAGATAAAAGTCCATTGTGAGCAGCCTGAAGCACTTGGGATTTTTCAGTCTTAGCTTGGCTTCATGGAGAAATACAAGCTTATGTGATGGCTCTGTGTAACTGTGTGTCCCTTGACTAATCGCCATCAACATTTTTTGTGATCACTGTCTGACTTGAAGCTGTCTTGTCTGGACTGCAGGTATGCTGCAAAGATACTTAACTTTCTGCAAATTTCATAAATAATGGGAGATGAGAAAGAGACTTAGGCTCATTACAACAGATGAAAGGTCAGAAAGGAGGAGTAAGCACCATGATGCCCTCAACTGAAAGCTCATTTTGGGCAGCTGCACAGATTTAATAAAGCAGTGAAGATAAGAGCTGTAAGACATGCCCTTTGTGAGCTGGCTCCTGCTGCAATGTAGCACATCCATACATTAATACCATCCACACCTTTTGCATGCTCCTCACCTGCTTTTGGTACAAGACGCCAAACAATGGGCTTTTCTTCCTCCAGCACAGCATGTGAGTATCATTCCATGGAGTGCTGCGATTTACAGATGATGGAAAGCATGCCATTAGGAACAGGAATTGAGATGGACCTTTGATTCCCCTGTATTGATGCTCCCTAAACTTGTGCTTTCTGGTTAGATTATTGTGCTTCCTTGGTTAGATTTTATTAATTCAAGAAAATCTGGTTCAGTTGCTAGGAAGAAAGGATGATTTGCTTGTACATGTTGGTGAAAAGACAGAAATTAATAGAATTCTATTAAAATGTCAGTCATCTTCAAGGCAAAATTCAGAGGAAAACAGACAGCTTTTGATGACTTTCCCAAAACCCTGGTCTTCAAAGAGCTCTGGGATCCACATCATACATAAATCTGCCATGTCAAGCAAGAGTTGAGGTATTGTTTTGGCTTCATAAAAAGAAAAAGTAACCACATGGCACTCCATACTCACATGGAAGTGTGGCCACATATTTGCCTTCGTGATGGAAAACTGCTTTCCTAATCAGCGCAGCCATTTCCATCATGGAACCATTGTGCTATTTTCCATTCACTGGAATCAAGTCACACTGACTCTTTTCTAACAGCTTAAAGATCAGCAGAAACAATGAAGAAAATTGACCTTACGTAATCCTACACTGATGCCTGGGATTGAACTCTTGCCCAGTGCTCCCATGCCAACTTCAGCAAAACAAGCTCTTTCGTGAGGCTTCTATCCTTTTTCCAGATGTGGTTTTGAGGCAGGTGACAGTGACTCAAGAAGAGGGAGGGGGAGGAGCCACTAGAATTTTTATTGAAATGCTTTTAGCAGCTCTTGGGTTATTATTCTGTATTTATTCATGATTTAAATAAAGGGACAAAATACCCTTCCTTTAATTTGGGTGACATTAGGCAGGAAGAGTAATTCTTGATATCACATTCAGTGGAAATATGTTTACAAATAAACTGTGGTCTTTAGCCTTGGGCTTTTACCACATTTTAGATTGTTTGTTGGCATGGATTAACCAACAGAACTATACCCACAAGCCCTTCTCTGTCCTAGTGGCTGGTAGATTTAACTTTGTCAATAAGAAAGAATCTTTGCTAAAGCTTTGTGGCTCACCTGTGTTACTTAAAAACTACTCTTATGTCCATATTTCTAAGCTGGTATTGAGAATTCTATGGAAGGGCTACGTTTGGGTTGAGTTAAATACCAGTGGACTTCTGTATTGTGCAGATGGAGACATCTCCATCACATTAATTCACCAGAAAACAGTGAACTGCAACCATGTGCAGTTTGACTGCCACTAGAACAGGTTTTGTTTGTGAATACAGCTGGATGCCTTATGGAAGAAGCATTTTCAACATGCTCTATGAAAAGTGAATAATTTCCCAGCTTAATATGATCCATCACGACCTTTATTTTTCTTACTATCAACATACTTGCAGAACATCTAAACTTTTATTTGGATGGAATTGCCATTATGTAGGCTGCAGTTATTGTATCTACAACTGTGGACATTCGCTGTGTTTGCTGCTGTACAGGCAGAATAGAAAGACAATGAATTTACAACATGTTGTATTGGGTTTGCATGGCCAAGCTTTGGTAGCAGGGGGACTACAGAGTGGCTTCTATGCGAAGCTGCCAGAAGCTTCCTCCATGTCCAGCAGAGCCAATGCCAGGCAGCGCCAGGATGGATGTGCCACTGGCCAAGGCTGGGCAAATCAGAAATGGTGGAAATGCCTCTGGGATAACAGATCTAAGAAAAAAAAAGAAGTATATAAAAGGAAAAGTTACTGGGCAGATGTAATTGTGACCAGTGAAGAGCAGTGAGAATATGGGAGAGGAACAGATATTCAGAACCCCAAGGTCACTGGAGAAGGCGGGGAGGAGGTGCTGCAGGCACTGGAGCTGGGATTCCTCTGCAGCCCCTGGTGCAGCCCATGGTGAAGCAGCTGTGGCCCTGCAGCCCCTGGAGGATCAGAGGGATGCAGAGGTCCATCTGCAGCCCATGGAGCAGGTGAATGCCTAGCGGAGGCTGTGAACCCATGGGAGGCCTGTGCTGCAGCAGGCTCCTGGCAGGGACCTGCAGAGCCATGGAGAGAGGAGCCCAAGCTGGAGCAGGGTTCCTGGTAGGACTTGTCACCCTCTGGAAGGACCCATGTTGGAGCAGGCTGTGCCTGAAGGACCTCACCCTGTGGAAGAGTGACCCACATTGGGGTGGTTTGTCTCCACAACTGTTGCTCGAAGGATGGACTCATGTTGGAGAAGTTCTTAAGAATTGTGTAGCAGTTTTGTGATGAACTGGCTATAACCCCCAATCCCCATGTGCCTGCACTGCAGGTGGGGAGAAGGTAGAGCTGACGAGGAGGGAGGGGTGGGGCAAAAGTGTTTTTAAGGTCTGTTTTTCTCCTCATTATCTTGCTCTGATTTTGTTACTAATAAATTCAATTAATATCACCAAGTTTTGTTTTGCCTGTGACAGTATTTGGTGTGTGATCTCTCCTGGTTATTATCTGCACTTATGAAACTTTGTTATATTTTCTCTCCCCTGTTCAGCTGTGGAGGGGTGTGATAGAGCAGCTTTGGTGGATGCCTGGCATCCAGCCAGAGTCAATCCCCTACAGCTGTGTACAAAGAAAGGTAGAGGAGAAGAGGCCTGGTGGCTTGGGCTTCCTGACCATGCTGCCACCAGTGACTGACCTGAGATGGGTGATGGCAGCTATGGGGCCCAGCTGACCCTGCTGTCTGTAGAGTGGGGTACCCCCCTGGGGTAGGTAGCCCTCTCGTCAGCTTCTAGAGCCACAGTAGCTCTAAAAAAGGCTCTATGAACTGTAGCAGAAGCCAGCCGAGCCCTCTGGCAAAGTACGCAATAAAATCATGGTCATTTTGCCACCTGTAGCAGAAGACTGAAACTCCAAAGCACTTTGGGTGACTCTTGAAGCCTTCATTAAAACCTCTTATTTAACAAAGCACATCAAAATAAACCAGGCATCCTTGCTTTATTTTAAAGAGGAGAAATTATTTTTTGTCACAAGCTGTGAAGTGTCTCTGTTAAATAACAAGAATAGAAGGTATGGCATGCTAAGCACTTTACTGTGTAGGTCTCTATTACTAATTTAGTATTTTAGGGATTACAATACGAGTACATTTCCACTGACTCTTGATGATTCATAAAAGGACCCCTACAGTAAACAATTGTTTTCCTTTTGTGAACTTGGTACACAATAAAAAATTTAAAGAAATGGAATTTAGAAATTATATAATCTATTTAAGCATCTAGCTGTTGGTGCCAGCTGGTTGATACAATGAAGGTTCTGCCTCTACAGCATCACATAAATGTGATGAAGTCCTACTACCAAATTGCCTCCTCCTTACCTTTGTCACTCCAGAAAACACCCTTTCAAGGTCATTAATTTCCATGCTAACTCCAGAAATCTGCAAGCTCTTTCATCGTGTTATATATTATTTGGATCTAAATTAAGTATGGATATTGTTTCAAAAAGCAAGGAATAACTGCATATAAAAATGAACTTACACAAGTGGATATTCACAACTTACTGAACTTTGCTCATTTCCCTTCATTGTCCAGTCAGCTGTGCATATCCAGTTGCTTCTATCCCAACTGAGAAAAAAGAGTGAGTCCACCTCGGCTTTCTTCCTGTTCTTCATCAGGTTTTGCAGCTCTGCTACTTTACATCAATCACTGTGAGATATGAGGCACAGCAAAAACAGCAAGTGAGACGTCCTGATGTGTGCTTCGTAAGCACTCTGGTAAGCAATGGGGCAGGCAGGAAAAGAGCTAGGGTCTTGGCAGTGCTCAGATGGTCTGAAGGAGAAAAAGCCTGGCTCAGTCAGGAATTCCTTCAAGACCTGCTGGACTGCGCAGAACGGGATGGAGAAGTGTTCTTTGCTCCAGGCCAGCTCTCTGTGTTATTCCCCAGTGCAAACCGTACTGTAGGAGATGGTGTGAACACGTGAAGCATATGGAGGGCAGTAGTTCACGACTACTGTACCCCACAGAGGGGATATCTTTATCACAAACATGGGGTGTGCAATATGAGCCCCTCCTCACTTCTGTCCCTTGCAACAAGACAAATGGACTGCTGGTGTGTGCTCCAAGGTGTCAGCAGCCATCAGCATCCTAAGGATTCCCCTCTGCCTGATATGCAGGCTGTCAGCAGAAGAGAATCTGGTCACGCGTTTTCTCGAAGAATCAACACTTTTCTGTAATTTTCAGAGTAAAGAGACTATTCTGATGGAGACACCTGACTTTCTAGATAACAGGGGCTTAAAAAGAGGCGAGGAAAAATAAAAACTGGCCTAAATGGTTAGCTTCATGGTAAAGCAAAGGCACAGATGTCAAGAAAAGAAAGATTTACCATTTTGTTTTCACATGGAAAACAATGGAAAACAATCTGCTTAAGCTTGCCATATGGTTTTTATTGGAGACATTCTGTGTTTACATGTCTGTCTACATGTATATACATGTGTGAGCTATTATACTGTATCAGATTCTGACCTGCTTCATAAAATAAGAATATCTGAAAATACGTCTGTCACTCCTTAATTACCCTTTTCCTTACATATCTAAAATCTTAGGACTGGTCTGCTATGAATATTCAGAGATTTCAACTTCAATATTAAGAAAAGTAACTAAAAAGATCCAAAATGTTCTACTTTGTCTAGCTTGCATTTCACTTCACAATACAAGCATACACAGGCTCAAGGAAAACCTATGTAACCAGGCTAGATGGCACTTGAATAATGTCAGTTGTCATGTTACAATTTTCAACTTTGGTATGATTTTGGGTTCTTCTGAAAAAATGTAATTTACTTATTTAAATATCTATTTCAATTTACGTTTACTGTGATTTATGACCATTATTACCTTTTCTCTAGTGGAAGCAACCCTCACACTGGTAATAGATATAAAACAATTGGAAAGTATGAGTAAAATGTAATTATATGAGAATCTTTAAAAAAGCTACCATTTACAAACTGATTTGAAAAACCCCCACTTATTTCTACTGTGAAATCTGTAAGAATAGGTAATACATAATTTCTTACATATTGATAGTATTTGGTATTTTTTGTATGTATATTATGGTTTTGATTTATATATAAAAATGGCTGCAAATGTCAGCTGTCAATAGTCCATGCCTTCTATGACCAAGCAAATCAACACAGCAGATAAAATACCATAAAATGAGCTATCTGAAATGAATAATTTTGTTGGGAATGAATCTACGTCCATTCAGTTTAGTAAATCTCAACATAACGAAAAGCATAGTCTGTATAACATGTGGCAGAGGGTAGAATATTAATATATTTGTAAGATGTTGACAAGTACTGCATCTGTCATGAGTAGTGTCTGTAAAAAAATGTCATCTTCATTTTGTCTGTGCTTGAAATATCTTACATTTAAAACAAGGAACCCTGTCATCTCCCAAAGTTCGGCTGCTGCAGCCCTGCAGTGGAACATTGGCTAATGCATTTGATACTGTCATGATGAAACTCAGACTATAATCTGCCAAGAACAGAGGTTGCCAGGTCAGCCTTCTGATAAGTATGGCTGATTTGCCTCAATACAGTAGTGGAAAATATGCAAATTCACAGGGTGACTAATTACCTCTTGGGAAAACTTCAGCAACAGCTCTGAACTCTCCTGTAATTAAAACCATCTAGATAATGTAAACAATTGTCTTGTAAACATTTCGCACTGGAAACTTTCTGCAACTACTTATTCTGTGGCCTGGCTTTGTATTTGCCAAGCTCCTCAATACATTTTAAGCTCATTAAAGCTTAGCTCCTGCCAAGGACTTTCTTTCCCAAACCATCCAGTGCTCACAGGTGGCAGTTCTGGTTGGAGGCTGGAATTATAACACCGCTGAGTATTCATAGCTGAGGGGGCAGCACATCACATGTCTGTGGTCCCCAGCACCAGAAAAAGTGGCAGCAAGGGAGGGGCAGCCAGATGCACCTGAAACTCCAGATGAAATTACTTAGAACTGGAGGTGTAGTACAGGGGGGAAGTTAGCATGAGCAATGTTGGGGGCTTGGGATGCACAGACATGAAAAGCAAGGGCTCCAGGTGTAATTGAAATCAGCTGCTTGTTTATTTGTTTGGTCACAGCTCCTGCCTTGTTTTCTTGCCCCATTTTTATCCAACATATCTTTCCAAAAATGTTAACAAGATCATTAATCAAAAGATTCTTACCCTTGGTTAGACTTTTAATCTAAAAAGTAATAAACTCTATGCTTAGAGGGAACTGCAAGTAAGTACTTTTATCACATGAAATAACAGGTGCTCAGTGATTCTGGGAAAATTGCTTTTACTACAGGTTCTCATTGGTCACAATATTTCTCTATGGGATGTGTTCTGAATACATGTTCTAAACATCTGCTACCGGGTACTGAAACATGAAAGTTCAGGTTGTTTCCTTCCAGCTTCCCTCCTCTCCCCCTCCCAACAGCAGAATAAATCACACTGGTAACTGTGGAGACTCTGAGATCTACTGGTGGTGACTTTCAGAGCTTATTTAATAGATCATGAGGTAATAAATAATATTGCTCTTGGAAAGGGATTTGGCTTGTGTGGAATGAGAGCTAGTAGATGAGGAATCAAAAATGCATCATTCAAGTATCACGTATTTCAAGTTCTGAGTAAGGCAAGGGCCAGTGTAAGGGCATATGTGCATGTGTGCTTCGTACCAGAGACTGGTCACAAGGGAGCAGTGAATTGAAATTTCAATTGCATGGGAGTTCAGCCCAGTCGATATTCAGTAATGAATTTGAACCTTTATAACAGGCAAACAGTAGGACTGAGAGATACTGTGTTGTGTGTGTCTTGGATTAGACAAATATGCTAGGTGGAAAGCACTCCGAGCAGGTGCCTCCCCCCAGAGCAGAGGTTTCTGGCACCCCTCCCCCCACAACACAGAATATCTCAGCCTAAAGTGGAAAGAACTGTTTAATTAACAGACCACACAGTGGAAAGGGAAAGGGGAAAAGGGGTCAGAAAACCTGAACAAACAGCTGATGAGCTTAGTGTCCTTTTCCTCAGGTGTAGCTTCCCCTTTCCGGGGGGAGGGGGCCCCAAAGGGCTAGGTGAAGTTTCTCTGGTGGCTCCCTGGACGATTCTCGTCCGCTGTCCCCCGGGGCTCCTCAGGTTCTCGGATGAGAAAGCAAGTTGAAGAAAAGGGTCCAGAACGATGAAAAACAATCGCAGGGAGGAAAAAAACCAACCCAAGCAGCAGCCACACCAGTAGCACCAGCCACCAGCAGCAGCAACTGACTGAGCCAAAAAAAAAACCAGTGTCCCTTCCTTCTCACTCCCCCGGAGGAGAGCTGGGGAAAGTTTTCAAACCATCCCGCGCTGGCGGCAGAGCTCCCAGCTGCGGGACACAGTTAAAGCTACAGGACCATATTTCTGGTCAAGCATACAAAACGATAGGGAATACAAGATATCATTATGCCACCCCAGGACAGTGTGGTGATTCAATCCTGAATCTGAATGCAGCTGAGCTGTGGAGCTTCAATTTGCCTCATGTATGAAGTTCATGCAGTTTCCAGAAATCACTGGTTGGTGGTCCAGAAGATTAGTCTTTTGTTTACTCACAGAAAAGGTACAGGAGTGACCAACGCAGAGATTTCCTTGTGCATTATGGTGAGGCACTCCCTTCTCCAAAACTGCTACCTGACTGGGAGTAGACAACCCCCAGAAAAAAAGAGAAAAGTCTGGGGAAGATCAGAATCTGCAATTTGCCTTAGCTCCCAGCCTTATTGAACATCTCTGCAAAGCCATTCAGAAAATTTGAAAGGTTGTTGGCTGGGAGCCGTTCTTTTGCTGAGGCTCAGCTGTCAAAATTAATTGCTACTTACTAGTATCCTCCTCCATCAGTATCTCCAAAGCATTTGATGGAGCTTACTGCAACTGCAAAATGGACCAGAGGAGCACTTCAGGGACATCATTTTCTATTCTAACAGTTCATGTTGCTATTTCTTCAGACTCAGTGTTAGGACTAGTTTGTAGTGTATAGGCACAGAAAAGAAACCAGCCTCTTACCATAACCCAAGATGGGACAAGAATCCTCTTATTACATCCTACAAGTGGAAGAATCACCCAAGAGAAGTGGGTCGCAGCTTGGCTAGGGACCCTAGGCTAGCTGCCTTAATTTTTGATGGGTACCTACTGGGGGGTGTGAGTGGGTGCTACAAAAGATCTGGAGAAGGACTTTTGTACAAGGGCATGTGTGACAGGACTGGAGGAATGGCTTCAAACCGATCAAGAGTATATTTAGATTTGATATTAGGAAGATTCATTCCCCAGAGGGTAGTAAACAGGTAGAATAGGTTGCCCAGAGAACTTACGGATGCTTTGTCTCTGAAAGTGTTCAAGGCCAGGTTGGCTGGGGCTCTGAGCAACCTGCCTAGAGACAGGTATCCCTGCCCATGGCAGGGGGGTTGGAACTAGATGGCCTTTAAGGTCACTCCCAGCCCAAATCATTCCATGATTCTGTGTAATGTGCTGGATCTTGATCTTTCGGCATTGCCTGCCTGTCAGGAATTTTAATTTATAGTTATTTTTATTGCATTCAATCTTCAGGGCAAGAGTTATACATTTGCTTTTTAGCTTGGTAAAAACTATTTTTTTGCAAAATTTGTGAAAGAGGTAGATCCAACTCCAAGGCAAAGGACAGAGCATAGATACAACAGGACTTTAGACTGTCAGATGGTGAAGAAACTCATATCCCTCCTGCCTCTTTTAAAACATGCTGGGGACACAGAAGTCTTTTCAGTTCCACTTCTACATCTGTGCTTAGTTAAGAACAGAAACAGTTAAAGTAAACGAAGAGAAATAGTGACAGTTTGGGCTACCAAAAGTAAGTATAAAGTGTGTTTCTTAGTAGTAGATGTTTTTCCAGTCCAGAGCATAGAGAAAAGATGGAAATGTCTCCGAAGAAATCAAATTTCTGTTCCTCTGTGTCTCCTGCTGGTTGCCAAATGTTATGGAAGGCTGCCTGAGGCTCACTAACACTAAAACCATTATCTATCTAAATCTGGGGCAGCTGAAGTTGCATTCATATGTTCATTAGAGCTATTCTGGCAATAGAAAATGAAAGATTCTGAGGCTATATTACATCAGAGACAAGCACTTTTTCATTCTCACAGTGCTGCTCTGGTTATATCAACACGGCAGGTTGCCCATCTCGTGTGAAATTAAACCAAAACCTGCTGCATACTACAACAATGAAATAACTCCCAATACCCGGCCTCTTTCACTTAAAACCACCTGGCTAATCTTCTCTGTGATCTCTGCCTGTAGAAGACCATAATGTCAAGAAGTAGCAGAATTCCTGTGCTGCAAGAATTCTACTGGATGGCTGGCTACGACTTAGAGAGCTGAACAAAGGACCTGATAAAGTTCACCTCAATTCTGGGTTTAGGGGTGGTCATACAACTAGTGCAGAAACAGTTAAATTGCTGTTAAGTTGCCAAAACATAATTCAGTATCATCCTTCAAAAGTGATTTTTCACATATCCAGAAAACTATACATTCACCCTCTCAGATATATTTTCCCAAATAGAAAGGAACGATGTTACTGAATATTTGCTATGTAAGGTTTGTTTTGGTATTTTTGTTTTCCTTTTAATTTTCTTTATTTTCCACATCTTGCTATCATGTTTTCAAATTATATTCATTACCATTTTCATTGTCATGAAGTTTGAAAATCCAAGAAAAATATCAAGTCTCTTTAGTCTCAAGCAATATAACTGAGGGTGAAAATGTGTTTGTGTGAAACTGAAGAACAGTTGTTTGTGATTGGTTATAGAGAATTTCGTAGTGCTAAATACCTAATGCAAAGGGTAGCATGAAAAAAACAATAAAAGTTCTCATTTCTACACCAATGCAAACCACAGAGGAAGGACCTGGGTAGCCAGTGATGACAGACACTGGGAAGGGAAGATAAGGGTTTAGATAGTGCAGAAAACTGGAGAGAGATGAAATGGAAGAGGAGAGGCTGGTTATTACAGCCTGGAGAGTGGGAGAAGAAAAGAGGAGCAGAAAGACTATTGGGTAGGCCTAGGTGTGTAGCACAGCCAGAAGCTGAAGGCAGCAGGTCATTCTGAGTTCAACAGTGCCAGATCACTGTAGAATAGAAGCTGGGTCTGGAGAAACAGTGCAAGAGAGTGATGGGGTGAGATGATGGAGGTGTTAAGGCACCAGACGGATGAAGAGTGTGAGGCTGGAGAGAAGCCAGGGATGGTAGCAGGGTGAAGAAGGGCCAGGCTCGGCAAAAGCCAGGTGACAGGGCTATGGAATTTGCATTTAGCTTGATGGCAGAGAGGGAGAGATTGAACTGGAAAGGGTAAAACACAATCAGAGCCACGGAAGCGTGATCCCAAAGGGGAAAGGACAAGGACGGAGACAAGAGAGAAATAAAAGAGGGAAATGCTGAGAACTGTATTGTGTACGATGAGAATGGTAAATGGCAGGCAGAAAAGAAAGGGGAATGTGCTGAAAATCTTTCAGTGAATGGATCTGATAAAGCTGATAGAACATTCTGCAACAGCAGCAATTTCCTGTGTTTTCCTATTTATAGGAATGACCCAGATAAAATTGCAGTGTTCCTCATCTTACTTTTCTAGTAAAATATTGACATTTATTTTGTGTGTATGTGAAGAGGGTGTGCATAACTAAGAAAAAGTATTTCAAACAAGGAAATGGAATTAGTTTATTCAGGCCTTGCTGCTTCTCTAGATACTTGGTATTTCAGAGGCTGCGTCTATGAAAGAAAAAACCTTTTGTTTGGCACAGAGTATTATATTGAATGGTGCTCAGGAAATATCTTCCTTCACAAATACAGGGGGAACTTGCACAATAATTCCTAAGAATTTCCTACTTGCATACGAACCAAACCTCTGTGATTGACTGATCACTACATGGCTCCAGTTTTCCTCTGCATGAAATCGACTGGCACAAGTAGACTTACCCTGCCATAACACTGTAGCAGTGAAAGAGAGATTCCCACCTCCTAATTGCACTAGTGGAGCACTTCCCATTGTATGAACTTGTGCCATTTGGAATTTTAAAGAGATTTATGGGAACAGAAATGTTTCTTGCATTTTAAAACAAACAAAAAAACAAACAAACGATTCTCCAGGCATTAGGAAAACCAAGCTGGAGAGGAGGAAAATGCTGAATGTGCATATTTAAATCTGCATTTTTTTCCATAGTTTGGTTTTGGCTCATTATAGGCAAAATGTAACCACAAAAATGGAATACAAATGAACACCATTAATATGCAAATCTACCCTTGTCCAAAAATGATGCCGTAAGGAGGAAAACAAAAACCCAAGGTAGATCCCTCAAGCCACTGTGACAGAGAATTTAGCCACCAAGCACACTGTTGGTGGAGCATGCTCAAAACTGCGGCTCTTTTGGAACCCAGAAGAAATGTGAGATCATGGCAAGATCTCACTACAGCTGTGAACCAATATATCACAAACTCCACCAGAGAGGACCCCTTTGAAGATCAGCAGACAACTGAGTCTTTTGCTGCTGTTATTTAGTCTGGCGTGTCTTGTCTGAGACTGAGAAACGAGATGAGAGTTTTCTGAGATAAAGCTTGACCTGAGGCTACCCATTCATTCAGCTGTTTTGGGAAGCCATTTGTTACAAGCCTATGCTCTCCGTACATGGAGCTTGCCTTTCATCTCCGTGCCCCTTCAGAGGTCATTTTATAAGTTTCCTCTTAATACAATCAGCCTTTTGGGTGAGTTGGGACAGACAAACAGAAGAGAGGGGACACTATCATGTGTTTGTAAATTCTGCCATGAGTCTTTTGTGGCTTATTACCGTGTCTGAATACTTGATTAATGGTAGACAAAAAAGAAGAATGCAGAGTGCATTGGTGCCAGATCAAGAATTGAAACCACACCATCATCATGCATAAAGTTATGTGGTTTAAAACCACAGGATTTTAAAGAATAGCCATGCTGAGTTTTTATTACTTTTTTCTTTAAATTAAAAAGCAAAAATTTAAATTAATTGAGGGTTCTTCTGTTTTGGACTTTACAATGGTGTTTCTAAAATCCCTTTAGCTTTGACTTAAATGAAAGTTGAGATTTCTCAGTACTTACTGAACTTCTGAGGAAGCCTTTAGGAATAATGAATTGTAAGGCTGATTCTGAAGTCAGCAGAACTAGTTACGACACATGAATACCCTAGAGATCCAGTCTAAATTAGAGCAAAGTTCTGCTCCCAGCTGTAGTGGCATGAGTGTGGAGTAGCAGATATAAAGGTTTGCTCCACAAAATACGAAAACATACATATACTGAAATGAGAAGATACAGATGTTCAGGTTTTTTTCTGTTAAAAAAAAAATCTAAAGAAACTGGAATAAATCATGCTATTTTGTAAAAGCACAGTCTATTTTCCATTTAAAAGTGGATTGAGATATTAGCCAATGACATTGTCTAGACGAATTATTATAACCTTGAACACAGCCTTGAGCCAATAGTTATATCCGTCTACTCAGCGTTCATCCCAGGAAATTTAGTGTACTGAAGAGACCCAAACCAGTAAGTTCCACACATTGCGCAGCCCAGGATTCATTAGCTGGAAGATACTCTGTGCCAGCACTTGGCTGACACAGCTTTTAAGCTTGTTTTCTGCATAGTGAATGACCTGGCACTTCTGGTTGTCGTCTAGAATAGGGGACTAGGCAGAGGGGATATGAACTTGGATGTTTCTGTATCTCCCATACTATAAGTGTCTGATTCATAACTTGCACATCCAAACCAAATTCCACTAATAGTTTTTGCTTGCTTTCCTTCACTTCTGGTGACTGGATCAGCAGTAGCTGTAGGTCATGGGTTCATATTCCTCTTTATCCTCCTTAGAAAAACAAGACAGGGTGGTATAAAAACAATATTTATGAGTAGATGGCATGGATAACTTCTTTGCAAAGGATGCAGTAAAGAGATAAAACATCTGGTGCCTTTTATTTTTACTTATTGTAATCATAGTTGTATGTTTAATGCAAAATGTGCCCAATATATAGGTTGATTTTTTATTTTATTGCTTTCAAAGGCTTTAAAATTGCATATAATTATGTAATGTGAGGAATATGCCATATCCTTCTACATGAAAATCATCACTGCCCACCATAATATTATACAAAATAATATAATACAATGCAATACTGACTCACAGCTGACATACTCTTGCTTGTTAACTGAGAGATCGCTCCAAAACAAGTCAGATACAGCAGGAATAAAAGCAGTGAAATATAGCTGTGGGTGAGTAACATGGAAGGTGCACAGTCATTAGAGACTAAGTAGAACTGTAAGTGGTTTTTAGAAGCCCCAAGGATTCCTGGCTGCCAGTTGTCAGTGCTGAAAACATGTATTGAACGGGACATGCAGAGTCAGCTAATGCTGTGCCAGTGCTCCAGGAAAAAGGAACTCGAGCACTGGTAGGAATGCAGCTGAAGGGCTGATGAAGTCCATTTGGCTTCTGCTGTCTGCTTCATACCTCACTGATTTTTTCCCTCCGTCCAGTAATAACTTAATCTCTCCCTGTTTCCTTTGCACATTGTCCTGTATTTATAGAACTCTGTAACCAGGACAGTTATAGCATCCAAGGAGGAATATCTGCCCCTTAGTCCCTCCCTGCAGGGTTGCTGTTCCATGATGAAGGTAGGGTTGGGTACTGATCCCTTGCAGAGGGGCTGCCAGCTTCAGACTGTTTCCTAGGTCTTCAAATACATGCTTCAATCAAGCAACATAAATCAGACTCCTCTGGGCTTACTGTGCAGCCTGAGGCTGAACTTATTTTTCCGTTTCTGTTTACTGAAAGCTGCAGTTGGACACATTAACCAGTCAAAAGGATAAAGTCTTTACCTCTTTCCTGTAGATTGTTTTTTTCATTTTCTAAGGAGCAGCCAGACATTTCTAGCTTTGTCAGGGAAGGTAAATTACAGAGGCAATTCCTTTTGTTCCTTCCTCCCTTCCTTTCTCTTGTTGCCCCCCCAAAACAAGAAACAAAATGATTCCTATTAAGGTAACAACAGATAAACCAGACCAAATTGCTTTACTGCAGTGGTTCAGTGTACACTGCTCCGCACAGAAATTGTCTGGTTTATGGTGCTGTTTCCCTTGCATTGAGGGAAAGAATATAGATCTTCAGAATCAGGTCTTACAAAAACATAGACTTCTATGGCAGAGCTAAACTGTAAGCTGCCTTCTAAAAGCCGTATATAAATGAACTCCATGACAGTTCATGTTACAGTTATAAATATAAAAGGGATAGAAAAGGCCTCACCTGACACCCTGACTGATTTTTGCCAGTGTTACTTCGCATTCCTACAAGTCAAGTGAAAATTCCCAAACGCTGGCCACCATCCAGTGATATTTCCCCAGGCCCTGGCTCACCACCTTGGCAGTGTTTGAAGTTCAGGGTGCACTGTAATTGGTGGTTTTTCTGAGCCCAGGCAGACGGCAAGTGTCATCAGGGAGCATTGCTGGGGATGGCAGCGACTTGGAGGCTCTTGGCAGCTCGGGATACACGTGTGCTCTGCAGCCTATGCCTGCAGCCCAGCCAGCCAGACAAGCACCAGACAAACTGAGTGCTGCAGAAATGGTGTCACCCAAGCTGGTGTCACCTCCTCTGGGCGGCAAAATCCTCGGGTTAGGGATAAGAGGGCGTTCTGGAAAAGGTTCACTGCTTGTTCCAATGTGACTTTCTGTGCCTGCTTCAGAGCTGTCTGCAGCACAGCATCAGGTGTCCTGGCATCTGAGAAACACCGCAGGGACTCCACAGGGTCACTTGCAGAGGCACATACCTGATGGCACTGACACCTCTGTGTCTCTTAGCTCCTCCCTGGTAGGGTTGCCATAGACCTTGAGGGAAATTCATATTCTTTGAAAAAGTCATTGGTGAGCTACTGAGCGAGGATGTCCTTGAGATAATCACCCTGCTCTGGCAACTCTCAGAGCAACACAGGCCAGCAGGGAGGTGTCTGCACAGGCCACTACTGCAAATCAGAGGAGAAAAAAAGGGACACAGACCACCATTTGAAATATTTCTGTTGTGATCTCTCATCCCCCTGCCTCCCTCTGGAGCTTTCTATTTATTTCAAGAATCCCAAATTGCTGCAGCCTTGTCCCCTTCCCGTGAGCCTTGGGGACACAGCATGGTCTTTTCTGTAACTCCAATCTCCCAAATTCAAAGAAGAATGGGGTTTTAAAAAAAATTTTATTTACTGATTGCACCACACACAGAATATGAGAAATGCTGTGAATGTGAGGTTGGAAAGGGTTCCTCCCTTGAATATATATTGTGGAATCAAAAAAACCTCCTCAGTGACTCAAGAGTGGCTTCCTTGACCAGAGAACATAATGTTTTGGGCTTTCCTAAGAAACTTCTGCTACCACAGCATCCAGGGCTTGAGAAAGAGGTTGTTTCTGTGTCACAGGAAGAAAGAGTCCTAAAATTTGTCATTAAGGTCAGGATAATCATCCGGGCCAGCAGTTCTTAACATCTTGGGTTTTATCACTAAGTAAACAAGAAGAAATGAATCACTAGTAGCCCAAACTCTATGAAAAGACAAAAAAGAAAAAACAAAAAAACCCAACCTCAAAAACTAATAAAAGCTTTTCCTTGTGCTCTGTAGTCCTGTTTCAGATATGAGGCTCTGTAAGACTCCATGGAACTGTAGCTTGTGGGTGACAGAACTAAGAGGACTTGATTAAACCTGCAACACAGACACAAGCTAAAGGAGAAGGAGAAATGGGTAGGATGTTATGATAGACATGGGGCAACTGTGTCCTCTCTTTCTGTTTGGAAACTATTTTAGTTTGCCTGTGAAGCAAACGAGGCAATATCTCTGAGATGAAAAACTCTTTTCCTGCTTCTTCAAAATCAGAAGTTGTTAATGTTAAGGAAAAGAGAGGGGAAAGAAAGTAACATGTACCTAGAGGAGCCATTCTTTTTGATGGCAAATAATAAATGAAGCAATGTTTGGTTTAGGATTAAGGAGGCAAAGTGTGTGTGTGTGCTGGCAAACAGATAATTTCTGAGAATATCAGAGATGAAAAGAAGCCTTTGCTCACACCTGTGAGCTTTCACAAGGGAGTAGAGAGCGCAGAGCTCCCTGCCCTCACTGACAGGCAGTGCCCAATGCCAGTGCAGTGTTTTACTTTCCACTGACGGTAGCAACACCCCAAGACAATTCTTCACCAGACAGCCAGCAGGAAATATATCTTGGTTTGGTCTGGCCACATCACACACACAGTTAATCCCTGTAACTCCCATTACAATTAAAAACTATGATTTAGATCCCAGGAAGACACTGCCTTGCTATTTGAACACCTCAATTATTTTTACAGTAGCTGTTACAGCAAGACTTGGCTTCCAAGCTCCTCTCTGCAGGTCAGACAGAACCCCACAAGGGCAGGGAGTGTCATTGCTGGCCCTGGAGGTGCCAGCAGTGGCACCTGCTAGACACCAGTGCCATTTGCTGGCCACTCTTGCAGACAGGTGACTGAGTAATGAGCAGTTCAGCTGAGGACATGCTGTTGCAAGCTGTACTCACTGCTTTCCAGACACCAGTTTGTTACACCTCTTATCTGAAAGTGCCCTACATCAGCAGGGGTACTCTAGGTTCAAGTGTCACTCCAAAGCCCACATGCTGCCTGGCTGCTGTCCCCTGTCTGTCCCCCTGTCCATGCCCTGTGGGTGTTTGGTCAGTGAACAAACCTCAGCCTGAGCCCAGTCAGCACTTCTGGGAGCAGATGGTCTTGGGACCAGAGCAAACTTTCTCACCTAATTTGCTGACTCAGGCTGCTTCAAGGCAGTGATCTCACGTCCCTTTTCTCTAATCCTTTCTCCCCTTTCAGGAAGCAACTGTTTATTGCTTGTTGGTTGGCAGCTTGGTTACATTGCTGGTTTTGAAATCAAAGGCATCAGCAGCATCAGTTATGCTCTGTCATTTCTGTGCTGACCTTTGAAATATTCTCAGCTAAGGGCCATCTGCAATTGCAGTCTAGTCAGCCAGTCAGGGATAACATTTCTATTCCATAAGAATTCACAGCAATTTGACATTTACTTTCATTCTGAACTAGAATGAAAACTTAACACACTCAAACTTATCCTGTCATTGAAATTCTTAGTGCTACCTCAAGGAAAATCTTTTTTTATCCATAACACTGCAGCATTTGATAAGGTAACAGTATTTGCCTTCAGTAATGCTGAAAAGTTGAAGCATAATGTTGGAAAAAATTTATGAAATATTAATATGTTAAATTTAGTTTAGTGATGCATTTAGATATATTGACTTCATAATGAAACATGGAAATATATCTAAATGAGGAATTCAAAATATTTTGAGTGCATCAAAAATAATTGGGAAAATAGAGACAGCAGATTTGAATCTGGTTTTGAAAATGTAGTGGTATTTAACATATTTTTGCAGCATCCTGTTTCTGACAAGAGATATTTTTCTGTCTTCTGTCCAAAAGCTATGGCTGGTTCTAGTAATCAGATGGTGTCCTGGTTTAGCTAAATAGAGTGTCTTACCCTGCTCCTTAGCACAAGAGTTCTAGCTTCCCTTCAGCCATGTATCATTCCTTTTCCTGTAGCTTCTGGGACTGTTTCTGGGTGCAGGATGGTGATTGACAGTCTTCTGCTGGACTCTTCGGTTAAGCTCTGGGTCAGACTTTTACAGCTCCCTGCTGCAACATGCTGCCAAATCACTACCCAGGAAGGTCTCCTAAGTTGTCCATGCTGGCTGTTTCAAAGATCTGTGTGAGCAGTGACCGACTGACTTGTCCCCATCTCCTTGCCTTGACTAGCAGCAGTTCTGCTGCTTCTCCTTTTCCCGTTGCTGTCAATGCTGGCATCTTAAAGAAAAAATTTGGAGCTCTTGTGTCAAGATATATATTGAGACACTTAATGCAGATTATATCTGACTTCAGACCCTTGCTTCAGGAGAAAACTTATTAGGCCTGCATTCAGAACTAAGCTGCACCCTTCCCTAATTAGACTTCGTTCTGTGCTTCAAATATGATTTCCGTACTCCATAGTATTTAACAGTGTGGACCTCTATCACGCCAGAGGCTGCTCTCCTCTCCTTGGGATACAGAAGCTGGTTGCAGTGAAAGGGCCTGGACACACCTTTCACAGGTAAAAATGACCCATGGCCTCGTGGAAAGGGAAGAAAATAGAAATGTCACGACAGTTTCTTTCTGATGGCATCCAGTCTGGCTGTCTTTCTGGAAATCCCAGTAGGTGTGTCCATGCTATTGGACTTTGGGGAAGAAAAGTGTAAGATGTGGCTAAAGAAGTTGATTTTGGGAAGTGATTCTGGGGCATTAGCACTGCCTGCTTTCGGCATCTTGGTTAAACCTTACGAGAGTGCCCAAAACCTTAGGAGAGTACTCAGACTACTGGACAGACAATTTTCGTGTAAATTAGTGGCAAAAGGAGTTTAGGAAACAATTCAGATATGTGAGCTTCCGCTTCTGCTGTGGAGTACCAGATTTATGAAATGTTTTCACGCATGATCTCTCATGGTGAGTCTCATTCTGTTTGTACCTTTGTGTTTGACAAATTGTTTTAAAAAGAGAGCGAAGATGCTTGGCCCTTTTTTTGCCATGGAGGTACTATTATAGTGCCAAGTAGGATAGATCACCACACTGATGTCAACAATATCTAAAAGAAGGAAAAACTGCAACTAGTTCAGGGTTGTGGCAGACCTCACAGATAAACTTATCCAAGCATGAAAGGAGACACCTAACGTTTTCATTCAAGGTAGGATATGAAAGTAATAAAAGGTTAAAAACCAATCCAAGAAGAGATTTCAGCATAGCGAATAAAGTGATTATCTTTGTACCTGTCTGATACTTAAAGCCTTTTGGAATGTGCTTGTATATTTTGCATTTAAAACACATAAAGGTAGGCCATCTCTCTTTCAAGAGATACAGTTATGTTCTTCCAGTTTGCTATCACTCTGCAGACCTGTGATCTTCCTCTTGGCCTGACAGTGCCTAACCTTGGCCAAGAGACACCTTGCAGTTATGAAGTGTCCTTCCATCTTCTGAGGATATGGAAGGTGACACCATGCTCTCCTCAGCCTGAAGAGACATGAAAACACACAGATCTTTGCATTCTGGGTAAGTGATTTAACCACAAGCATTCAGCACAAATAGGAGGAGCATCTCCTCATCCAGGAGCAGCAGAAGGTAGGGCCTATAAAATAAAGAGATGGCTAGCTGTGCTTGAATGGGTGGTTCATGTGCCTTAAATTTTGGAAAGTAGTTTTTCTCCTCGACATACCATTCAGAGTGAGATTCAGGAAAGCGTGTCAGTCCCTGTGTAACAGCACTTCAGACAAATCCCACCCTTCAATCTTTGGCCCTTGGCTGTTTTATGGGCTCTGGTGTTGTGTGTCCAGTCTCCCCACCTCTGAACTCTCTGTTTGCAGCACTGGGAAAATAAGTGGCTCGGACAAGGCTGTGAATTCTACTCTCAGAGCCAAGACTTTCGACACTACAGTGTAACAATGTGTGGTATCATCGCGCCTATATAACCTTTCGTTCATGGAAGTAGAAAAATAGCCTCTGGTAACAAATACTATCATAAAACAGGTGTGGGAATGGTAGCAAATTTTTTTCCTGCTGACTAGTATATCTCAAACTATCATTTCAATTAAGACGAAGATACCACAAATATTTGGGCAGAGTTCTAAAGCAAAGTCACTGTAAACTCACCATAACCCCAGAAATAATCCTGAGCATCCATATCCAGACTATTTACTCCCAATCATAAATTTCTCTCTCAGAATTAGAAATGAAGAAAATTCAAAGGAATAAGTGTACTCTTCATCTTTTCGCACCTTCTAAGCTGTAAACCATTTCTGACATGAGTTATCTCGGATACTTTGGTAAAAGAGAGCAGAGCAGAATCTTCAGAACAGAATTTTATAATGTAGAGTTTTAATTTAATATAAATGTTTACTGCTTGTGAAGAAAAATTCTGTGTGTGGGAGTCACCATTTACAGAGTGGACCTGAACACTTTATCAACTGGTATCACTACAAATATTGCAGTGTTTTCCTGCACGTTCCATTTTTTGCCCCCCTTTCTCTTGTTTTCTTCTCCTTTGAAATGCTTCATTTTGCACGTCTCTCATCGTCAAATGTTTTTAAATTGCTTCTGGCAGAAATATTTTACAAGTAGGGAGGATGCCCAGGGCTTCTGCCTGGAAAATAGGAGACTCTGTGTGTGGGGAGGCTGATGCCAGCTCTGCAAACCTTGTAGCTTTGCATTAAAAAAAAGGGGTTTTTTTTAGTAAACAATGGAACCCATTATTTACAGACTGTATTGTAAACATCTGTGGCAGAGAAGTCTTCTTATTGTATGCCTGTAATGACAAGGGCAAACCCAGCACAGGAAGAAGGAAGGACCAACCCACTTAACAGAATGAGACTTATTTGAATTCACTTTAAAGCCACCAACAAACAATCAATGGTTTAGCTGACGCAGGACATAAGCAAATAAGAAATATTAGGATACCTACGTGACATTCTGGCTCCATCAAAACAAGCAGGATGTTTGAAATTGGCATTAGAGGTCAAGGCTGAGTTTCTAATCTCTTTTTTCCTAAAAAAACCTAAAAGCAAAACAACCAAAATTGCTCAGCTTGGACTGTAGAAAGAGTGTTAAAACTATGTCTTTCTGATTGATTGAGGTACTTAACACACATGTTTTAGACACTTTGATAACTACAGAAAAATGTGAATATTGTGTTTCCTCTAAAAAAGGAAATAAAACGATTCCTTTGTGGACCTTGGAAAAGGACATTTCTACATTGTTACTGGCTGGCTGAGCTCTTGGCCTTAGGTCATCTGTTGTTTCAACTAGTCATTAGGGCTTTTAACTTCAGTTGTTGTCATTGCCTTGGAACTGCACTGAGGACACATTTTCCACCATTCTTTGCCACGTTGTACCAAAGGCTGTCCTCCAGAAAATCCCCACATCCTCTCTGCTGTGTAGCTCATCCCAGCTCTGAGGCTCCAAAGAATGTTGGGGCAAATGTTTGCTGCCATTTTTTGACAGAAGACTGAATTTGTAACTTTTTTCCCTCCCCAAAATACTCCCTACTTCAGCTGTTGAAAGCAACCAGAATTAGAACTCAGGTTTGGTTCTCCCCTTTTTAAGTAAATTTTGTTTTGACACATTTGATCAGATATAATTATCTGTTTTTACATTGTTGTGTCATCAAACCTTTTCCTAATTTATATTACCTGTTGAAGCAAATCCCTGTACAGTCAAAGATATAGAGTGCATCCCCTCTGCCATAACGTTCTCATCTCTGCTCACCCTCCCTTAAGGCTGTCCTGATCACCAGATGCTTTTCACTTTTCACCAGCTTTAGACAATGCAGACCTTCGTGGGACTGGAGTTACTGTCACCAGCAGAAGATGGAAAAACCTGAATATGCTTCTGCAAAATTCAGTCCCAGCTAATGTTTTTATGGCAGTTGGCACTAATAATAACAGACTACCTTTCCCAATGTTTTAGAGAAACGGGACACAGAACTTAGAATAAAAGCTATCTCTTACATACTAATATCTCACGTGTCAGTAGGAAGCTTGTAGGAGGCAGTGGGAGTTCAGTCTTCAAGAATACTGCAGACTACTCAACTTTGCCTCAGTCAGAAAAAATGTTAGTGATACTCTCTATATCAGGAGTTATTAAAAGGTACATGATCATTGACTAAAGACACTGTAATAAACAGTTGTACTTAAAAAAACGAAGCCAAGAATTTTCCTTCTTCTCATTGTCTAAATTTTTTCATTTAAAGCTCACCAGTTATAAACTTGCAAATATCAGTGAATACATTTGAACAAGCAAAAAATCATGTTTCTATATAAATTTCATTTTATTGCCATCTTTCAGCCACCAGGGAGTCTTCTCTGTGACATCAGACAAAATGTTGCAAAAATGAAGAGGTTAAGGGTCTTGGATTTTATTACTCACAGTGAGGCATACTGTGTCTTATGAAGAATTCTGCTCTACAGCACTCCAAATCTAGGACTAATACAAGAGCCTGTGAGATTTGTTTGCCAAATTTCTAATGATTTTTTTTCCCTTTCTGGCTGATTTTTTAAGGTAAAGATACTTAGCAGAATATCTTGATTTACTAAACACAAATTATTACATGTACAGCTATATAAGCCACGAGTGAATATAATTGCTCTATTCATCTTTGGAATAACTCTGTCACATCAGGAGTGGATCTTGCCTGGAATTGTTAGCCAAGAACAATCTCTCCAGCAAAAGTGAGTTTCTAGTGGCTAACTGACAAAACAATTATTCTAATTGTACAAGTTAAAACTGCTCAAGACACAGACTCAGAGAAGCTGGAGATGGTTTGCTCATTTATTCCCTTTCTGTAATAATGCAAGAGTGTTCCCTACACAGAATTCGGGCAATGCAGATTTTATGCAACCCAGCCTGTTTTTACACAACATAACTTTACAGTTTTCCACACACTTTACTTGGGATGCTGTTCACAGTCTAACAGACTGCAAGAAATAATTGCTGCTTTTCAACCTACAGTTTATTTTTTAGGTGTAAATCATGACTGTCAATGTACCCTAGTGATTCTGTCCCCTCTCACCTGATAGAACCTCCAGGACCCTCTGGGACAACATCACTGAAACCATCACATTCCTGCTAGACAGGCAGTCTGGATGTAGCATTTTCAACCAGATCAGAAGTCACTGTTGGCAAATATGAAGGAAAAGAGGACACAAAAAGATAAATTAGTTTAAAAATGCGAGTTTAGTACCATATTCTTCAATAGATTAAAATGTTGCCTCTGTGACCCAGGATAGCATTTCCATGTCTTTAAGACCAATTCTGGCTGTAGTCAGGTAGACATTGACTGACCAAAAGCTGTGTCAGAACCAGCAGAAAAGGTCCAACAGGTGACCATGGCAATGTCACCTGCTGCGTTCTCTTGCAGAGCTCACAGCTGGTGACCCTTGCTCAGTGCCTAATCCCAAAGGCCCCATTTCCCTAAGCATTTATTTTTAAAATATTGACTTATAGGAATGGGACAAAAAAAAATGTGGAATGTGTCCTGAACACCCATAGGAAAAGAAATGGTTTAGAGACTGCTGTGGATGCCAGCAAATCTGCAACATTGAATTTAAAAAGCCCAGTCCAGATCTCTGACTACAAATGAAAAGATAACCTGCTTTGGCATAGACAGTGATGCTGCTGTTCGAAAACACTCCAAGTGTGACGCTGACGGGGTATGAAGAAATGTGTGATGAGAGATTAACAGTGTGGCTTTCCCAGCACCGAAGGGTAGGACTTCCCCTTTGATGGTGAAGCCATCTCAAACTTGGATCCTCCAGTAGTGCACTGAAAGCCAGAGGTGTGGACTACATGGAAAAGAGCAGTTTTGTGCTGCTCACTGTCAGCAGCTTGGCTTTGCTGGAAATTGCCATCCTGAACCACCCTCCACCCCTGCATAAACAAAAGTAGGCACATGATTTTCTTGTACACACTATTTGTCGCATTCTATAAGAACCCTTGTACATTTCCTAACAGAATAAGTGTGAAGCAAAATTCAGTGGATGACATTTTTTTCCTTCTTTTTTAAGAGTAGTTCTTAAAAGTATTTAAAGTAGCCAAAAAACCCTCACGTTAGTGATGAAAAGCTTTACGTTCCTGTGGCAACTTATATTTAACTGCCTTAATGAAAAAAGGGCAAGAAAACACCTAACTTTTTCCAGAACTATAGTGATTTTTTTTTCACTCTTATAGCAGGAATCATTTATATGCTAATGGTACATAAATTAGCAAATCTCCGTCAAATATTAACATTAGGTATAATGTCATGAACTTTATGTCAAAACCGAGGAATATGATGTCCTTTTGACGTTCTATATATATGCATTTCTCACCTTAAAATAAAAGCCACTAGTGATGATAGTTTCAGTCTAGTTTAATACATTATTTTCTCCAGCATAAGCAAGTGATCAAGTTTTTAAGGGAGCCTAGGACTGGCACTTGGCTAAGTGTAGCCTAGCAGTCCTGGAAAGGGAACAAATATAACACCAGCATTGTTAGGAAATGTAGGACTAACCTCAGGTTTGTAGTGCAGAAAGGAAAGGAGGATTTTGCTTAAAGTCTTTTAGAATCAGTAGAATCACAGAACCAATAAGGTTGGAAAAAGTCTCTAAGAACATCAAGTTCAACCATTAACCTAACACTGGCAGGTCCATGTTTTAATTACATTGTGAAGAGAGCAAGCTTACTGTGACTGAGGTGAAGGAAACTTTGACACAGACTACATCTAGCAGATGCACTGCATAATTAAATAAGCCCAGGTCATGTTCATTTGGAGCTGAAAACTGGGATGAAAAGTTCACATTTCCTACTGAAAGCCAGTTTATACAAACCAAAAGTCAGTCTGAGTGTGAGATCTAATGAGGGACATTTAAGGACAAAAGCCCATATTATAAAAAAGATGGAGCAATGGAATTAGTGTCCTGCCTCACCTTTCACAAAGTTTTCAGCTCAGATCTGAAGGACAATGCCATTCCTACTGTGTTTCATTACTGCCTAAGGATAGACATTTTTCAGGCCCCTTTTCTGCAGCTGACTCACATCCTAGCTTCTTGGTTTTCATCCTTAATGTCAGATTCATAATAACATCATCAATAACATTAATTCATTATCCTATGGAAGAAAATTTCAATCCCGTAGAGGCAGCATCAGGAGGCATATGGCAAGTACCCTGCAGCAAACTAATCTGCTGACAAACCCCTCCTATCTCTCAGCGCTTTGACTTTGCCAATGTCTTTGTTTTTATGCTTCAGCATTTCACTTCCATTACATGTGTTTAGAGGGGGGTAAGCTTCTGTAACATTTTCTCTGAAATTAAATCCCACTGCTTTCATTCTAGAAGTGAAAATCCCTCCTAGGAATTCCTTCCAGGCTCTGAGTACCCTTTATAGGTACCCTGCGGCTACAGCCCTATCGTAACACAGACCCCGTGCGTTTCAGCTCAGCTGTTCAAACACGTGGATGACCTGGACAGTTAAGACTCACTCAATCCTTTTTATCTGTGCCGCTTCAGCTCTTTGGGAACAGCACTTCATTTTCTCCACATTTGTATCAGAGCAACTTTGAATCAGCATCTCTTCATCACAACACATCTTCTCTGAGAAAAAACACATGTAATTGTTAAGGGAATGAAGCAAACAAGCAAGTAAGAGTGGACAGGTGCATATAATCCAAAAGTTTAGTGTCACTGTGCTGGAACACAGCTGCCTGAAAGAGAGAGGAAAGAGCAGGGGTTTTGTTACTTTAAGTTCCAGTATTAGAATATCTCAAGGGACAGACATAGTCTCTTTAGAGCAAATACACTCCTTTTGCATTTTGTACCCATCTGCAAATGATTCAGAAAGCATTTCAAAACTTGAAATTTGTAAAGCTTTCTTCATTCTCTGACTGTACAATATAAAGAATTTGTTCAATGATATTCTATTGAAGAATGTGACACTATGCACCCAGACTGGTCATCCATTTCACTTGCTAGTCCTTTGTAAAGGCAAAAGGGGATGAAATGAGAAATATGAGTCCAATTAACAGCACAGTTGAAACCGAACTTGCTCAAAAATCAAAGTTCATGAAGGAGAGACAAGAAGGAAAAACACCCCAAATAGTTTTCAATAAACTTTTCTATTCAAAGTACCAACATGATCAATGAATTCAGATTTCAAAAACAATGCAGATCATGCTTTTCACCTGTCTTTGCACTGCATATCGTCACTGTGTTTTGAGTGTATCATCTGCTGCCTGGAGCTTCATGAACTGGAGAGATGTGCTATCATAACAAAACTCTGCTGTGAACAGTTTCATCACAGTCACATTTCTCCCCACATGTGGTTGCTTTTCAGTGGTTCGTAAAAGCAAACCATGCAGACAGAGGTTAAAACTACACGACGTTTTCTGATAAAAAGCACTGCACAAAGCCAAGCTAGCCATAATATCTGTGTTATTAGAAGCCTTATGTCACTTTTTCCAGTCAGATGGTGCCTGATCTAATGTCCATCCAAGATTCCCATTGATTTAGTGGATACAGGATCAGCCCAAAACTCACAACCAAAGGAAGCAAAGAAAGGTGACAGCAGGCAAATACATAGTGTGCAGAGTTTACTCTCAGTGATTCACAGAAGTAGAGGTGCTGAGGGCTTCCTGGAATTAGTATTTTTCCTCAGCTATGAAGGCTTCAACACATGAGGAGTGGAGGGAGCAGAGTCTGACATCCACCTCTACCCTGTCTGCCAGGTGGGGGTAACCATCAGGCAGAGACATGGGCTGCAGCCCAGGCTCCAAGACACTGCACTCCTGCGCAGATTCAGAGGGAAGGCAGGGAGATATAATTTCCTGAAGTATGTGACATCTTGCAGCTAGACCACCTCCTGGAGAGGATGGAAAGGGAATTTCAGTTGTGGAGTACAAGGCCTTGCATTTCCTTAGGAAGAAAGCATGTGGATGAAATAGATACCCTTACTAGTTTTGGCATCAGGGAGAGGGCGGCTTTGGACACTATTCACAAGCCATGTCCCAGATGAGGTCTGGAGCACACATAGAGCCATTCTGAGGGAGGTATCAGGTTAGGGAGGTAGTTGTTGAGAATAGGCACCTACAAAGTAAGGGCTATCTTGTAAATAGCTGCATGCTAGCTTCGCAAATCTGAGATTTTTCTGATGGCTCTCATCCTAGACATGACCTTCTTCTAAACTTAGTGTTCTCCTAAGAGTAGTTCAAACTCAGTGGACTGGTGCTCCTTGGTGCTCCTGGTCAAACTTTTGAATGATTCTCAAAAGACAAACCGTAGACAGGTCTTACCCACTGGGGATTTATTCTGCTCAAGACATCTCAAATCCCCAAAGCAGCAAGTTTAGCCTATGTGATCCATCAGACTGTTCATTAGACAGTTTCCCTCTTCTTCCTCCCTTTATATGAGATGGAGTATCTTACACTAGCAGGAGGTGATATTTATTGACAGATTTCTGACCAGCCTTGTGTTAATCATTTATATAGATTCTCCATTAAAAAATGTTATTTTCTGCTATCTATGGAAACTCTGTGCCTATTTCCTAAATCTGTGATTTCACCGTCATTCCTTGAGTCACCAACTTTCTCAGCTTCCTTACATTGCTCAGAGGTAGATCCAGCCATGAAAATGACTGGGGGAAAAAAAAAAAAAAAAAAAAAGGCACCTTTTTTTTTCTCTTATCCAAAAAGCCAAAATGGTATTTAGTGCTGATTGTGGTGCTACTAATAGGGATAATGAAAAGATATGCAAAAGAGCTACATTAGCATAGCCAGGCTGGCTACAGAGGTAGATATCCCTCGATTCATCCTATGCATAACTGGCTGAGAGAGCTCTTAACTAAAATCTCTTTTTTCTTGTGCAAGCTGCTGTGAAGATTGCCCAAGCTGAGACCGAAGATACAATCTGAGCAGAGTGACTGCTGCATTCCCAGGAACAATGACAAAGTTTTAAGATGACAAATTTGAATGCTTTTATCTGAAGGCAGGATCTGACTTTCAGTATCTTGATCACAGGTGATGTATTAAAGAGAAAGCATCAACATAACCTCAATTGCCCATTGTGACTTTGTGTACCTGACAAGCAGAAACCTTGCCCTTTCACCTGTCACTGGAAATGATTTGATATGGAAATACTGCTGGAATTCCACAGGGCCATTGTCACAGTTATTCACACTGGCTTCAATGACTATTGCCATAATAAACATCACTCAAACATCAAGTGCCCTGTCCTGGTGGATTGCTTCATTAACTAATAATTGCAGGCCATTACGGTCTTGACCCTGTAGGGTGTGTGCTCTCTCCCCTCGAAAGTAGCTCTCAAGTAATTACCTGACTGCTAGTGAGGAAACCACTACTACTGTTTTTAAAATTTTCTTCAGAAGTTCAGAAAGTTTCTTGCAAGGCATTTTTTTATTTGTTAAAAAAAAAGTCCTCCAGTTTTAATAGTAAGTGTTCAGAGTTCATATGTGTGTGTGTATGTGTGTCCCCATACTGCTCAGGGGATGACAGATCTATACTGTGTAATACACTCTAGGATCACCTGAAGATTCTTTTATGCCAGTGGTCCAACAAAAAGTTAATTTAGTTGAAATGTAAACCATACTCTACATGTTCACAAAAATATATGTTCCTTTCAAAACACCAATAAGCATTCAAGAGAATTAGAAATGTTCTAATTGAAAGCAAAGCATTGGTCCCACAACACCAAAAAGTCCTTTTGTGACTGTAATCACTCTGTAATAGGGTCTGCAGTTCTTCTGCAGGATGGATGGCTGGAAACCAGCATATTAAGAAAGCAAATCAGTCCATAGGTATTGCCCAGATATTCCAAACTCTGTTGGCTGACATACGTGCCGTTCCTGTCCAAGGGTCAGAGAATAATTCAGCACTTATTACCCTGAAGCCAAACCAGGACACAACACAGGTCATGTTCTTCTTTAGAATTTCCTCAATACCCTGTACAGTTCCAGTCTGTCTGTCCCGGCTCTTCCTGTTCCTGAATCCTCCAAGTCCCAAACAAAGGATGCTCAATGCAAATAAAAAATAGGCAGATAACGATGTCTTCTAAATATTTGCTGTGGGTGGGATTTTCTCCACCATCTGATACAGGGGAAAACCACATTTAGGCACAGTCGCCTAAACCACATGTCCCTAGCAGATCCATGCCAGTCAGCAGAAAGGCTCTGATTTAAAGTATCTGAAGACAATAAATGGGGACAAAGGGGATGAGTAAAGGGAAGCTCCTGACAATAGTCACTGGTTTTGATGTCGGAGCATGTATCCAAGATCCATTTTTGCTGTTGTGGCAGCTTCGTGGAAAGCGTTTTAGTGCTTTAAAGATCATCTCAGTGGCATGTGATTGCTAAGATGACCCAGGAAGGAGGGGGCTGAAGGATGGGGAAATTAATGGGAAGGTGAAATATTTGGAAAGCCCAAATGCCTATCTCAGTAGGAGCACAGCTAGCATGAACCCTTTGACCTTTGGAATTGCCCACAATTGCTAGATGTTAAATGCTTCTGGAAGCAGTGCCATACTGGTTTTGTTTTGCATAATTAAAGGAAGTTTGCACTCTAACTCCTCCATCTGTGGCGGTGTCACAAACTGCTGAAACTCTAAGAGCAAATTATGCAAAGTGGAGGTATGACACAGCTTCCTGATCTGGTCATTTTGTGCTTATAAGATACACACACATTTAAGTGCCATGTATGAGGAACACCTCAGGCTGGGATGTCATCCTAAACTTGCTTAATTAGTCAATTCAAGTCGTTCCATGTGTTTGACCCCAAACTTCCTCAAGAGTTCCCACCATTGATCAGAAGGAGGTAGTCACAGACACAGGAAGTAATCATGTCACCGAAACAAACCCTTAGCTTAGAATTCGACAGTTTCACAGGTTACTTGTGCCACATAGCCCTGAAAAATAATTGCAAAAGCATATTGATGAAGAGATTAAAGCCACAAGTATTTTTAATTATCACTTTAAAATGGATTCATTCTGTCTTCATACTACTTCATGCCTCATGCTTTCATCCACATAACTAACTTCCTGAAGTTGATTATGCTGCCGTTTTTTTTCTCCCTGGGGCTGAGTTAGAGCAAATCAAAATAACTAGAGAAGTCCTCACAGTGTGCAACCCAATGAGTGGTTAACAATGGGAAAGCCTCTCTTTGTCTCCGTCCTACTGCACTCTAGGAACTTCATTGAAAACAAGCTCTTAACAAGATGATGTTGAATTTTCCCATGTGATTGCCTAATTTGCCTGGGTTGCTACTACACAATCCAATACTATAGAAGCAGATGTATAGTCTCATTTTCCTTTATGGCTTTCACCCTTCGTAGTCTCCATTCAATACAATTTAACGGTCAAGCTACATAGCCCTGTGGATCCTTCTGTACTTGCAGTAACTGTATTAGAGCTTCCAAATGTTATGGGCCCTTTTCAGATTTCCATGGTGAGCCTAGTTAACATGAGAGGCACATGAGCTGAGGACGTCCAGATGGAGACATTCAGTTGCAGGTCAAACAGATTAGGAGTGAAAAATACCTAAAATTAATGTCTATATTCATTGTCAACCTGAAAAATAATGAACTTTTGTCCTGTTTTCTCTCTTGCTAGGACTGTGTCCTCTTGGAAAAAGTTTCTCCTTTTAGCACTTAGGCTTCCTTTGGGCACCACAATGTTCATCATAGATCCAGTGGCAAATCTGATGTTAGGTTTGATGCAACCACAGCCCTGCTAACACCTCAATTAGCAGCCACAATCTAAGGGTGAAAGAATAAAGCATAAGGAAAAAGAGCTGTTGCTTACTTGGCTTTGAACAAATTACTTTTCTGCCAAGAGCAGGTAACAACCTGCATTTGAACATGGTTGGCAGTTCAATGCTCCCCCTAGCTCACAGTGACTGGGAAGCTGTTTTTCTCCAGAAGAGGGTGATTCCCTGGAAAAACAGTTTGTGGCTCCATGCTCCAGTTCTGCTTCCAAGGGCTGAGTGGTCACTGGAGCTACATCAGTAAGCAGGAAGTGGGGAAGCCAAAAAACCCCAGGAGCAATTCAAATGCCTATGCACAGGCATCTGAGGTCATCTATGACTGTTCCACTTCACCTTCCACTGCTGCTTCAGAAAGGTCTGCTGCTGGACATGAGTCACAGCTGAGTTTGTCTCCTTGGTACTTTCAGGTCTGGACACCTGGATTGCTCTGTTCATGTTGTGATGGTCCCAAATGGGAAAAAATTTCCTTCTTACTGACCTTTGTCTTGCATCTGTGTCTTTCAAAAAATAAACCCATCCAGACGCAAGGATCATAACCCTGGTCCTTCTACCCTAGAATCTTCACTGCCTTACAGAGGTTATCAGAGAGATCCCAAAGCCTGAGGAGATAATTCTCATTTTCACCACAAAGCCTTTATTACCTACTTGGGAATTGCAACATTGTCTTTAAATTTGTTCTTTATACTCAACAGAGCAGGAACAGCTGTCTCTGTTTTGTGATGGTGTACCTGACATATGATTGGAAATTTGAAATGGTGAACAAAGTTTGTCAGATCTATGAAAGAGTTTTCTTGTTTTACATGGAGTATGGGAGCACAGCATTTTTGCACAAGCACATTTCAATTCTGATGAAAATGATCCATTTCATAGGAAGAAAGATGCAAAAAAAAGGGGTTGTTTCAAAATGAAATTGAGAAAGGAAAACATTTTCATTTCATTTCAGCTCACAATGTCAATTTATTATTTAAAGGACATGTTGTAACAGCATTCCTTCAGTCCAGACAAAACAGTTCTCTCTGTTTCTCTTCTAGTTTCTCCGCTTTCCGTATCTCTATCATTTGTCTAAAAACCAAATACCTAAAGACAACAACAACTGCGTAAAATTTATTAGGGAGCCATTCTGGATTTTGTTCACATTCCACTTTAACAGTGACTGAAACTGATGGGAATTTAACTAATAATCTTAACAGGAACAAGATCACATCCTTTCGATGGAAATGTTGTGACCTTCTTCCATAAACTTGCTCATGCAGAATTTGTTTTCTTTCAGGCTGTGTATGCATATGAAAACTATTCCAAGAAAGAGGGAGGCTAGGAGTTTCCTTTTCAGTAGGGATCAGCTAAGGAGACTCTCTGTAAACTAATGTGGGATGGGATTCACGTAAGTTTCCAGGCTGCTGTAGCCTGAAATCTGGACCAGAGCAGCAATGTTCTCAGCACTAGCAAGCACAGAGAAAATAAAGGTGTCATTTTTGCAGTCTACATTGAGAAGCAGAAAACAAACTTGCATCAAAGGCATTCAATGATTAAGGGCACCTTTTGTATGGAATGGGTTTTTACACAGATTCATAAATCCTGATTACTTCAAAAATAAATTTGCCAGTTTTGATGATGTGACAAGTCCTAATACGTTATTCTGAGCATTGCTGCAAAACCTGTATCTAGTTACAGGTAAACACTTGAACATCCCACATGTGAGAAGCAGAAGGGCAGCTGCCACTTACCTGCCCTCCTTTCACAGTAGTGAACCATGGCTGGGAGATGTTCCTATTTGTGCCAGTACCTGATACATACACACAGTACCACTGGGATTACAGAGCTTTGACCTCAAGATCTTACTTTCTGGGAGGAGAAGGTGTTTTAGATGTTATACCTAATATTTCTGTGTGTAAACAACATAGCTAGAGGCACTTTCTGGAGTGTAAGAGATGGCTGTGCTCTGCTTTCAGCATGGCTATGGTGTAAAAGGGAAAGAAGAAGGGGATCTAAGGTGCTGAAGATAGGAAGAAGACGACCAGGACGTTAAAGGATTCCTGGCTTTGAAATAGAATAAATCCAGCTAACTGAAAGGTGAATCACACAGAATCATTTAGCTTGGAAAAGATCTCTAACATCATGGAGTCCAACCTCTGACTGATTCTCACCTTTTCAGTTAGACCATAGCACTAAGTGCCCTATCCAGCCATTTCTTAAACACCTCCAGATATGACGAATCCATCATCTCCCTGGGCAGCCTGTTCCAATACTTAACTACCCCTTTTTTTCCATGAAGAAATTCTTCCTGATGTCCATCCTGAACCTCCCATGGCACAGCTTGAGGCTATGGGAGAAGAGGCTGACCCCTCCCTGGCTACACCACCTTTCAGGTAGCTGTAAAGAGTGATAAGGTCTCCCCTGAACCTCCTTTCCTTGAGAATAAACACCCCCAGATCCCTCAGCAGCTCCTCTCTAGATCCTTCACCACCTTTGTTGCCCTTCTCTGGGTATGCTCCAGGACCTCAACGTCTTCCTTAAGGAAAGGGGCCCAGAACTGGACTGAAGGAGAGGAGGATCTGTTATGGGCTTCCATGTGTACAGTTCTTCATGACCTCATGTGCTCCAGTTCTCCATTCATAAGTGTTACCTGAATGATGACTCACAAATGATGACTCTCTTCTGTTCTGTTCTGACCTTTTGCCTACTGCCTAGTCTCATATTTCTGGCTGTCAAGCAGCATTTACTACCGATGTCCAACAACAGAACTAAAAAATTCTGCTACTTTTTTCCTCCACAGCAGACCTAAATGCTTTTTTCCATCTCCAACTGCATTTCTAGCTGCTATGCTTCATATATTATCATAGCTCCAGGCAGACTGCTTGCTTGGGATCTTAGTCCTCCACTCATTTTCTCATTGTGGGTGCTTCCCTCCACTTTCTCATGAAGTAAACCTCTTTCATTTTACTGTTCAAATATTTCTTTAAATCATTTTTATTACACACACACACACAAATACACACACACACCATGCAACACAACTTATTTGTAGTGAAACTGCTACTCTTGTCTTTACATTTGTCTGAATTTGATTGCAACTGCCTTCAGGCAATTTTGAGTGCAAGAACATTGTAAATTCAAAGTTGCACAGTTACAACTCCACTTTCCTGGGCTGAGAAAATACATTTGCTGGTGAAACACCAGACTTTCTTCCCCTTGATTCACTATTTCATATCTTCCTGTTTTCTTGGACAATACAGGAGTTCAGAGATGAGAAGTTTTCCCTTGAATCTTTCAGATTTCAGAAGAAAAAGAACAGATTTCTTTAAGGTACGGAAACGTTTCGTTCAGTGCCTCATTTAGCAGCATGGACAAGTCTATAACCTGTGTTGTTCTAAGAACAATAATACATTAGTCACAGAAGACATCAGCAGTTTCTTAAGGCAACACATTTCCTTGGACTTCTAACATTAGCCCCTCCCTGTGCATTTTGCAACTATTTCCTTTTCCTTTACAGGGTGATTGACCCTTTGTACATTTTAGGTATTCTCATTAAAGGCATTATTGAACCCATCCATATCTTAAATAATGTTAGAACAAAAGACTTCCCAGGAGATTCCAACTGTTCTGGCATGAAGCATGTGACACAAAGTAATTCTGCACTCTCTGTTCGGAGACACTGTGAACCGTGCAAATGTCCCTGCTGGCAATTTTCAGAGCAAGGTACCAAATTACCACTTCAAACCAACATGCGTAAAGTCTCCCTTTCATTTTCACTGAGATTAATTGCTATTTTTAAATGCCAAATCCAGACAACTGTTCCAAGTCCCAATGCATTCTCTTCACCCTCTGTTCTTGCCAGCATAGGTGGCTCGTCTGCTGACACAGACAGTGCCCACTGTTGCAAGATATCTCTCTGCACTATCACAAGGGAAGTTTGGGCTAAGGGGAGGAACAGAGATTGCAGAACTGCTGAAAATCAGCCTGGCATTAGTTTATGTGAAAGGGGGGCCATGTCTAGAAGAGTTTTTTTTTACTTGAGGGCCACATTAAATACCTTTCTTCCAAGCACTGAGGATTTCGTCGGCTTGAGCCTGATTTGCCACCCACAGTAACAACAAAAAGAGCTCCCCTAAACACACTCCTGGAGCAATAGCCATTTGAGGGGTGGGGGTGTGTGTGTGGAGAGAGACTATAAAACAACTTGGGAAAACTGAGTATGTGGAAATAGCTTTCAGAGACACAATTACTCACCAACATGCTCTGCCTTCTGCCTTGTCTGTTGTATTGGGCTCCTTGTAGCTGTTAGATCAGCAAAGACAGTGATCTTTATAATTATGTGTCTACTACATCTGGAGAACCATCAGAATTATTTAATTATGGCAGGAACTAAATCAATACAAATCAGGAATGAATCTGTGCATTGCACTTCCCACTTCATATTCTCTTGTCCTGGCTACACCTATTGTAAACAGAGTGTAAATAGCAATAGTACTTATTTACAACAGCAATAACACTGATTAAAATATGGAACAAAATGTTCATGGGTGCCAAATGAGGTCGTCTCTATGTTCACAAAGGAGTAGTTTACTGAAGGCAAAGGAAGAAATACTCTTTCCTCAAAGACCATTTGTGTCTACTCCTTAATGACAAAGAGAAATATTTCCTCAATGCATGTGCCAAGCAAGTGGATCACCTACACCTGGCAGTGGTACATAAGGAACATCCTGTCTGGTACAACCTGTACTCAGTGCTTATCCAAAGACTTGTCCTCTATAAAGATGAGACTGTGCATGTCTCTATTTCCATCTTTGCTTGCATCAGTAGTGCGTGTTTGGAACGGGTCTCCCACAGACACCCTGACATGCTGCCTGCGATCAGATTGCACATCATCTTGGGTTGCATAAACTGGACTCCTGGAGATGTGCCCTGGCTGCTTACAGATGTCCTATCCCTGGGACCAAACCAGAGACAATATCTAGTGAAAAACTTGCAGATGCTTGGTCCTCCTTTTGACTGCTGTGTGAGACTAAAATAAGACTGAGTGATTTGCCCTCTGGAAGCTCCTGTTCTCCTCAATTGATTATGCAGGCAGCTGAAGTTGCCTAGCTCAGATACAGATGATTGACTTGACAGACAAATAAAGCTAGGAAAGATAAATCCCACCCTAGCCATCTAATTCAAGGCAAAATGAAATACTCCTCATTCTTTTAAACACAGTCACACAGCAGAGAGGCTTAATATATCTTCCTGTCCCTCGTGGTTGTCTGACTCCTATGGTCACATCTCACAGGAAGCAAAATCCCCTCTCTAAAATGTGGGGAATGGCAAGTTTCACATTTAAAACAGCTGGATATTTTTTGCATCAGGATGTGGCAATGGATAATGTTCATACTGCAAAAACTGGCATTGCTCCTATGGCGCCAGCCCTGACCTTTGGCCAGTTTGCATCACTGTACAGCCCTGCAGACTCGAAGCTGTGTTATCAGCAGCAGCCCAAAGCACAGCTCTGTCATAAAACACCCCGCCATAAAAAACACATAGAACAGTCCAGGCTTACCATGGTTAAGAATATTCCATGTGAGTGCAGGCAAGGCCACCGAGGAGTGAACAAAAGGCACTCTCCAGGCTCTGCAGGCTCTTTGGGGCAGTCGAGACTGGCAGAAGCATGGCCGGTTGGGCACATTGGATCCTGCTCCCCATTTTTCCTCCACAACAGCTTTTCTTTGTCCACCTCCGTACATTTTTCGCTGTTCTGACTCTTTTATACTATATTATTTTTAACGTTTTCTGTTACTGATATGCAGGGAGGATTATATCTATCAAAAGGGACAGGCAAGGCCACAGCCATTTTCTGGAGTTTTTTTTTAGCATATACTCCTCAGATCAGTCAACTAGTTACTGCAATTGCTTTGTTACTGCAATGTCTCTTTTTTGTCACCTCCCTCTATGCTGCTTTTGTCCTATTGCTCAGCATTTATGGTCATAGTATTTAACTGCATTAAAAAAAAAAAAAGAAAAGGAGGGAAAGAAGCAGCTACAATGCTTAAAATCTGACAACTTTTGTCACATATGAGTTGACATTGCAAAAAAAATGTGTTCTTATTGATTGACCTGCTCCAGTCATAAGAACTTCAGTTCCATAAGAGAAATCTTGGTCAAAATCACAGTCAAGATTTCCTACTGTGGTTTTCCATGTTAAAGCATTAATATATGCATCAGGTCAACTTCTCATATACTCTACTGCGCTTTGCTTCACAGCCTGTGGAACAAACAAGGTATAAATGCATTTCCAATGCTGAGTTCAAGGCTCTGATTGACTCTAATTTTCTCATGAATCAAAGGAATATTTTCCTAGTTGAACTTGGGGACTTTCCATACATTGACAAAATCTATGTCATGGCAAAAATGTGTCCAGTGGTTGGAATTGTTTTAGTGTCTCACAGGTCTCACCAGTGTTGACCCCAGCCATGACTAGCAATTAAGTTCAAAAAACATATGGAGGGGAGACAGCATCCATTTGTCTCACTTCTTCATGGGAAAAATACTTATTTCACAGAGGCCAGCAATCCTCCTTTTTCCAGGAGAGTCAGAGAGTGAGAATAAGTTAGGCTATATTCTAGAAGAGGAGTGGCCATCCATTCTGGTTTTGTGCGTCAGCTTCCTCACATGAACAGAAAACCTCTTTTATTCAGCAGCTTTTTTCTCTGCTGCAGAGATGCCATGTGAGGGGTGTATTATTGGTCATCTTTCTCTCTTTTTATGTTTTTTCTTCCACTGTGTTTCCTGGCTTTTTTCGCTACCTTGAAAAGCGTAAGTAGGAGTACTGCCCTGTTTCTACTTGGAAAACCTGAATTGTCCTGTGGTAAAGGCTGATGTTACAATGCTGAAGAGGTTTATTATCCCTCTGGTATCTGGCATCTGGCAGGGCCAGGGCAGAATGGTAGGGAGTGAGCAGAGATAAATGAGAAAACTGGGGAGAAACGGGAACACCTACCACTGGAACATCTACTGTCCTTGAGGACTTCCAGCCGCCACAGTCTGGCACTCACTGCAGGCTGGAAATGCCAAAAACCGCTTCTCCTGTGGGACGTTGGCTCCCCATTGGCCGACGCCCACTTGGACTGTAATTCTACATCTTTCAGTGGAATTACACCAGATAAACTCAGCTATATATTTTCCTGGGAGAGAAGGTTCCCTATTAATAATGCTCACAAGCTTATGGTACAGATCTTCTGGGAAAGCTCAGTGATATGAAGAATGCTTTAGCTTTCAGCTGGCCTAAAACTATGTAACATACTGTTACTTCACACTGGCACTAAGCACACAGTCTAATTCACAGATGTCCACAAGAAACAAGGCAAATTAAAAGCAAGCAGTTGCAAACAAAAGGAGTAGTGTTCCACACCGTATGATTTTCTCTCATTACTTGTGCACCCTCCTGAATTTACAGCCCAAAAGATAACTAAATCTTTTCCATATACTCCTGGTCACTAAAGCCATGCTTAGAACATAATTTTGATAAAATTCTGCACAACTTTGCTGCAACTAGCCTCTATGAACTCCAGGCTTTT
>VZRL01006239.1:2978-127909 GCA_013397895.1 Origma solitaria | reverse complement strand
TTTTTTTCAGTTGCCGTTGCAGTTGCAGGTAAGTATTTGTTTTCTGGCTGCTCATCTGACCATGTAGTAAACTCAGCTGGTATTTTGATGGTTCATCTGTGGTGTGGATTTTTGGCAGCATGAGAATTACATAAGTGGTTGTTTTTCCAGTACTGAAGCAAGAATGGCACCTGCTGAGGCATCCATGCCAGGGGGGTGTGCACTGCTCATCAGCAGGAATTCTTGGATAAAAAATGAGTAAGAAAAGATGCTACTTCTTTTGCGATGACATTTGCTTTGACTGATCAGCAGAATTTGAACCTGTGACCTTCAGTGTCATAACACAGATTACTTAAGTAATGTCATTAACTGGCAGAAGGAAGGTGTTACACTCTAAGGAGACTGGCAAGGTCCACACTTGTTTTATAAACCTGTCAAACCAGAATATTGGGACATCATAAAAAGATACTGACAATTTCATTAAAGTGCTGTTTTATGTTTACATGATGAGAGTTTTAACGTATCTTAGGCTTGAGGAGGAAGAATGAGGTTTCCTAATAGGGAATAAAGGTTACTTTTTTCCTTCTATGGTCCCATTGCTAAAGGAAAAGAGTGTCTGGCAGGAAGGAATCCTCAGCTGAGTCTGAGGGAAAATCCCGCATTATGCAAGTCTTGCAGGGAGTGTGGAATTCCCACCAAAAAAAGCACCCAAGCTCCCTCCCAGTACTGCAGTCCTCTGGTCATTATCATGAATAAATGAAAGACAAACAGGCAACTGCTCAAGAAAAAAAGCACAAAACTGCAGTGATGATTCTCTCCCTTTCTCTTAAGCTGGGCAATCAATACTTTCTGCAACTGCAGACTGTAGACATCAAAAGGAAAAAACCCAACTGGTTACTTCTATCAAACGTAGGCAATGTTTGTTTAAATTCCCTTTAGGAATCAGCTTGTAGTGCTGCAAAGTCCTAGGAGATTTTGTTTCATGGGGAATTACAGCAGAGGCAATGAAGATGAAAAAGAGGTTGCATTCCATTTCAGTTATCATTAATGAACAACGGTACTCAAATGTGTTCTCTGATAAAGGCTTTTTTGGCCAGAGCAGGGCTCAAAAGGGAAACAAAGAACATGCCTCTCTTAGGTACATTGCAGCTCTGTGCACAGTGGGGATTGAATTGAAGGAAATGCATAACCTAGCCAGCCCATGATAACAGCTTCCACCTAATCCCCAACCAGCCACCCCCAGCCTCCAAGCCCTCACTGGGGATTTTGGAAGCTGACTGATATGCTCATAGGAGCCACCTCCTATATATTTCTGAGCCTTTTAGAGGGATTCTGGCTGCTGTTTCCCCAAAGAGGCTCTTTAGCTTTTCCTTTAATTGTTTGACAGTTCACTCAAAAAAAAAACACAACAAAACAAAAACCTAAACCAAAAGCAGCTCATGTCCAAAAGACAGAATTGCACCTGCAGTCATGGGGCATTAACATTGAAAGCTACAGGAAAATATGTCAATTGAAAACTCTCAAGAAAACTGGTCATAAACCACAACAGCTGGTATCAAATGCAGAACAGCACAGCCATATAAAGATGAAGGTTGGCTGACATCATTGCCAGAAAACCGTCCTCATTGACAGAGTCTGCCAACAACAGGTGATGTAAGAGCTGGCAGTGAATGAAGCCATGAATGTGATGTCTGGCAGTATTTCTTGAGAGATATTCACAGCACAGCAGCTGGAGACTTACAGATCACCGTTAAAAAGAGAGGATAAACCTGTGCAGTCTGACTCCTGTGGCCAACAGGAAATATCTTCTGTGTGTTTAGTTTCTCTGTTCTGTGTATCTGGCTCAGGTTGGATTGAGCATTTTAACTCATGTACAATGAACCAAGTCATCTAAGACATTCCTGACCCTTTATTTGCTTGCTCTATCCCTCAGTGTCCCCACAGAAAGGTGACATGAAGTAAAGCGGAGATAACAAAATGTGCCCGTGTCCCATGTGACTGCAGTGCGTGGTCAGTCATGTAAGTGCAGATGCACTGTCATCCGCACGAAGAGCTGGAGCAGCTGCAGGGTGAAAGCACAACTCTCTGCCATCCCTGCTGTGACCCGGAGGTGGGCAGCTGCTCAGGGCCATGGAGGATGTCACAGCTGCTCATGGCTGAGAGAGCTTCCCTTGGTGCCACAGGAGCCCCTGGTGACAGCAGTGACCCAGCTGTCTTTGCAGCACGGCCTTGTCACCTGCTGCTGCAGTGGGGCTGCTGCGTGTTGGTTCACATCCACCAGCCCTTCTGGTCTCCTGCATTCAGGGTCACTTGACCCTTGGCCTTGGGCAAGCTCCATCCCTTCCTGCTGCCTGGTGTGCCCAGCTGCCTGAAACCTTGGAGCTGCGGATTGTCTGGCATGACACTGTTCAGACTAGCACGTCTGCATCTGACTGGATGAGCCCATTGTCATCTTTTCCGCTTCTTGCCATGTGCCTTATCTTTTTCAGTGTTTGGCAGCTTTGCTTGCTGTTTCTGACTGCCCCGTCCCATGAACAGTGCTGGGGAAAGGCTGCCCTTCACAGCAGCCCCAAGCAGCATAGACAGAGCCTGGCTCCAGCCAAACTGCCCGGAGTGCTCCATTGGGAGAGCTGAGAGGATCTGGGGTGGTGCAAGAACACATCTCCAGTCGGTGTTTGAGCACACTTTGTCACACTTGCTGCTCCCGAGGAAGGAACAGTGCACTGAAATGAAATTCAGGCATTGTAAGACTGTTTCTCCTGAAGCAGGGTTTTTACTCTCAGGATGGTATGTAATTCTAGTCTTATTGTCCAACAGAATTGAAAAGCAAACAAATATTTAGAAGGCTGCAGGGGAAGTAAAGAATGTCTTGAGAATTAAATGGACTAAAGGATAAGGACTCTCCATCAATGAGTGAGCCAACATATCCGTAAGTTCAATGCTTAAAAAATCTGATGGATTTTATTAAATGAGACCATGGCTTCTCCTTAGTTTCAGAAAGCATATTCACATACTGAGAAAAGCAGCAAAGGCCAAGCTAACGTGCAATACTTGGCAAGTGCAGCAGACAAGGCTGATGGATAACCAGTGTGCTGCAATACAAATGGCAGCCTGGGTAAAGTTCAGCAGCTGGGCAGGAAAAAGAAGTGCATGGGCAAATAGTTGGCAAGCACATGGTCAGCAACTGCTGCATGTTTTCCACAGCAGAACCATGCATTCTCAATGCCCTCCCTGGTAAGGCGCCATGGCAGCAGCCATGGCTGAAGGAGGGGTTATTGCTACGAGGCTCCAGTGTGTCGTGTGTTACTGCATTTGTGTCTGCAAAATGGCCCATTACTCTGCAATGATACAGTCCTAGATTACAAATAATTTAGATAACACAGTAATTAGGACCATGTAAATGTATAATCTAGGCAGAAGATGAATTCTTTCTAGATGAGAAAGTTCCCTTTGGACTGAGCCACGTTGCCAGTTCGCTGGAGCTGGAACATCTTGTGGGTGCATGTTTGTTTCTCTGTTCCTCTGAAGGACCTTCAGTCCTCTCATCTGTTGAATTGGCATCTTTCAGTGGTACACAGTTCACTTTGAAATGTAGCTGATAAGTAATCAGGAAAAAAACCCTATTCTGCAGACAGGATAATATTATCTGAGGAGTCTTGTCTGCAGGGAGGAATATCTTAGGAGAGACCTTCACCTAAAAAATTGCAAGTCCATGACACACTTCCAAGTAGTCCAGGTTTTTCCTTTTGTTTTCTTTTTTGACTTTTGCTTGTCATGCCAAGATGTCATCAGTCTAATCTGTCTTTGTAAAATAATTTAGTTTGGGGCACAGGAGCAGGAACATGTGAACTGCCTGTAAACACTTCAAACATCACGAAGGATTTCTTTTCTGGGAGGAAATCTCATTGTACCTGGTGTAGGTATGCATGCTGCAGATAAAAGTCCTCTAAAAACCCCATCTACCAGGGAGCAAAATGTTCTCTAGCGACAAGAATCCCATTCCTGCACTGACTTCAGAAATTCCTGTACATATTGGAGAAGAACTTGCACACTTTAAAAACATTTTAAAGCCAGCTGAAATGAAGAACAGGATAGAGAAAAATATAGATTCCTTTATGATGTCTCTCTATAAAGCAATGCTCAGGACTTATCCAGAATCCAGTATGTGGTACAGGCCATGGGATCTCTGAGACGTTGTGGCAGAGCTGAAGGAGTTTGTACATGGGTGATGGGACTAAGCAAAGACTCAGAAAAACTTTCATATGTCAGAGAAATTGAAAAGATTTGAATCATTGGTCCTAGAACAGAGAATAATAAGAAGAGACACAATACAAGTCTGTAGAATAATGAAAGATCTAGAGATGATAGCTAGGGAGCATCACTGCTCATGCAGTAGCAAGGGAGCATCCAAAAAGAGGAGAGGCAGCAAACTCAAAACTGGCAAAGGACATTTTTTTTCTCACCAAGTATAACTGGGCTGTAGTCAAGAACCTGCAGAAATTGAAAAAGGAATGCATATTTTAATAAATATCAGGAATATACTTTGCTGGCATTGCATTGCACCTACTGCCTAATACAGGCAAAAAAAATCTGCAAAGATATATTACAAACACCATGTCCTACTTTGCACGAATGTGTTTATAGTCTTTGGGTTTTAATAACTTTATAGCCATTTGCATTGTTATGAGGGAGAAATTTCTTTTGATGAGGATAAAAAAACATGGCTAAGAGGAGTATTCATGCACATTTAGTGGCATAGCACAAGTTCCTCTCTGGATCTGAAGTCAATTAATTTTGATATTCTCTCAATACATTGCAGTTCTCATAGAGATGTGTTATTCCTTCAAAAACGTTTTTTTTTCTGACTGTTCACTGAAGAAAAATATGCAGAAAGAAGGGGCATTCACTCTGCAGCATAGCTGCTACCACAAAAAAAGGAAAGCAACACAGGTAATTATGACGTTGGAAAGCATTCTCTGTGACTTTCTTTTTCTTTTTTTTTTTTTTTTAATTGGATGCATAACACTAAATGATGATTTTTTCCTTGATCAGTAGACTGTGGCATTCTGATGCACATTCAGATAGCAGGGTCTGTCACACAGTATGGGGAAAAAATGTGTTATTATCCAGCTTTTACAGATTAGAGGCTGAGGCACACAGATTTATTGAACAGATGAAGCCTGTGCTTGAGCCAAGAGCTGAACCTGGATCTCTAGAGCCACATTAACCATAAGAGAAACATTCATAACATCAAACTGTGTTGTCAAACTGTGTCTCAAACTGTGATGGCAAAATAATAGCAGCTAAACAGAAGACTTAATTTCAGGTCCCCAAAGAGCAATATTAACATATCCTTTTCCATATTGCTTCAGTAGTGCCCAGAGACCCTGCCTTTGGCTGAGGATTCTGCTCTATTGAACACTATATAAACTTAACAAAAGAGGTGCTTGGCCAACCAAATGACAAAATACAAGTGGAGAACAAGAGTAATTTCAGATTTAATTCTATACATTAAAGATTTATTTCCTTAGTAGCTATGTGTAAGGATTACCTGCAGCCTGTACACGGAGAAGTTCTTTGGTGCATTATTCCTTATTTTGATTGTACACCCTACTTAAAAACCTACTGGTAAGTTTGAAATTCCTTTCCCTGCTCTCTGGCATTTGAGAATTCACACTATAAAAAAAGACTGAATCATGTTGTGCTTGTGTGAACAAAAGATCATCTAGCATTTCTTCAAGTAGAACTTGTCCCTGGCTCTCCTCATACAAGGGCATTTAGTGATTGGATAAGAGGCAGTGGTTTCAAAAAGGTTTAGATTAGATATTAAGAAGAAATCCTTTACTGTGAGGGTGATGAGGCACTGCTAGAGGTCGCCCAGCGAAGCTGTGGATGCCCCATCCCTGGAAGTGCTCAAGGCCAGGTTGGATGGGTCTTTGAATAATCTGGTCTAGCGAAAGGTGTCCCAGCCCACAGCAGGGAATTGGAACTAAATGATCTCTAAGGCCTCTTCCAATCCAGCCCATTCTGTGATTCCGAGATTGTCGTTTTTTGTCCTGTGGTCTAAAAACCAGGGACAAGAGTACTTTCTTCTGTAAATTTTATGTGCTTCTCTCAGTTAAAACAAAGACTGATAGTCATAAAGGCAGAATATAAGCAATGTTTGAATAATTTTACTGTGCCTGTGTCAGACATTTTGTCCTGTTTGTGAAAAAAAAAGGTGTTTTAATGAAGAGCCATGAAAGACTGCCACAGAGTTTAGATGGTGTTCGTGCTTTAACAGACAGCCCTCAGGTGAAAATTAGACTAAAGCATTGCATTTTCTTAGTCTGGCTGCTTTTGTATACTATAACTGTCTTCAGCCTCAGAGCAGCAGGAACATTCCACCCCCAGCCCCCATGCAGCCTGGCTAATGGCGAAATTGCTCCTGGGTGGGTGAAAAATTTAAGTGAGGTCATTGCAGGTTCTTGCAGTGTGATACACTACCAGCAGTACATAATGAAAATTCATCTCATGTTGTGAAACATATTGAACTGCTAAAATAAACAAAGTGCTGGCAGGGAATGTTCTTTGGGGTTATCTTTAGATTGAATCTGCTTGGACTTTTAACACCTACTCAGCAATGTCTCTTGGCACACAAGAAACATCTTATCAAAATGCTGAAAATGTTTAGTCAGGAACTAATTTATTCCCTCACAAATGTCTTTATTTCCCAAATTCTCTCCCTCTTTCTCTCTTACTTAGTGTTTGGTTGCTTAGTTATAATCCTGTAATAACCAGGAAGTGAAGGAGATAGAACTCATGACCTTGAGAAGAACTTACCTGTCAGTGTAGAACATTTTTCATGTGAGTAGTCTATCACTAAGTTCTATACCTTCACGGTATTAATGTCACTTGTTACTCTGGTAACGTTATGTGCATTTTTTACACAGGTATGACCTCTAGTTTTGCCCAGCGGTGGGCAAATTGATCGTTTCTAAGGAACAGTATGCTTATGCATTTCATGCACACACAGAAATGTGTTATTTAAAGCTCTTGGTGTGCTAACAATACATTCTTTTGCTTACCTTACATTAAGCTTGGAAGCTAAAGGTAGTGTAAGAAACAAGTCAAAACTAAAACCAAACCAAAATAAAGGTCATAATACAAACAGATGACACATCCCACATGTACAAAGGACCTAAATAAAGTTCTCTGTGTGGGAACAAGTAATTAGTACACATGTAAATGAGGCTATGTGAACTTATGCCTACAAATAGTACCATAACCTCAGCTGCACACTGATGACTTCTTCCAGGACACAGATTTATCACCTACTTATTCATCAGCACTCTGCATTATTAAATGCAATTCAAGACCCTCACAAAATGCAATCATACATTCTCTGCAAATCTCCTGTCTCACATTAGGATCTTATTTCTGCAAGTGCTTCCTTCACCTGTTCTTTAAAGTCTAACACTGTCCCTCCCTAACCAGTCCTTGAACTACTTCAAGACAAAACAACAGAAAACTGAATTCTAAACAAAAGATAGTACAACTCAAGTACACAAAATATTTCGAAATTAAAAAGAAAACAGAGATATATCTTTTCTGGCTGCAAAATCCCAGCAGGAAAGCTAAGTTAGGGTTTTAACAGAACAGCCAAAATATTTATACTTCCATCTGAAGGTGTGAACATGCAGATATATTTCCAAGGACGAAAGCAAGACTGTAAATTTTGAGCTCCTGGGACCTGCTACAAAAAAAGAGTCAGAAAAATTCTCCTTAAATGTTGTTTCTGCTAAACAAGAGTAAAGCAAGGACGTTATGAAGGTTATAAAGGAAAGCATTCCTTTTCCATAACTGGTAAGTTTAGTGTCATAGAGGGAATCTGCTCCAGAAAAGATTTAGCAGCAGTCAAGAGCATACTTCTTGCTGTGAGTAATTATAATACTAGACTTCACCTAAAAAGTAATAATGCTTTACATCTCATCGTACGCCACGTGAATTTTGCAGCCTTCCCACGTTACAGAACTAGAGCAGTACAAACCCCTTTGGTGCAGCAGGGTTGAAGCAACAAAGACAAGTCTTTAAAGTAAGTGAACAGCTTTATGTGAGGCTTCATTCTTTAGCCCAGCCAGCTTTATTGCAATCAGATATTGTACATAAACCTTATTCTCCCCAGACAGGTTTTGTTGCAGTTGGTAGCCAGGAGGAGAGATACTGCACAAAACACAGTGGAAGAGGAAATGAAGGAAAATACCACACTCGGAGGAATTTTTATTGAATTCCACTCTATATTCCCTGTTCTTAAAGAACTTTGTGTTATTTCCAGACCTAAGCTCATCAGGAGAGACTTTGGCCAAAAAACCCCTCAAGACAAATAGATTTTGACCTTGGTCTTCAGAGCAATGATGAAGAGAGCCCTCTTCTGTGTAGAGGGCATTGCCTCTGTTGCCAGGGTTTGACCCATATATTTTTCAACGCAAGAATAAAGTCTCAGAATTTTTCTGCCATTAACATCTGGGGCATAGAGATTTTAAAAACAAAGCCAAAATTGTTCTCGGTGTAAAAACAACTCTCACCAGAAGGGGTTTATTGAGCAGCACACATATTTTTATTTTATCATAATTCTTCTCTCCCCATCTCTATACTCCATTGTGGTTAGGTTCCCCATGACTGTTCTTATTGTAAAATGTTCCTGTTGTTCTCCATTTTCCTCTTACTTTAACAGAGTTTTTTCCTTCCTTCCTGTTTCCTTCCCTAAAAGAGCAGGGACTTGCTGGCATTTTACTTTGTATGAAACTTCTGAACACACCCTCTTTGCAAAGGTTCCTCTTTAGTAGGGAGAGGGAAGTCAACTTTCCTTGTTATAGCTTCCATTACTTGTGCTTCAGCAGGTCACAGGAAAGCTCAAGATGTGCACAAAGTTGATTCGATTAATCACTAATAATGGAGATAAAACCTTCTTCTAAAGTCTCCTAGATGGAAGTGATTACAGCAGTAAAATACCATATTTGAAAGAAAAATTGTGTAATAATAACTTGGTGGGGTTTCATATTACTGCTGTAACTTAGAGAGATGAGCACTCAGGTGCATCAAGAGATTTAATAATGTATGTGTAGGTGGCAAATTATCCATAAAGAACCTACTGGATTGTGGAAAATGTTCATTTGATATTCTCAAAGATAATGTAAGCCTTTGTGCACATGTCATCTCATGCCCATGCTCATGACATCTAGCAGGAATATTGAAAGTGCAGCATGCTGGCCACTTCCCTGAGCATAAGCATTCTTCATCCTGTGAGCAACATGAACTCCTATGGAGTCAGGGAATAAGGAGTTTTGATTAAACTTCATGTCAAGGACCTGCATGAGTCTACCATATAACATTTCTTTGCTCTACCTTAAACTTCTTACTGGAATCACTTTGGTATCTGATGAATCAGAAACTTGAAAAGGAAACACATAAATGAGAGGGAGGCTTGTGATCCAGCCTCTTCCTGCACCTCTGCTATATCCACCAGATATCCGAAACGGTCTCTCTCCTGCTGTCTCTGTCCTTCACAACATTTGATCATTTCATGTTAAGCAGAAGAACTCTGACAGAATGGGTTAAAAATAACAAAAGAAGTAAAAACTTTCATGCTTAGTCCAGTGTGGCTGTTTATCTAGCAGCAGTTCTTAAAAGTAATCTGTGCAATGAGATATTAGAGCTTTTGATTTTAATCGACAGCTGGGTAGTGACTTGTATTAACAGAAAATAAACAGCCATGAGGTTGCATGAAAGGAAAACCTCCCCCTGCCCTTCTCGAACACCCCCAAGCCTCAGCTAGGACTGTATTGATCCCTTCATTAATTTCAGAAGTATAGCATATATTCTCAGAACATAAGGATATTTAAAATTTTTTTTAAAACCTTTGGCTATTTTTAAGTGACAGAATGAAAAATCTGTCAACAGATTACCCTTTTACGGACCCTTCATAGTACAAAAAGCTATTTCTTATGCTTAAAAGAAAGACAACTATAAATACTTTTAAAAAATTATGACATGCTGGCTATTTTTCTAAACATTTTCATTCTGAACATTTTATACATGGAGAAGCAAAATCAATCATATTTTTGAATAGTCATACAACATTCTGGAAGAAAATCAAGACCTTTTGTTTGGCTTTTTCTATTTCTTTCTTTATGGTGTATAGCAGGAAATCCTGGAATATATTAATCTGATCCCTAACCATCATGTCCTTGAAATCAGGAGAGGATCCTTAGGAAAGATACTCTCAGTAGTTCAAAATCCTTGTTTGCACCATGCACAGCAAGTCCAGTACAGTGAGTTACTAAATATAATGAACTTCAGAGATTTTCAAAGTTCTTTGTACTGAGTATTTGGCAGGTTTTATCCTTGATCTCCTGCAAGGGACCTCGGTGTGTTTATTGATTTTTGTCACCCTGAGGTCAAATCACAGCTACGTAGAACTGCACCTTTCAGGCACTCAGAAATTCTAGCTGAGGCAGAGCAGCAGGACACAGTCCCTCAGCTGTGTTTTCCACCAAGAACTCGTGAGCTCCAGGGTCCTGGCCACCAGCTGGACAAGTCCCAAGTGAAGCTCGAGCTATTCTTCAAATGGGCTGCTATGGGGGCTCTTTTCTTTCCATCTGTGCCTCTGTTAGAGTCAGACAATAGTGTTCAGCCTGGCAGTTGCTTCCTTCTCTGAAAGGTTGGGACTGGCCAAAAACTGAGAGATTTTTCATGTATCGTTCCTAGCTGCATGTTTTGACTGCCTGAAAACAGCTCTGAAAACCTCTCCCAGAGCACCTCCCATTTTCCTGTCATTGTCCCCCGGTCAGAAGTGACTTTCCATCCCATTCAGAGAGCTCAGCTTTGACCACAGGAGCCATGCGGGTCAGCCCAAGCAATGAGCACTTCTGGATGGCGACAGGGTGACGCAGAGGCCACTTTCCTTCTTTGGAAAAGGTCTTTGATGGTAACTGATCACTTCAGAAAAGGTGTTAAAATGGTGACCTAGGATATGAAACAATGGCTTAATGAGCAAGTGAAGAGCATCTGCATGTATTTTTGAGCAAGGCTTTAGTAATCGATTCTGTACTCGTGGGGGCTTTGCTTGAGTATGCAGACATGCAAATCAGGACCGAGTGCTCACAATAAACCAAAAATACAAACCAATGCATATATTATTTCATTGAATTATTAATAGTCAAACAGCCATGTGTTAACAGACTAAACTGCAATCATCAGCTTTTGAGCATTATTTTGAAGAAATTTCATAATTCAGAAATTTCACCTCTTACTAAATCATTGAGAATTTCCTCAAAATAGAAAAGTAGAAAAAAAATTATTCTTTTTTGTCCTAAACAGAATCTTTATTTTATTTACTTAAATCTGCTTTGGCAGTTTTAAAATGGAAAAGCTTTGGGGTTTTTTTAATTATCTCCATCTCATTTGTAGTTTTTATTATGCCTCTAGCTGGACTTTATTTGTTTACAGCAATCACTTTTAAAATACCACCTCGGGATGCAAATGTTCTTTTCTATTCTCTGCATGGTCAAATGCCTTTTGTATCCTAAACTTTGTGGACGTAGTCTTATGATTAAATAGATTTAAAGAAAGAGCATGCACCTGGCTGTATATAATAAAGAGATGATTGAATGGTGTTGATGATGTAAACTCAGAAGGGAAGTGATAATGTGCATTAGAGCATTGTATTCCCCACGGACTGGCTGTGTTTTATTTCACCTGCAAACAAGTAAACACAGCAGGAGATACATCTTGCCCAGCCCCGAGCTGAACACCTTGCCAGGCTCAGTTTGCAAAGCACACAGCACTCCTGCACTGACCGTGCTGCTCACAGGCTGCCAGGAGTGACACGCCAGCCCTCACAGGAGAGCTTGTTTGAAACCCCTCCTGGCCTACCTGTCCTGCAAAAAAGAGAAGCTCTTGAGAAAAAGAGTTGCCTCTTTTCACAGTCCCCTGCATCCCTACCCTCAGAGCTGAAGTCTCTGAGGAAAGGCAAACCCAGCATCTCCTGCAGGCTCTGATTCGCAGGGCACCAGCAAGCGCTTCTGCCCTGCACCATTGTGGTGGGCTGCGAGGGGCTGAGCAGCAATCGCCTCATCAACAGAGCTGAACACGTGAGGTGAGATATGTGAGGAGCCAACCAGAGTCTTCATCTCAGGGTTGAGCCAAATTTGTGGGAAAATACTTCAAAATATGCCACTGAGGGAAAAAAAAATCTCAAGGTGGGCAGTTTTTTTCCCTCTGCCTCAGTGTTTTCCGAACCAAAATGACAAATTGCTTTTGGGTTTTCTTTGTTTCATTTTAAGGAAGAAGAGAACAAAAAAATGCAATGTGCACAAGACACCGAATTCTTTTGGGAGATTTTTTTTCGAGTTTTTCAGGTCAGTGTGGCCCTTGTGGTTAGGTGACATTTCACTAGAAATCCAGACTCTTGACTGGTATCTGTTTGAAATGAAACTACAAATCCAGCCCCTACTCAGGAGAACTGAAATGCTGATTGTTCTTATTCTATCTACATCATCTATGAGAATGACATCACCAAGTACCTAAAAGACCTGACATCATCAAAAAATTGCATTCTACGTCTACTGTAAAAACAGATCATAATTATTTCTGTAGACTCTAAAGAGAAATTGATTTTTTGTGCCTTCTGTGAATGCTGCGATGCTATTTTAGTGTAATGCTTTTATGTCTATAGCAGCCAATTGCTTTGACCCTGAAATCTTTCTTGCAGTACTGCTGACTTGCTGAATCAGAGCTCATTCATATCCTCTTGCCACAGAATAATATGCTGAATACAAAACTTGCCATAATAGCAATATAAAAAATGCTATGAGATAACAGAAAATTATACAGAAAAGAAAAGGAAAAAAAAAGGAAAATACATGAAATAATAATAAAAGGCCGGTTAAGTTCAAGCAAATGTAAATGGCAGGGTGACTTTACATGCCACAATTTTAAGTATTGCTCTTTTTATCCCTGAAGGGTTCATATGAAATCTTTATCTGGCTTCCTGGTGTTTCAGTGATGGTAAGAACATTAAGCCAGGAAATACGAGCCTGATTCTTACATCACCTTTAATTACTCCCATAGGATGTTAAAACTTCAGAATAGTATAAAATGGTTGTGGAGTGATGAAGGTTCCTGACTTTCTCCTAATTCCACTTTTAGAGATGTAACTTCTGCATGGCTGTGACTAGATCTTCAAGGATATCCAAAGGCACTTTAGGTGTTATAACATTGCTCAACATTCCTGAAGTATCAGGAATTCCATTTCCTGAAAGGAAAAAAACTCTAAAAGCCTGGATGCTAGCAATGAAGCAGTTTGGACTTAATGCCTAGTTGGAAGCCCATGCACCAAGGCAGACTAATCTCTGTCTCTCCTTCCCTTTCTGAGCACATCTGCCACCCTGGCCTCACTGCTGTTCCTCCAGCATCCAACACGCTTCATATCTGGCATCACACAACAGGAGAGGAATTTTTTCCTGCCGCAATTTAACACCAAATACACCTCTCAATTATTTATTTATGTGTCATGATTTATTGTGCCTGGGATTCACCTGACCTCTTACCAGGTGGACATGTGCACTCATTCCTGCCTTGTGTTCAGAGGGACACTACCGGGAATTCAAGGGACATGCAGACTCCCTTTTTTTCCCTCTGTCACCTGAGGGAGTCATGCTGACCTGCTTGCTTAGAGAACATTGAATATAGCACAGCTCTGACCGTTTGCTGACCCCCACCCAGGTAGAGACTAATCCTCTTTGAATCAAAGGCTACATAATCGGAGCATAACTCATAATCTTCAGTTAGCTTGTTTAAAAAAGCAGTTCAGAGGAAGCTCCTGCCCTGTCTGCTGAAAGCAAGATGGTGTGCAGCTGGCACATTCTGGAGGCAGCCACCTCCAGTCCCCAGCTGCCCCTCCAAGAGGCAGGAGGTGAGGTCTCTCCTCCTGGCAGGATGCAGCCCCAACCACCCTCTGGTCAGGCGATGAGGTGGAAGGACAGCCAGGGAAAGAAGGTGGGAACACTGAGATCCACTGACTTCGATAGTCCCCAGTTCCCACCCTCCATTCCTTCCTTTCTGCACTGTATTTTCTGAGTTACTTGACCTTGTCCATACAGGCCAGGGGGAGTCTGAGTACCTAAACAAGGACTTTGAACCCCTGCTAACCCTTTGTGATCTGTGACACCAAAATCCTGCGGAGTAACTAGGCATCAGTTTCCGTGCCCTTTCCTGCCAATGACAGCTATAAGCTGCACAAGGTGGTCACACCACCTTGCTCTCCACTGGCACAAGTACGAAGTGCAAAATTCATCACGGACAGTAAAACCAACAAGTCCTTGAGTGTGCCTGGATGCCTCCCTGTCCCAGCAATGAGGTCTCCAGCCACAAGTTAATATCCCAGTAACTCCATTATCAGTCTTACCTTCGTCTCCTGGGTGGGCTCCTCCAAGGTGCTCAGACTCCCCCTGGCAATGCCCACAGCAACACATTTTCCCCAGCAGCTCCTTTGCCACAGTGACCTGGCCACACCAGGGCAAATACTGGGCTTACAGACCCCATAAAAGACACCTGCCAGGCACAGCAGGATCATGGGGTGAGGCAGCTTAATAATAAGGGAGGCAATTAGGGAGTCACAGCTTGTTTACAGATGAACTGGAAAGTGTGAGGTGCAGTCCTCTTCCCCATCATGGGCTGCTCAGCTTCCCAGAGTGTAGTTGTGAGTATAACCTCAAGCACGTACACTGTTGAGCGGGGATTTGGTGTACAGCTGGTTACTTAGAGATGCAAAGAGACCATTTACGTCAGATTCTTGCCAAAAGCAGCACTTTTACTCAATCATTTGTAAACAGGGACTTACAGCCATCCAATTCCTACTGTACCCAAAGTGAGTGCCTGACATGCTCACAAGCTGTGTGACATGGCCTGTACAGCTCCTGCTTTTGAAACTGGTGGATTGGAATGGCAGTCTGCCATGTCTCAATGCTCAGCAATCAAAATAGTACATAAAACTTCCCCAGCCGTCTGACACTAGGCTGCATTCTAGAGTGCAGCACAAAACAAATTTGAGCTTGTGATATTACTCCATCTCAGCTTCTGATGTTCTAAAAAATTACTCCTTGTCTAGCTTCAGAATAATTTTTTATAGTCTTATATAGTTTTCAGGCACTGCTCCTATCAGCTTCCGTGAGATTTAGGATTTTGGCTTTCTCTGGCACGTCATGTGTTCCCAGATGAAACATAGGTTTCTAGACAGTTTATGTTAACATCCTGCTGGAGGTGTAGGAAAATATTTTTATTTTTGTAAGAGAAATAAATAGAAGGAAAGGTAGAAAGGAGAGTAATACATTAATCTGGGATTTACTGTCACAAGTAAGCAGTGTTATTTTAGGATTCCCTCAGTCTGTTAAGTCATCAAAAATAAAGCATTAGCCAACCCTTCTGTCAGTGTCGTGGTCACACTGGGCAATCCTCTTCTCTGCACACACATGGGAGCAGTGACCCTGACCTGCAATAAAAGCCACCCCAATGTTTGGGGCATAACTGGGTATAAATGACTCACTAATCCTTTAATATTTCCGTTCACAATGAGGATCAAGTCTAAATGACAATGACATGATCCTTTTTCAAAATGAAAGGGATGAGTCCTTCTTGTCTGCTCCTCACCGCCTTTGTTACTATCATTCTTGTATTCTAAATAAGATGGTGACTGTGGCTAAGCAAAGCAGGGAATAGTAACTCTTTAATTTGTTCCAGTCGTGGAACCTCTCACCACATGCTCTTGCATCTGTAATAACTAATGTCAGCATATTGATCAGCTGAGGCAGCTGGAGTGAAATTACACTTCTACTGCACATGGAAAATCTGACTACGAGGTTTACAGGCGAGCTGGGCTGGGCTCTGCAGGGCATAGTCAGAGCTGAGTTATCTATGGAAATGCAGCGCTGTCCCCCCATCCCAAGCAGGGGGTGTGTGGCTGACATCCGCTCGCTGCGGGAGAATGGAAACATGCTAGTCTGGCTGCATTGCTGAGGAAAATAAAACTGCCCAAGCTGCGGCATAGCTCCTGTCGGTAACAATGCTGAAAGAGTCTTAGTCTGCCTGAGCTGCCTGACCATAGTCCCACATAAATAACAGATGAGTGTGCAGGGAAAAGAGATCCTGGTCATCTAATAAAGACAACAGCAGAGATGAAATCAAACAGACCTAGACTGGTATTTAACCATGTTACTAAAGCAACCTGCAGCCTGTAAACATCTGAAAACAAATATACAAACAAAATATATAAACAAAAGTTCATGCTGACTTTTGCCAGTCTGTCAAGAAACCCCAGAGGAGGAGAGCCTGCCTGGAGGAGCCCAGCAGGGTGGCAGGCACCATCTTCCCTGGCAGCAATCCACAGAGGAGGGCTCTTCCAGGAATGCCAAAGGATGTGCTAATTCAGGGACACCCCTCAGCCCTTTCCTGCCCATCAGTGGGGATGCTGTGGGGCAGAAGTCTCAGCAAAGATCTAACAACACCATGGCACTCTTTGTGTGGGCAGTGACTGTGCCTTGACTGCATGAAGGCGAGATTAGCTCTGTCTCTCTACCCTGCTATTAGTGCACGTGACACCAGACCTGGAGCACACTGAGGTAATGGGTTAAGACTCCATAAGTACTTCACTGAGTGACTCAGTGTGTGGTGTGTGTTCTGTGCATTTCAGAAGAGAGGCTCATCCATCCCTTTGGAGGTTTATTGGTTGCCATTTTTAGTTTATGATGTAGGAATTCAAGGGCAGTCTGTCATCAGATCATGAAGACAATCTCCTTACGCTTTATAGGTAAAGAGAGCTTGAGGTTTTTCTTTTTAAATGTAATTGGTTTTGTTACTGTAAGGTTAGCGTGTTCCTGTTTGTCAGACTTTTGATTGGAGTTCTAGGATATGTTTATACAGAGTCATGCTACCACCCCTAATTGGATGGCCTGGATAAATACTATTACTTTAGCAGTTCAATATGACTGTATAGGGACTTGCAGCTTGGAGATATTTCAGCAGTTCTATCCTTTAGTCATGTCAACACTGCTTGAAAATCTGAAAAACTTAGATTTAGACCAAAGCTCAGATGACAGTTGGGATCTTGCTGGACATCACTGAGTTTAGTTTGTGTTCAGAAGCAGAATTAGAGATATTTGACATTACAAAATATTTTGCGGGATTCATTCCTAATAGGAATAAAGAAACATAAAATAATAAAGGCAATAAAGAATAATGTGTTTCCATTGCACTCTGTATTTATACAGCAACTTTTTATTCAAAGATTGGCCCAAGACTGCAGTGCTCTTCCCACAACCTCAGCATAGTCACCTGTGCAGTGGAAGGAAACAGACCTTTAACAGCATGCCAGAGTGCTCTGTGTTTGAATGTAAACTACAGTGTCTCTGAAAATGTGGAGGAATACAAAGACAAAAGGAAACTAATAACCCTAAATAGAATTTGGCCAGGAAATGAGACTGACTCACTCTGCCACAAATTATATTGTCTTCTTCTAAGGTTTTCCTACAAAAGATTAAAATCTAGTGTCTTACAAGACATGCTCTGCTTTTAATTGTCATGATATGCCTTTGCTGATCAGGAAAGTTGACATTTGAAAGGATGGTCAAACACAGGGCAAAATAAAAGGCAAAAAAAAAAAAAACCAAACCAAAAAACCAACCCCTGAAGTATCCATTTCTGTTGTGTCCATGCCTATTGTCTCAAGATCCTACTCCCACTTGATGCAATGACAAAACCAACTCTGATGACAATGTTGTGACATTGAGTGTTGAGGTTCCCCTACCCATATTATGCTGCTGTTGGGAGAAGGGGTCGGTAAAATACTTCAGGGATGCTCACAAACTGCAGGTCACAATGGCAAACACTTAGGTGATTGTGCCACCAATCTCCTTTCAAAAACTATGAATGACCTGGAAATATACTTTATATAAATTTCAAAGCTGTTTTCAATACAGCACTCTGTTTCCATACACCTGTGCATTTTGGCTTAAATATTCCAAGCGCTGCCATTGCAAGGTGATCTTTCTGAACGTTAATTCAATAGCTGGATGGCTAATACAGCATTTTGATCTCTGACAGAGTCCATGCCAATGCTGAAAATAGCGACCTGAAAACACTTTATCTTGATGCCTGTCCCTGAATCAATGAACTGATCCAATTCATTTGTTTTGAGCAGCTTGGCCACTGAGCTGTGAAGCTCTGGCTCCAACATCGGATACACACGGGATGTCTTAAAGGGAAATCCTTTTAATGTGGCAGCCCATATGCAAGTGAATTCCCTTTGCGATACATTCTCTTTTAAATCAAAATAATTGTGTGCAACTAGAATGAATTTCTTCACTGAACAAATGAAGAAATTCTAGCAATTTATACAGTGCTTTCTTTTAGATGATCAACAAAATAATTGAAATTCAATTATTTGGATGTGTATTCACAGGTAGATTCTTATTTTAACAGAGAAGATTTTATAGACAGAGACACTAAGACCATTTAAGGCAGGAAGACTGCTAATCTTAGCTTTAGTAGACCATTTAGATTACCAGAGAGGAAATGGCTCATCCTTGCATGTGAGGCTCTAGAAATAGCCCAGACCTGATGTAACTAGTGCTTAAAAATAAAGGTGTTTGCACTGATAGCAGACAAATCAAGTTATTTCAAAGAAAGAGGGAACCCCTGAGGCACATGCTATAGCTGGCATGACAGAGGGATTCCCTGCACACAGGCTGAAAAGGAGACTCTGTGGGGTGGAGCTTGACTGCTGAAAAACAAGCAATTTAAGAGTAGGAACTAACTAAATAAAAATTGCATCAATGCTAGAAAACTACTTCTGTGGAGCATTTTAGGGGGGAATTATACTGAAATAGAGGAGCTCCTTGCACATTCACTGCAGAGAGGCTGTTTGCTATTACACACCTCTCTCCCAGGGCATCTTCCTCATTACCAGAAAATTCAGCTATTCACATCATGTCCTCTCACGTCATTTTTAATCTATGATTTAGTTAAGCCAAATATTTAATTAGAGATTTCAATATAAAAGCAATTAGCAAGCTTCCTATGTATAAACCATAATTATGATGCAGCTTAGTAACAGAAGAATGACTAATAAACAACATTTTGTTGAATTTCTGTTTAGATACTTCTATGATATGTTTTAAGCTGCTGATTTATTTTTGACTCACCAGTCTTGGCTGAAAACAAATGAAATCCTCCCATAACTCATATTTTGGCTTGTAATTCTTATTGCTTTGCAAATGCCAGTGTGTCACTTTGCTACACAGTGACATCACAACAGAGCAGCTTGTGGTAGTGGCATCACATGCCTACACCATAACAATGCAAATAAAAGTCTTGTTAGCAAGAAAATAGATTCCAGAGTATTAAAATGTAATTGCAGGTTCCAGGATGTGGACTTGCCTTGGTAAAATCAGGCTGATCCTATGAAAGCTGATGCTTCAGCCGAGGCACTTATTTGTAGCAGGATCCTTCATAAAACCAGAACAAGATAAACAGGAAACACTCTCTATGTCATCTAAATAATAAGCATCCTCACCAGACTTCTATTCATGTAGAGGTCATCTTGCAATTATTGATTTATGATCATAGGGTTCAGGTGAGAGGTAAGAACCCCTTTATTGACAACTGAGAGGTAAGAGTTTGAGGAAGGAGGGATTGAACAGCTGGAGGATGGGATAGAAGAAGGGAGAAGCAGGCGAGTGCCGAGGGAGTGGCAGCTGGGGTGCAGGACCTATGAGCTGTGCATGCCTGTGGCTTCTTGTGTCACTGAAATGGCGCAGTGAAGAAGCAGGCGAGGAATTCAGCTCTGCGTCATTTACTTTATATCTGGTAACATCTCAGACACCTCTCCCCTTGGAAGCAATTTCAAAAAATGCTTAAAGCAACATCCCAAGGTGATTACAAACACCAACTTATGACGGAGTTTGCATACACACAATAATCTTTTAAAAATCACAGATAAGGAAATGTTGGATTTCTTAATTTCTGCCTCCAGAAATCAGCTTCTCCAACCACTGCATATCTGTCCAGTCTGCTAAGTGCGCTACCCTCCGTTTTCATATTCACTTTAGCCAAGGGATGGATCAGCCATTTTGTTCCCTTCACACCTAAAGCAGGAAAGTTTCACTTGATTCAGAATTATTCAATGGCATCCATGCAAACAGAGGCAGGACACTGATGGAGGCTGGATGCTATATTCCAGCCTTCCCCCATGCTTCTGTCCCTCCACCCCTCCCTCCCTCTCTCCCACTCCCAAAACTCAGGCATCCCCAGCAGAATGTGAGAAACATTCTCCAACAAGGTGAAATACTTAAGATCATCACTCTGCCTTTATCGTCGTAGACTTCACCACCCATGGATATATAGCCTGGTTAGGGTACACCACAGTCATCTTTACACACCTAGTTTTCCACATGCAATACCTAGTCTCCCAGCTGCCATTATAATGTGGATTTCTGGAGGAGTTATGGACAAAGCCTGGCCTTCTGGCTGATACTGATGCTGTAAAATAAGAAGCTGCTAGCTTCTTTCATTCTTGGATGCTCTTTTTCATCACCTTCACAGAAGGGAGCTATTCAAAACTGGAGGTAAAATCAAGCAGGTGTGGGCAGAAGAGTCATTTGTATGCCAAATGCTCATGGATGTAAGACTTCCTGCATTTGCATGGTGATCTTGGATGGAGCCTCTGTCTACTGCAGCAGAAAACAGCCATTTCTTTGGAAAATATATGCTTGAAAAGAGCAGTGGGTCATTTTATTGCCATAACATCTTTTTCACTTCAGTGCTTTAAATAATCTGAAAGACTGCTAGGAATAAAAATAAATACCAAAAATTACCCTGCACAGAATTGGTTAGAGTATGTGTCCACGCCTGGGTAGTAGACTCAAGTAAGCTTCATTTTGTTTGGAAGCAAGATCAAATATCCTGGAAAAGACAGCCCATATTTGTTTTGTGGAACAGGGCTCCTTTCACAGTTCAAGCCAAATCTCACTGAAACCCCAGGAACCTTCACACTTGGTTTAATTAGGCTCTGTGTCAGGGAAAATCGGCATAATTTTCTAATAAAAGATCTAGCTCACTTAGGAATCCCTCCTAAATTTACTGGGGAGAGGAAAAGTCATAGAGTCTGGATGTGTCCTATAGAACAAATCAGCCTTTCCACCTTCAGAGCTAAATGTACAGCTGATTTCTCTTGATTTGCTGTTTCACAAAGAATTATAGAAATACAAACTAGAAACAAAGACTCCTAATGAGAAAAATAGGATTTGTTTTTAAAAACTCTTAGCTCATAGAAAAGTTAAATAAATGAGTGTATTAAGCAGCAGCAGACCTTTAGGTAGGAAGGTAATCTGACAGGAAACATTTCCAGTTTGGAGGTGTGTATCCAAATTCAAGTGAAAGGGATATATGGGGACTATGACAGACTGAGTAATGTCAACAGAGAGAGCACACTCAATCAAAAACTCCAAGAACTAGGAAAAGCTGCACACCTTAATGTTGTGTTTAATGAAGAGTGATCTTCTGTCTAATCACTAATTTCAGGACAACCCACAACCTCTTCAGGAAAAGAATACTATTGCAAGGCCAGAAACTGCTTCCACTGATATTAATGGCAAGAAATTTAATTATTTCAGTGAGGAAAGGATTGGGCCCTTAGGTGAAGGCATGAAAATGTATCTACATACTAATGAAGCAGCATCCGCAGGAGAGAAAGCCTGTAGTGTGGAAAGAGCTAATTGTAAATGCAAGTCCACAAGAGATTCCGCATTTATGTTTGCAAAAAGACAGACAAGACATGAAAAACAAGCCTTTTAGCCAAGGAAAATGGATATTAATTCAGTTCCCTAGCTAGGGCACCTGTGCAAACAATACCATCCCCAGGCAATTAAAACAGAGAACTCCACAGTTAATAGAGTAATGTTGATTAACACCTGACCACTTCACGGGGATAGAAGAATAGATTTGGCAGATTTGCAAAATGAAATGATGTCACCTAGAAAGCCATTTTTTCACACTCAGTGCTTCTACAAGAACATTCTAGATTTGAATAACTTTGCTCAGACAAAAGTGGAATATGTAACTATTTCAGTGAGGTTTGAAAAAAATTTTGACTTGGTAAATCAAAATATTACATGAAGGTAATTTTTAAACAAACTTTACTTCTACCCATTTTAAAAAGACCAAGTATTTTTGTTGTAAACCAAGGTAATTTTTTTAACTAGAAAAATATTTTGACACAAGTGGGTATTTGAGTAGTTTAAAAACATTTTTCTAATGCTTTTCCAAAGTAGAAGTTTAATTAAATCAACTGACACTCATAAGTAATTTTGATATCAACTTTTTTTTTAATGTTCAGGAAAAGACGTCTCATCACAACAACCCTGCTCCAATAAATCCTAGGACAATAATTTTGACAAAGTTCTGAGAAAATCAGTTACGTAACAGAGACCTCACTGAAGCAGTTTACATCACCCAAAATCTTGCAGGTAGTTTTTGGCTCTTCTTTGAAAGTGGACCTTAGAAACATGTAGGAAAGTCAGGCAATTTCCTTTTTTCCCCTTCTCTGTCTCATTTTTCTTTTTATTTCTATTTTTCTCTTTTTCCTTTTTCCTTGGGTTTTTTTTTTGGGGGTGTGGGGGGGGTGTGTGTGCATGTGTGTAAGGGAAGAAAGTTTCCTTGTCCAGGAGCTTTTAGTCTACAGCAAACATGCTTAATTTGTGTTTGCATTCAGCTCTTGTTAGTCCACTTTAGGAGGGAAATGAACACCATGTGTTGATCACTGATACAAAAAAAAAAAAAAAAATCCGGGATCTAAAAAAATAGCCAAGAGGCCTGTTCTTATCCTATTGCTAGGAAGACTAGAGATTTGTGGGACCAGAATAGTTTCTATCTTATATTAAGGTCTGTAACTAGACTGACCAGAGTTAAAGTAATCAGAACCCTTTAGATACTTTTAGCATCAGGCACATATGTATCCCCCACCTAGCCTCAGACTGACCTCAGTTTAAGGTTAACTTGAATTTTATTACAAGCTTATTTAAAAGAAAAAGAAAACCAAACCATGAGGTAGCTGCCAACAGCTGAGCAGGGCAGCAGCCTGTCATGGACAGCCAGCTCCAGCCATTCCTCAAAGCAGCCTATTCACAGTCCAGCAAAACACAGACAGGTTTTATTTACAGCTTCCCAGCACCATCCAGACCAGCAGCTAATTGAGAATGTTCTATTTTCATGCTTGATCTTTGCTGAGCTATAAATGATGAGCACCGAAGAAGCATTTTCCCTCACACGCTTAAGCAGTGCAACTTATGCTTGCACTCATGAAATTTCCAAGCTGTCACTGGCAAGTGCCAAAAGCTCATTAAAGATTATGGACCAGTGAATCATCATGAAATGATTTTTGAGTGACCTAGGAAAACATTTTATGTAAGAGACTTTGTGGATCGAGGAGGAAGGATGGAAGCAATCCCTTCAAGGGCAGGTTTGGAACTAGGTGTAGGACATTAGGCGTAAAGTTTGCAAACTGTTCTTTCATTTTGTTCCAATCCTGGCTTTGCTGGGTGAGTCAGAGAAAGGCTGGCAAGCAGCTGTGTGAGAGACTACACAGGAGATAAGAGAGCACTGAATACCTCTGTCACCTTCGTTTCATCACTGCTTAGAATGAAACTGCAGTGCAGGAGCCTACCCCAGCTTTACCAAGTGCTGACTTCTTGCAGGACTCTGCTGTTAATTAGGTTTGCAGAGCAGGATGGAGGAGAGAATTTATATAAGGCTCTGGATATGGAGATTGAGGAATTTGAATTTGGTCTGCAGGAGGAAGGGAAGAAAAATATGAGTGAGAAATTATTGTGCTAGAAAGATTGCTATGCAGAGCCACTTAAGACGGCCAGTGGAAGATAAAAAGACAAAACACACTTAAAGTAAAATAGGCATGGAAGCAACCCAGTATAGGAAGAGTTTTCATATTAGGAGAGTTTTTGGGGCAAGGATCATGGTTTTTTACCATTTCCTATCTAGGTGAGTAAAACTCTGTTGTCCATTCTATTTACATACTTATTTTTCATGTTGTAAAGATTAAACTCGGAGTGGAGATCTACTGTCCTAGGCATTGTGTGGGTGAGGAGACAGTCTCAGCCTGAATTGCTTACAAAGCAGACAAGACAGCCAAAAGCTAGAGAAAGGTGATAAAACACACAGATCCACATCAGCAAACAAAAACTATGGTACCTCTGGTTTCACTGGGGGCAGGGAAAGGCATGTGATAAGTGAAAAGAGAAGACAAAGCAAAGGAGGGAGAGAAAGGAGGGCAGGCACAATAGCAGAGAGGGGAATTATGAGAGGCAAGTCCAGGGGAGAGTAGCAGTGAAGAGCCTTGGGTCAGGCTTGTGCACCACAGCAAACAGTTCCCTGGCACCAGCTAGTCAAAGCTGCAGAAAATATTATCAGTGTCCATGAGGCTCATCTCACGTTTTTTGTGGCTGTTGGCACAAATGACCAGTCATGTCCCTGAAGGCCACGCTTCTGGAAAGGCAAGAGGTCCCAGACCTACTGACAGATATAATTTTTCATTTGCATGTTTCTAAATATGGAAAGAATTGGAAATGTTTATGTCTGTGTGTCATATTCTCCAAAAAAGGGGGTGATAGATCAGGCAAAATTGCATGAAAATCCCTAGCAAATTCTTGAAATTGTTTCAGCAAGGGGAAAAAATAAAGGAATGTGCTTATTTAAATTCAAATGTTTTACTTTGAAATTTTTCAACAAATATTACCTGAATTTCTTTTTAAATTAATTGGATTAAACTGTACCTTCATTTTATTGGGCCTTAAATTATTTGTTTAAATACTGATTAAGTATTTAATTATTAAATATTTAAATACTGATTAAGTATTAAACTAAAGAGTGTTCTGTATGCAACACAAGCCTAGTGTTATTGGACAGCAAATTAAAGAATGCAATGAAAAGTTTGCGGTTGTACTAAGTAAAGCAGTCAGAATTTATCATTAATGCTATCATTAACCTCTTAACAAATATTTTATATACTACACTGCTCTTCTCTTTCTTTTTTTAAGGTGATCTGGACACTTGTACACCTGATTAATTGATCCAGAAAATTCTGCTTGATCATCACCAGCAATACTTGCTTACCCTGCTCTCAAAACAAAATTGAACTTACTTTCAGCTTTTCAGACACTAGACTTTTTTGCTCCACCGCTGGAGGAAACAGAAGTGGCTATGTGTTACTCTGCAGGTTAGCCATTTCAAGGTGGAAGGAAAAGGAGCTCTGGCGTTCATCTCCTTCTGTGGAAATTAACTTTCCAGAAGAGTCTTTGCATAGAAAAGATTTGGTGGAAGTTTAATGCTGAAAGACAATACCCTAATTTGCACCCAGGAATGAAATGGAAACAGAGCATAGCACAGATTGCATCCTTTAAGAAAGCCCTGGCCAACAAGGTAGCAGCAGCATGCTACCCCAGCTGTAAGCAATTCCAACCCACAGCCAAACTATGCAGGGCTAAACTGCGCTCTGCACTTGGCACAGCAAATAAGCAATCTAACGGGCAAAGAATTTGCACACTGAATTTAGATGTGTTGCCACAATGAGAACAACCAACATGGTCATTATGAACTATGGGAACATGAAAATCACAGCCTTCACCTCAAAAGGTAATTGCTTGGGTATGATGTAGACAATGTTTTGTTGACACTTCTACTCATTTTGAAAGTATTGTTGAATAAACTTGTGTTTCATCACAATAGAAGCAAACTTTAAGACATGGAAAGAGGGGCACAACACCTCTGTGAGTACAACTTTGAGAGCCCTTCCACTGTGGACAGCTTAGGGATTGGTAGAAGGGGTCACCTAGGCTGAGGTGAAGAATGTGACATAACTGAAAAAGTACAAGAGGCACTTAAAGTTGCAGTCTGGAGTGCCACAGAAAGTCTTTCAGGGCAGTAGAAAGAGTGTGAATGTGATATGTAGTTTATTAGGAAACCAAAGAAGGGTTTAAAGGGCAGAGAGACTTGAATAAAATACATGCTTCTTTTTTTTTGGCAAACCAAGAGGGAACAATGAAGGAGACCATAGCGGAAACCACTGCAGTAATCATCCAACCACCCATGCATTCCTGCACCATAGCCAGTGAGGGTTCCTTGCACATTCTCATCAGGGAGGCTCCATGGCAAAAGCCTCTTTTCAAATATGGACCTGGAGAAGAAGCTTGGCTCTTGCTGTGCTTGCCACAGAAAGATGGCAAACAGAACAAAAAAAACCTGTTTTGACTTCTACAAGAATTTTAACAGACTTTGCCAATATTCTTTGCATGAGAGGAGTCCAATAAAGTGCCAAAAACAGACTGATGCTGCCCAGGCTCCAAACATGCTTCCTTCATGACTTTTCATAATTGCTGCTTGAGGTGTATATATGATTCTCTTACTTGTCAGAGGTATGCACACACTTCTGCCCACCCACTTTCAGAATACTGAAGTCTTTAGTACAAAATGCAAGTGAAGGTGGAAAATGGTTGGAGAAAATGAACAAATTATGTACAGATTCATTCTATTGATTCTGTTAGTGATTTTCAGCTTCGGAAACTCAACAGAAATAAAATGCTACTTTAGTGATTTTACAGCAGGCTAGTGAACAAAATAAACAGCTGAGAATTAATAAGATTATTAAAATTAAAATTATGGGAAACATAAGTGTAATGTACAACAAAATTGCACACTGCCAAATAGATACTACTCATTGCCATTATTCTGGGAGAAACTGAAAAACACCTGGAGGACAATGCAATCATTGGTCATGGCCAGAATGGCTTCATGAGGTGAAAATCCAGCCTATCAAACTTAATTTCATTTTATGACAAAGTAGCCCACCTAGGTGATCAAGGAAAGCCATCTGATGTAATCTTTCTGGATTTCAGTAAAGCTTTCAATGCTGTCTCTCACAGGATCCTTCTGGACAAAATGTCTAGCATGTGTCTGGGTAAACACATCATGCAATGGGTGAGCAATTGGCTCATGGGTCAGGCACTCAGGGTTGTACTGAATGGGGGCACATCAGGCTGGGGACATGACACTAGGGGGGTTCCGCAGGGCTCCATCCTCAGCCCTGTGCTCTTCAGCATCTTCATAAATGACTTGGACACAGGACTGGAAGGGATACTGAGCGAATTTGCAGATGATACAAAAGTGGGAGAAGCTGTTGACTCCTTCACAGGCAGGGAGGCCCTGCAGAGAGACCTCGACAAACTAGAGGACTGGGCAATCCCCAACCAAGTGAAGATGCCAGATTCTATAAAAAAAATTCTATGTTTTTCAGAGAATATCTCTTCCACCTTTTTGCTACCTATACCTTTATTTCATTCTTTCTTTAGGATCATATTATGTCTATCCTCTGTCATAACAGGGCAACAGTCCAGCTGTGCAACAACTGATCTAAGCAAGGTATCTACAAATGCTCTCTTCTGCATCTGGTTCTGCTGTTTTAACTCACCTTGGAATTAATGGTGAGGAACAGGCAATGCCAGAACCTGTATCCCTTCATCCATACCCAGATTTCTAAAAGAAGCCAGATGCATGCTGTCCTCAAGAACAGGAAAGGAAAGGGCTCCTTTCTTGCACAGACTGAAAAGGGAACGACAGGGATACCGGTTAAGAGACAAGAGAGGATACAATAGCTAAGACACTAGACACTTAAATTTTAAGTACAAGAGAGAGGCATGGTGTCTTGAAAAAAACAATTTTCTTCCATGTTTCAGAAGCAGAAATATTTTGTCCCTGACACTGTACTGCTATTCTTTTTTCTTTTTTTTCTCTGTTGTATCTCTACAGTGTTAAAAATTAGACCTCTTCCTTTTCCGTCAGGAGAAAAACTTTAAGTTTTTCAAAATAGAGATGAAAAGGTATCCAAAATGAAAAAATCTGGAATAAACAGAAGTTCTAATAATATAACTGGGCTCAGCAGAGGAATAACATTATCTAAGGAACATCTAATGACAATCAAAACCACATCTGCAGCTTTTTATTCATATATCTGCTGAGAGAGGAAACACAATTAGTGCAGAATCTAAGCCTCATGAAAAACAAAAAGAATTTTTTCCATTGCCTTTTGTGAAAATTGGATTAGACTCTTTGTGCTTATAACAAAACATCCAGTTTGTTAGAATATCAGCTAGGCAAAAACTCTGCAATAGGAACATATGTACATTTGGTAAAATTAAAAGGCCCTTCCCATTTCATTTCAGCCTTGGGGGTTTCATTCTAAATAATGTTATCTACAAGCAATGATAATTCTCCAGGCAACCACCACATTGCAAGAATTGGCCATGGAACTAGAAGTCTCAGAGGAAAGAAGAGAAAAAGACAATCTGAGTAGATGACAAACTTATTCATTTATCAGGAATCAGAAGAAACATTTCTTTGAGCATGTACATGTTGGACTTTGTGTATATGTAACCAATTATCTTAATGCAGTTATTATATAAAAGATCATGACAGTATTAAATATGAAGTGCTATGGTATCACCCAGGTGATATCCCTGGCACCTAAAGGTCTGGAAATAATCTGCTGCTTATCAGAGCTTTGAGCAGAGCTGGATGCTGATCTGAAGGAGGGGGTGGGGACCTGCAGGACATCTCCTCTGACCCCAGGAAAGACACGTGTGCTGCCCCAGGCAGTGCCACTTGGAGAGGAGCCACCATTTATGCTGTCCCTAAACCTTCCTGGTAAATCTATGCATTTTGTCATTCTAAGCAGGATAAAAATTAAGTTCCATTCTGCGTTTCTCAAACCTTAGCTTTGCTACCCTGTGACAACCAGCATTTTTGCCAAACTCGGTTTGTAGCCAAATAGGTTTTGCAATATCATGACAATGGGCATTTCCCCAGGTTATCTCAGCAAAGGAAAGTAAGAGATGGACTTCTTTAAAGCTGGATATGTTGGGGTTGAACATACAAAGCCTCTAAATCTGGAAGAACATCACTGTGATGCAATGAAGTACAGCCTAAAAATCTACAGTGTGGTGGTGGAGATATGATATTTTCTAAACAATAATGAATGCAGTAATATTCCAGTAAAGTTCTCATTTTGTGTGTGAATTTTAGGATTTTGGAAGGGAATGCCCTACTCTGTGGTGACAGGCCTTTCCAGAAGGACATCTGCTTCCACTTATTCATAGTCTCTGCTCCCAACGTGAGTATTATAGAACAGGTATGGAAAGAGGGGATGCTCAGATGACAGTCCTTAACTGAATCCCTTTCAGGATATGATATAGAATTCCATTTTAATTCAGACTGGATCAGGTTTAATTTATATAATGTTTTGTATGGTTTTGTGGTATTCATATGGATCATTTATTCTTATTTCCAGTCTGATAAGAAAAGTAGTTTTATGAGATCTTGTCCTCAGATTAACCAAGTGTAGTCATGTGCCTTGCAAGGTTTGAATAATACATGCCACTAAAGACACGGACAAGTTCTTAGTGTGAGAATGGTTTATATTGCTGTACACTACTGTCTTGGCATGTTGAGATCTACAGCACACAAAATGTGAAGGTTCTGTCTTTCACATACTGATTATTACTTAAAAACTCTTCAAGATAATCAAGGAAGTGTGAGAAATCATAAGACTACCTTCTTGTCAGGTGAAAGAATTACTTCCTTTTTTTTTTTCAATTTGTTTTCCTGAATGGTGTATCTCTAGAGCATATCTCTGAAAGTTAGTACTTGATGAAGAAATGAGAATTGTTTGAGCTCCAGAGGTTTGCAGATTTTCTGCATATTTTTCCTGTTGAGAAGACACAAATCTGCACTTCTGAATCATGTCAGATTTGCAGGAGGTTTAAAAGGCCATCTGCAGTAAATGCACTCTTTCTGTCATGCACTTTCCCTTCCAGTACTCTAAGAGGAGACATTGAATCCTTTGTGAGAATTTTCCTGAATTTCTGATACTCATATCCTTCATTATTTTTCCAGGTTAAATAAAACTAGTGCTCATTTTGACCTTATGACTGGATTTCTCAAGCACTGACAGGGTTGTATGTGCTCATCTCAATGCATCTCCTTAATCAGAAATCACTGAAGTAATTTTAGTGGTACCCCTGTGTGATGAGCAGATACTCTATTTGAAAGCCCACCTTCATGCTGAAGCCCAAACCCTCCAGAGCAATGATGTGCTTTCCTTCATGGAACTGAGGATTAAGGTCTGGCTGCTTATCCTGGCAAGTATTTTAGCCGTAAGCCAGAGGAGTGGATGCAAACAGAGAATGATTTTATTTTCCACTTTTAGAAATAAGCATTTGACCTGAAGAGAGAAGCACACTGGAAGTTTCTAAGACATTCCTCTGCATACCTTAGGGATTTATCTCACTGTTACATGAAAACCTAATGCATTTCACTATGTTCTCAGTAAAGCATGGCATTGGTTCTCACCTTGTGCTCTTTGGGAGCCCATGGCTTCATTTTTTTCAAGCCCAGTGATCTGTCTGTACTTCTACCTGAGGCTTCTGATGTGCTTCTGATAAGCTGCAATTACAGATGAACAGGTAAAACAAGAATTCAAGGACATTGCTGAAATGCTGGGCTCAGCATCCTTTACTCCTCCCTTTCTATCACCACATTTGTTTTTCTACATTAAGGACATAAAAACAGCTGAGAAAAAGAAATCATAGATCCATGCCACTCTCTGTCTACTTATCTGGAACTCACAAGTGAACCTGACTACTTTCAATTTATATGAGAAAAAAAATCCTGTCCACTCTCATATTCAATTTCTTGTTACCATGTTTGTTCTATTTTATTGAACCCGCCCCATGCAGCATGCCCTAAACCAGGTCCCTTAGGGGATATGGACTAAAGCTAACTTGCAGAACAAAAACAGTGCCAATCTCTCCCTCCCCACTCCATCTTCCCATCTAGCTGAGCATGGATCCATAGAGATTTTCCTGGCATATAATGAGAGCTGGTAGTATGCAATCAAAGGGCAGAGGAGGATAAGACAGAGAAGAATGATTTCTCAAACTATCTGCCTATGTCAGGACTCTGGGAGGGTCCAGGAACAACCCCCACACTGTGGGGCCTCCTTCCTGATCACCAAACTTCTGCAATTCTTTTTCTCACAAAACTAAAATGCTGCTTAGTGTCTTGATGTAGCTGCGTGTATATGCCTATGTATTGAATAAATGCATGTAAGAGACCCAGAGTTTCAATATGAAGGTAAACATTTGTGACCTCTACCTGGTGAAAAGTTCATTCCAGTAGCTCAACAGGGTTGTTTGAAATACAGTCATTGCTGGAATATGAGGGACACTGCCAACTGCTGGAAAGTAGGAGCTTTCCTCAAGAACATGGGGTCATTGTGATACCGAACAGTACAGTGGTGCAGATCTATAACACAAACATGAGGGCTCTTGCCCTTTCCTGCCACCACCCTCCCTGCTCGGCACACACATTCCCTGTCATATAATGCTGCAGTCTTGTGACTGCAGAGCCTTTCTTCTCCTCCACATCCACACTCAGGTTTCACCCATCTCTGTAACCTCTACCTTCATCAGGTCATGAAAGCCGAAAAAAATGCAAGTTAAGCTACAGTGGTAGCCACAAACCAGCTCACTTATACAATAATATAAAATGGGAGCTCTACAGAGCTCAGGTCAGTCTGTCGCCCAAAGGAATAGGGGAATCATCTGGTTACATTTCATTGTCACCTTTGGTGACTTTTCATACAGGCCCAGAGTTTAGCTGATTTCTGATAACTCCAGCTATAGTCCATGGGTAGGCAGTTCCTTCTAGGGGTAGATACCAACATGACTGTGAAGGCCTGCCTAAGGAGCCCTGTTTCTCAAAGGCTGAAAGCAAAGTACACCTGCATGCAAACAGCCGGACTTGAAAAGCTCAGATGATACTGGCTCTTTGCTTTCAGCTAAGTGTTCCCAAGCAGGTGTCCTGGCAGCACTCACTGTTGTCCTTCTAAGTCAAGAAAGGAAGACAGAAAGAGCCTGATGTACTGAGAGCTGTGAAATGCATTCCTGTTACAGGCAGGAATTAGCAAGAGATCAAGTGTGCCCGAAGATATTAATTCAGTGACATGAAATTCATGCAATATTCTTGCTGCTGCTCTGCTGGATAGGCTGACACACCATGTGAACAGGCAGCCACCTCTTCAGACCTTGTTATTGGTATACACACATATGTGTATATACATCCATCTAAACTCTGTGTTTAGTGGAAACCAAGCTCAGCAAATCACTTGCACTAAGTGCTTTTCAATGAGTACTATTGTTATCTTCTGTACACGGCTTACCCATTAATGCTTTTGCCATGCTTCCCAGATTCTTCAGTGTCTGGACAAATGATGTGTAATCGAAAATGAAATTATTCTTCTATCTTGGAGCTGCTTGAACAAGCTATCCACACATCCTCTGAACCAAAAAGAGAAGGAGGTAGACAAATGGCCAAGACTCCAGACAGTAAAGGTGTCTGCAGGAGACACTACTTTAATGGGAAGGGCAGAGTGCAGTAGTAAACTGATGCTCATTGAAGCCATCTTCCTATGCAATCTTCTGCTTGCTTTCTCAAATACAGAATCAGACAGTGAAGACGTCCTTTGCCTTGAGACAATGAGGAATGAAATAGTGATTCTCATTCCTTGTTGCCAGGTGGGCTGGGGCAAAACTGAAGTGTGAGAAACTGATGATTGTAAGAAAGAGGAAATGCCATTTATTCATTTATAAAAAATCAAACAATGACTACTTAAGAAAAAATGTGTATTGGTTCCTTAAGTCTGTTCTCAAGTGCGGTTTTACTGATGGACTTGTTTACAGCACAAGCCGCTCCCTGTACCCTTTAAGAACATTTAGGTCATTGCCTCATCTGAAGTGCAAGAGCTTCTTGAACCAGTTTCCACAATAATCTCATTCTCTGATCACGATGTCAGCTACATTTACAAAACTCAAGTGGCTGTAGAAACTACCTGCATGTACAGTTGGATTATGCATTATTAATCCATGGTAGTGAGATGACCTGTCAGCTTGTAATATGTGCAGAATCTCACCTTGCAGAGAACAGAAAGAAAAACTGGCAATGTTTATGGAAAGAGAAATAATCCCCAGATGTTCTTCTACAGCTGTCACTGCTAGCTGGGGAATTTTCTGTACAGTCCTCAGTTTACTTGCCCATAGCTTGCCATGGACATGTGCAGCACCATAGACTTTCACCAAACCTTACACCACCTTTCTCCCAACCGCAGACACAGTTCCCATCCCACCTCTGGTGAATTCATCACTTTTCCAAACAGATCTATAGTCCATTTAGTCCCAGTCCCAAAAACAGCCCTACAGGTCAACTCTCTTACCCCCAGAATTCATCCTCTGCATATTTTCCCTTCAATGCATGCACAACTCTCAACAGGGCTCTGCTCCCCAAGTCCTACCTCATTCACAGCCCACTTGCCAGTCAGGTCATTGCTAGAGCAACAGCTAGGTGCCAGGTTCTTGGGATCTGTGTGCTGCTGGCACATTTTGAGGATCATGATTCCTGGGTGTTTGGTTTGTGTGTTGCCAATTAAACAAGCCTCCAGCAAGTGTTCTGGGACTGCTTGAACAAAATATTGAAGACATGCCTGAATTAGGAGGAGAAGTGATGGCATTAAAGGCAACAGAGCTATTTACACACTCATAAATAAACATTTGGGCCACTGCTTTGCCAGAATGGGGCTGATTTCATTCAAAAACCAGCCTTACAGATTAAGCCCTTGGTGTCTGAACTTTTCTCCTGCTGTTTTTAATAGAAAATGTCCTCATTTAGAAACAGATCTTTCCCATGCACACCACAGGGGACAGTAATTATATGTGATAGAAGTCATGACTTCTAAGAGGAGATATAAAGTATCTGAATTCTCTGCCTTCCTTATAGACTTATTCTTAGATCATTGCTGGTTTAATTAACTTTTAAATTTTAATTATCCTGTGGACTGTAGTTCTGATTAAATGATCTGATGAACAAAACCTAGCCTTCAGGTCAGCATAGCAAAACTATTTTTAATGTAAGAGGGAGAAATTGTTCAATTTAACTACACATTTCCAAATCCCTGTAGTCTGCTTTCACCACCTGATTTCATTAAATGCCAGAGCTACTCCCAGTGAAAGAGGTCACATGCACAGAGTGGAGGGAGATTCATGACTCTCTTGAGTCTTCCTGCAGTGCTTCTGTCATCATGCTCAGTCCCTGTATAGTCATGCTGGCAGCAACAGTCAGGTCTCACATGCTGAATATAAGACTAGTGCACTAGATGATGGTTGTCTTGCATTTTCTTCCCTTTCCCCTCTCTTCCCTTCTCCCAAATGCCTGGTATCACAAACACGAGCAGAGCAGTCCCCTGCTGCTGAGATCCCTTTCACGAGTTGCAGCTGCTCCATGGGTCACAGATCAGGCTGACCAACATCCTAGGGTACAGGGAGCTGGGATGTGTAGGAAAGGCTTTGGCACCTGGGCATTTGACATGTGAGAGAGACCACAGTAGTGTGACTTGTTTCAAATTTGGTATGCAGGGCGTGTGCAAACCAGGACAGCTTGTGCAGTCATGGGCAGAGAGGTCAAGGAAAAAGAATATGGCAGGACAGAAAAACAGGCTGCCACATGCATTTGAGTTTTCCCTTTGCCCTGCCAATCGTTCCTGATGGCAGCTTCACAGATTAACCATACACAAAGGAGTGTTGCTGCGTAGTGTAAGGCCTGGCTGAGGCCATGACCACCCTGCCCACCCAGAGAAGTTGTGGAGGTGACCTATGCACAGGACAGTGTTTCCTGAGGCAATGCTGACAGCCAGGCAATTTTTCACAAGCCTCCTGTTTCCAGGAATGTTGCCCTTGGTCAAATCTTGATAAGTTCATTGGGAGCTGGGAGTGCTCCACACTAAAGCAAATTGTTCTGCTTTGGGGGTGCCAATTTTAAGGTTCCATAAATAATTTTTTCTGTGAAGAGTCAGTTAACCTAAAAGAGATGAAAATTAGAGCCAGGATCCCCCTTGCAGCTTTGCACTCTGGTCTTGCATGTCTCTGCATCCAAGACAGCCCTTCAGAGCTGCCTTGTCTGTAAGGCCAAGAAGCAGATGTTACAGGGACGTGACTCCCCTTGGCCTCAAGCAAATGGCTGTAGTGGGGTGAGGAGCTGGCAGCAGCTGCTGAGAGCTGGCAGAGAGCTCAGGAGAGCCTCCAGGACCCCTTGGGAGGCAGGGGGCCTCAAACCACTGCTAATGTCCCCTCACCCAAACACTTCCTTTTAATCGCTGATGTAGTGGAATTCTGGCTAAAATCACAGTGGCCAGAGGCAGGGGTAAACTCACGGGCAAGTGACGAAGTGACTGAGAGCAGGAAACACAGCCAGAGTGGCAGCACTCCAGGACAAGTCACCAGCAGCCCTACAAGGAGCTCTTTGTACTCGGCTAGGCAGCACCATCAACAACCCCACCATGTGCCACACTCTCTGAAAAACAAACCTCTGCTCAGGCGTCACAGCTCTGGGTTTTATTAGAGCATGCTGGTGTTTCCATGGGGGTTTCCCCTCCCTCCCACACTTCTCTGTGTCCATCCCTCCCCAGCTCCACACGCACACAAGTCAGCACAGCAGCCCCAGTAGTTCCCGCCGAGCCAGTCTGATGGGTACCCACTGGCTGCCTGGGTTGTTGCAGCTGATCAGCATCATGGCTCCTCACTTTTGATAATTTCCAGCTCTTTCAGCATTGCAACATTATAAGCTGAGTGTACCAGAGAGGCTCGTGATCAGTAAAAGGGACAGCTTTTTATTGCATTTCTTTGTCCTTTACTCATAAAAACACTGCCTTTTCATCTTCTTGATGCACTGCTTGTCAACTTGCTGGTCAGAAAGTGAAGGAAATGCCTACTTAGATGTCAGGGAAGGTGACATGGCTGTCAAACATGCAGTTAATTCAACGTCACAGGGAGTGCGGGCTGGCTGCAAAGGCAGAGGAAAGTGTGGATACACTGTGCCAAAAGTAATATTTCATCAATTCAGAGTGAAATGTTAAATTTATTTAAATTATATTGAGTTGTGAAGGTGCTATACTGTCACTTATACTCACCTTTCTTCATACTTGGTCCCAATCCTTACCCATTGCCGCAGCATTGATGATCTCTGCTGGGTTCAGTGATTTCCCAGATGGGAATACAGCATTGCAAAGCATCTGTGCAGAGCCTGATCCATCTGCTATGTTTGCCTACTTGCTCTGTGCAGAATTGTAGGATCATAGAATGGTTTGGGTTGGAACGGAACTTAAAGATCACCTAGTCCCAACTCCCTGCCATAGGCAGGGACACCTTCCACTAGACCATGTTGCTCTGAATTCCAGTTCTCCAGCCTGGCCTTGAACATTTCCAGGGATGGGGCATCCACAGCTTCTCTGGACAAACTTCTCCAGTGCCACATTGCCTTAACAGTAAAGTGTTATTTCCTAATATCTAATCTAAACCTACTCTCTTTTAGTTTGAATCCACTTCCCCTCATACTGTACATGCTGCTCTTGTAAAAAGGTCCCTGTAGCCTTCCTTTTAGGTTCTGTTCAGGTACCAGGAGGCTGCAATTAGGTCACCCCTGGGCTGTCTCTTTTCCAGGCTGAGCAATTCCAATTCTCTCAGCCTTTCCTTGCAGGAGAAGTGTTCCATCCCTCTTATTATCCTCTGGATTCAGTCCAAGAGGTCGATGTCCTTCCTGTGCTGAAGACCCCAGAGCTGGACACAGCATTCCAGGTGGGGTCTCACCAGACCAGAGCAGATGGGCAGAATCCCCTCCCTCACCCTGCTGGCCATGTTGCTTTGGATGCAGCCCAGGACACGACTGGCTTTCTGGGCTGCCAGTGCACTTTGCTGGGTCATGTCCAGCCTCTCATCCACCAGCATCCCCAAGTTCTTCCCACCAGGGCTGATCTGGATCTCTTCATCCCCCAGCCCATGTTGATACTGGGGGTTGCCCTGATCCAGATGCAGCACCCTGGCCTTGGAATTGCTGAACCACACCATATTCCAATGGACCCCATTTCTCAGTCTTGCCCAGGTCCCTCTGGAGGGGATCCCATTCTTCAGGTGTGTCAACAGTACCACTCAGCTTGGTGTCATCTGCAAAATTGCTGAGGGCGTGCTTGATCCCTTCATCTATGTCATTAATGAAGATATTAAATAACACTGGTCCCAGTATGGACCCCAGGGGACACCCCTTGTCACTGATGTCTCTCAGGACTCAGCCATTGAACACTACCCTCGGGATGCAACTGTCCAGCCACTTTCTTATCCATCTAACAGCCCACTCATCAAAACAATCTCTCTCAAATTTGGAGGGATATTGTGGGGGACCATGTCAAAGACTTTGCAGAAGTCCAGATAGGTGACACCTGCAAGCCTTCCCCTGTCCACCGATGTAGTCATTTCATTGGAGAAGGCCACTGGGGTGATCAGGCAGGACTCACCCTTGGTGAAGCCATGCTGGCTGTCCCACATGCGCCTTAGCATAGCTTCCAGGAGGATCTGTTCCATGACCTTTCCCGGCACAGATGTGAGGCTGGCAGGTCTGTAGCTCCCAGGGTCTTCCTTACTACTGGTATTAAAGATGGGTACAATGTTTCCCTGAGTGTACTTTTCCTGTACTTGCTCTACTGTGAGTCAGGAATAAGCAGTAAATCTCACATGCCAACATACAAATTACTGTGTGTGCAGAGATTATCTGTGCCTCATGTGTGCACTTGCAGTGATGTGATCATCTGTGTGAAAACATACACATGTTCTTGAGCAATATCCAGATACATAGGTTATAACCACATAGCTCAGGAAGCGTGAAGGGGTCTGGGGGAGGGAATATGAGAAAACTGTACGTGGTTTAAGGCTCCTTTTATCTTCTCTGACAGTGTATAAAGTCATTCGTGTAAACATAAACAGGGCCAGCAGAAATTTCCTCAGCAGAAGTCTAAGAGAGCACAGCAATCAGACACAGCTACTCCTGAGCAATGGCTTCATGCCTTTGCTGACATGTGGCACTGAGCTAATGCAAGTCATGCAATTACCCTCCAAATGATTGTCACTGAACTGAGAGCTTGTACAGTGGTAGCTTACATGGCTAATAACTGAAAATAGAATCAGACCTCACATGAGCTGTGTAAATGTGCACTGTTTAAAATTAACTTCTATTACATGGTAGGATGGGTTATATTTACACCACAGAAGCAGACATCAAACATACTTATTACTATAATTACTTAGATTGCATTGCCTAGAAAATGATATTTTAATTTTTTCTTCTTCTAAGTCTGTTTGAAATACATAAGGGCACAGAAAAAATGCATAAGAAGAACAAATGTGCCTTTTATAATGAATGCACTTTGACCATCATGAATGCTCAGTAACAGGATTCTTACCCTGTAATGTTGGACATGAAAGTTAGTTATCAATTTGCGACCACTTATATATGTCTGTAATATTCAGATAGCCAGGATACAGCCATCCCTGTGTGACAGCACAGTGCCAATGATCCTCTCCCATGTCTTTCCACATGCTGATCAAATGATGTTCACTGTCCTGGAACTATATTTCATCCATGTATTCCCTCCATCCTTACCCACTCTTTCCAAGGAAAACAACAGAGAGCTCCGCATGGCTATATTAACAGTGAGAAAGTGATGACTGGTTACGTGAGTCTGGGCTTGCTCTGGCTCACAGCTGGCCAAACAAACCTCCCTGCATGCTGTAGCCCGCTCTTCTATTGATGAATCACAAGCAGAAGTTGGAGCACTTAAAACCAATAAACCAGTTTCTACTAGCCTGCATTTCAGTCTGCAATTTTAAGGGGAGTATGTTGGAGCGGGTAAAGTAGCTTGAGCCCTCCTTCTCCTTTCATTAACTCTGGCTGGTATCAGGTGGTTTGTTCATGGCTTCAGGGCTGACAAGCTTTGCTATTTCTGTCTGAACTGCACCCTGAATATATTTTCCCCTTCAGTAGTCACAGAACTTGTTGGCTGATTTGAACCAAATTTGACAACCTTTGGATATATTGTTCTTGTGAAGTTCCTGCAAGGGTCACAAGAACAGACAGCTGTTGGAGCAGCCTATGAGTGAGGCTCAGACCTTCAGAAACTGTGGGTATTAGCAACAGAAAGGAAGAGAGAGTCGGATAAAAGCAATGAGTACAAAACATCAAGTCAGTCTTACAGAGCTTTATCACTTGGCTGATTTAATGCACCAATATTAAGATTTTCTATCTCCCTCTTCTTGTGCTTTTTCACCTTTCAGCTCCCCTCCAAATTAATGTTCTAGCAATAAAAACCTTTGAGGGTTTCATTTGTGTCTTGGATTTGTTTCAAATCAAGAGTAGGTTCAAAAGCTAAGGAGAAACAGAGCATATGCACACAGCTCACTTAGATATGTCCCATTAAAAAAAAAAAAAGTAAGTGAAAGAAGCATGCCAAGGTCCAATATTTCATGAAAATATTTCCAGAAACCAATAATTCTGGGTTTACACCAATGGTTTTTTTCTTCTGCTCACAGAAAACTCCATTTCTGACAAAAGTTTTTATAAAAACCCAAGTATTTCTCATGGGCAGCTTATAGAAGTGACCATAAACTGAACATAATTTTAGGTTTCTTCTTCTAGCATAGCCTTTCTCTATTTCTTTCTTATCCAGCTGTAAATTTCTGAAAACTTTAATCACAAGTTCACAGAAGGACCACCATGCACAAGCTCATAGTTGTTTGCTAGTCCTGGGAAAGGCCCTTCACAGTGCAGTGGGGAGCCCTGCATGCGGTAGAGTGGATAAAAGCAGGAGGGAAGACAAGCTGATGGAGCACTAGGACAATCAGGCTAAAACTCCTGTATTCCAAATCTACTTACAGACAGATATCTGAGTACTTTCACTTAGTATTCCCAGGCATTAATTTACATTAGAAAGGCTGTGTCCATGCTCTTCCTTCAAACACACTGAGTGGACATTACACTTTTCTTCAGCACCAAGATTGATGTTGGCATTTATCTGCTTGTAAAATGTTTTTTTAACTAGTGCTCAGAGGAGAGCCAGGAGCAAAGATTTCTTTTTCTGAAGTTTAAATTCCCCCAGGCAAAGAAAGTACAATTGAACCTGTGTCAACTGACCACAACTTGGTTGGATATTTTAACCCTTTACCAGAAACATAAAGATGTTTTTCTCATCCAGCTATGTTTTAAATTGCATTTTGAATCCAATGTGCTCACATTGGGATATTCTCAGAGCACCACCTAGATTACATTATTAAAGGGAGATGTGCAGAAAAAGCTCAATTTTCTTGATTCTGATAGGGAACAGAAATGAGACAGGCTTCAAGATGCTCATCACTGCCAGGTGACTTGCCTGAGGAGTTTGGGCATTGCCAGGATGGACCAGTGGCTGAGAAGGACTTGGTGTGACTTTGTTTTAAAAGTTTGCTTGGGTATTGATGTTCTCTTAATGGCCCAAGAGAATTGTTTTAATTCCTGCATGTCCCAAAGACTGCAGTTATACTAAGTGTTGGTTATAATAAGTGTTTCAGATTTTTGGAGAAAAAGCTCTACACCAGGTGCAAAAACAAACAACCAAATATCTGCACCCTGAAGACCCCTGACAATGAGGAATTCCAGCCTGAAACAACAATCCTTGCTGAAGATAAAGGAAAAAACTCTCAAAATCCTGCTTGACTATCTTTAGGAGAGAAACACTTTTCCCACCCTAAATCTGGTTATTACTGTGACCCTGAGCACCAGGGGATGATACACAAGGCAGAACGCTGACACTATATAGTGCCTTCTGCCAGTGGTCTACCCTGTCATTGTCCCGTTTCCAAGTGGTGATGAAGGACTGACACTTCAGAAAGTGGTAGGTGGATAGGGAAGTAATCAAAATGTATCTTAGAGGTAGGGAGAAGGAATTCTTTCATAGCCTGAAGGCAATCATGTGAGGTACTCACTACTGATTGCAGGCTGTGATTTGGAGTTTCTCCCACCAAAGGACATTTATCAGTGATTGGATCTTGTCACGCCTTTGTCAGTAAAAGTTTAAAAGCTCTCTGCTCTCAGATATTCGTCCTGTGTGCTAACACTTGTAAAAAACACCCAAATCACTTCAGGTTTATTTTTTTCAGTAACTTGAATAAACTATGGTCTTTATGTCTCCCCTCCTACAGTCTGCTTGTCAGCCCACAAGCCAGCTTTGTGGCTCCCCTTTGAAAGCTCTGCAGTATTTCCTCAGCCTCCCTTAACAGCAGGGACCAGAAAGGCAATTCAGCATCTAGAAGTGGTTAACTAATGCCATACTCTCACTTCTCTACTTCTCCTTTCTAAAAAACTGTTAAACACTTTTGACAGAGCACTTAAAGCACTTTAAAAAGGTAGCAGCAATAGTGTTCCTGAAGGTAAACGTACACTGCACTCAGTTACCCAGGATTCAGAAGGTGCTGGGATTCAAACACTGGGTTTGGCACAGACCCTTTGGGCAATCTTAAGAAATTAATTTGGCCTTCCTGTGTTGCTGTCATTGTTACCTCACTCCCATTTCTGTAGGACAAGTGCAATACTTGCAGGACACCTTTTCCACCTGGTGTATCTGCAGGCACATCTGCACAGATGGTAGCGCTGCCTGCCCTCTGAGTCAGATGAGTGAAAGCCTTCTCCAGGCTGGAAGCTGTTAAGACATGTTATTGAGGGCTCTGCCCATGCTAGTTTTTCCTGCTTCCCCATGGAGAAAAAAAGTAAGTCAAGGAGTTGAATTTACTGTTGTAAATACAGAGTCCTAGTGCTGAAGCACTCTTAAGTCTCACAGTTCTGCTGTCCAGCATCTGATTCTGCCCTACCTGCTTTCCTCCTTCAGCCCTCCCCAGCCCTTCTGGAAGGCTACATGAAGGTTGCATCACAGCACATGGAGGTCTCAAAACCAAATGGGCTTCCACTAATCCCACAAAAGTGTAGAAAGCATTTCATTTCCTCTGGAGTTGGGAACATGCTGTCCCCCTGTTGCCGCAGGGGAATGCTGTCTTGATCAAGGTGCTTTCTGATGACATGGAGACTCCTTGGGAGTGCATCCACCAGGTTAGGTATCTCTTGTGTGCTCAGCTGCCCCAAGAGCTCTCCTGAAAGTCACAGCTATGGTGAAACACCAAACCTCTCATATGCCATCCCTTGCTCTGCAATTACAGGCTTTTACCCTGCAGTGTGTTTAGTCTGAAGTACTGCAGTGAGTCTTCGAACTTACTATTAATTGTATGATCCACTGGCAGTGTTGTGGATTTTTTACAGCTGGGTAATAAAATTATTATCTCAGACGGAAAGTCCTAAAGCCTTTGTCTTTACAAATAATAAATAATAGCATCGTGAGCTCCAAGTCTCCCCCCATCACCATTAATGGTGGAGCAGTGCTAAATTTATGTCTGCAACTTTACAAATGTTAAAACGATAGCTAAGCCTCTTGACACACCTGATGTAAAATATCCATATGAGAGTCACAATATTCTTTCAAAGCATGGGCATACCCAGGCACCTTTACTTCACGGAAGCAGGAATCATGTAATGTTTCCTATGGCTTGTTATGAATTCCCTACATTCTTCCTGTGTGGGCGTCTGAGCCTGCAGGGTCACATCCCTACAGCAGAGGGGATGATAATTAAAATGGTAAACTGGTAAAGGAATGTGTAAACCAGTAAAATTCTAGGGACAAGATTTTGGTATTATTCCTGAAGCATGACCTAAGCTCGTTTATTCCTTTGTTTATCAATTTAACCATTTATTTGTAAGGTGTAAGCCTGGGATTTTCTTGTTTAATTTCTCTGAACAGTCAGCCACCAAACAGTCTCTGTGATGTTTGTTCTTGCAAATATATGTCTAGACATAATTTAGATTAATTCTCCATAATGAAGCTGTCAGTTTGAATATATTACAATGCAAGTGCATAATGTGCAGTTGAAATGAGAACTCCAAACAAGCTTTGCTCTGGCTTACCTGGTGTCTCTTAATATACAGAAATTATTCTAGTAGGAAAAAAACCCAGGAAGCTTGTTTCTTCCTCAGTTAGAAGGGGAGGTTTTACAAAGCTGTGTGGCATTTAATGAATTCAGATTATAGATATTCAGAGGCTGATACTACAGTGTTACATGGCTTCCTCTTTAACAGCTACTCATTTTGTTTGAGTCTTCTTTTTGAGAGGGTTAAGTGTTTTAATGGATTTTTGATGCTTGTGTCAAGCTTATTGTTACAGAACGCGAGAAAGTATAGTCTATTAAGTGTGGGCAGCTCCCATCTGAAGACAATTTCATTGCCGTACAGCTAGAGACTGTGTTCCTCCCTGCCACATGTGCAAGACACATTTATGACCGAGCAGAAGAGACAATGGCAGCACTTTGTAGCAAGAGGAAATGGGACTTTCTAGAACTCGCTGCCCCAAGCAATTCTTCACATGGCAAACAATGTCCGCAACAAAGGCTCATGGTCCTTGCATCTCTTGAAAGCTGCGAAAGTAAACAGATGGCAAGAAAAGCATAGTCACCTTCAGCTGGGGTGGAAAGTCAGACCTTCTTACTGCAAGATCTCTGGAAAAGCAGTCCTGGAAATGGCGGGCAGGGAAAAGGATGGCTGCTCTTTACTCCTACTCTACTTAAAGGGATATACGTTCTCTGACAGTGGCTGGGATTGCCAAGGGAAATGTCTGATTCATATGGCCATTTTCACCCATAGCTAAAACAATTCTGCCTGGGTGTTAGACAGTTTATAGAATCACAGAATGATTTAGGTTTATCAGGCTAATCAACTGACGTCTGTGCGTAGATATGTATACATATATGCATGCATGTACACTGACTCTGCTCTATAGCATGACTTGATTCTCTGGGCTTTCATAGGAGATTTTCAGTTTTCTCTACCAGCACCTCAGTTAGTGGAATACATGGCTTGGCAACTCCCAGAACTGTGTCCATCTCAACCTACACCCTTGGAACTGATAACTGAAAAGTGTGATAGAACTAGCAATGAAGTCAAACCTCTTGTCCCTACTACATGCCTTGTCCTAAAGTAAAAATAAGTTCTAATATCAGCTCCCGATCTAGGAAATGGACAAATTTTACAGTTTCAGAGAAAATTAATTTAAGGCACATTAAAAATTAGATTACAAGCTCCAGACCCCACAGGATGTCTGTACTATAGACAAAGAATCTAGGACTTAGGAATCTGGTGCTATGCTTTGACCAAAGTCCTTCAATGTCCTTATATCCTCCTCCTTGAAAGTATATAGTTCAAAAAGTGTGAAGGTTAAAGAAAGAACAAATCTAACCTGCAACAGGAGGGCTTTTCAAAAATTACCTCTCTTGGAAAGAGAAACGAATTCTGTTCCAAATTCATCCTGATGGCATGAAATCACTACCGGCTTTGCAGGTATGAATCGAAATGAGCAGTGCATGCCAACCCTGCAGTACTGCAAATAGGCTTCTCACATGCCTGCCTACGTAAAACCCCGCAGGTGAAAGAGTTACATTACCCAGAACATTTTGTAAACCATTAATCTGACTTTTCCTTGCAAGAGAGGTTAGTCTTACAAATGCTCTTCCCCTCAACTTCCAACAATTAACAAATCACCCTACTAAGTAGCTGTTTTCAGGTAATTGAAAAACTTAGAACCCTTAAACAATTTTAATTGAATATCTCAAAAATACTGCCTTGTGTTTGCTCAGTTGCGCTCGACTTTTTGCTCCATGTATTCCGGTAATTGTGGAACCATACTAACATAAATGCATTAGAAATTCTACAGGAAATCAAGGAGCTGTGTTATATTATACATAAGGTAAGGCTTTGTCTTATCACACTACCACAGAGACATTTGGTTATAAGTGTTTTGCTCTGTTTTTTTGAGACGTAGAGCACTATCACTGTCTAAATCATATAGAATACTCCTGAGCAATCGAAATCTTAAAGCTGTAGATCACTTCTGGGAAATTATTCCAAGTAAATACTTTTTAACATGTCATAAAAGCTTCCTTTGGTTCAAAATGAGAAATAGGGAATTTATTGGGGGTGTTTACTAACAGGAAGAGGTATAGGGATCCAGGGGGCTAGGGACTGATCTGTAATCAACTATTGCATTTTGTAAATGTGCAACCCTCTCTTATCAAATTCAAGTTTGGAGAGAAAAAAAGAAAGAAAGGTAAAAAATTGCATTGGAAGTGTTTCTCTTTTTTTTTTTTTCTGTCATCTATTCTTTTTAAATTTTCAAACACCTGGCAAGCAGTATCGGAAGTAAAATTTTCACACAATTTCTTTACTAGATATTTCCTTCACCAGGCCAATTTTACAATCAAATGAAATATGTCATATAAACTCTGGTCCTTCCTACAACTATGCAATTACTGAACAACAAGCTCAAAGATATTTACAAGAACAGCAGTCCTTGCCCAGTTTTCCACAGCTGTTTCTGCTCTCGCCTCCCATAAGACACTTGACAGAATAATTACCAAGCATGACAGTATATCAGCTTGATATTCAGACATGATTTTTACATCTCTTGGCATGCCAACTCTACAGAAGCCGCACTGGCGAGCAGCCGTGGCAGCTGGAGGGGGAGCTCCCATACACAGAGCTTGTGCCAGGGACACTCAAAGAGTTAAAAGCCACATGGTAATCTTTCCATACTATCACAGGCAGTTAATCTCATTTGAAGGAACACATTTTGCCTGCAGACATCACAGCCTCGGGGCGTGAGCAGGAGAGGGGTGCGCAGGGCAGGACAGGAGTGGCCGGAGGGCACACGGGAAATGGCTGGGACAGAGCTGCCAGCTGTCCCCCAGGCCGGGACCCAGCCCGGTGTGACCGCCTTATCCGGGCAGGGAAAGGAGCACCTGACTGTCCCCACATACCTCTCCCCCACCCCTGCACCATGCAAATGAAGCCATTCCCCGAGCTGGATTGCTGGGGGAGCAGCTGCCAAAATGCCCAGCGGCTTCAGCGAGACCAGGATTTCACCGGTATTTCTCAAAGAGGAGTGATGTAGTCTGCTACAGTGAACCGATGTTGGTGCCTCCTGGCAACGTTTTAAAGCCCCCCTCCCATCCTGCCCTGCAACCTTTCTTCTGCTGATACAAGAGCCATGTATGCTTCAATGCCTTCAAAACACACCCGAGTGTTATAGAGAGATTTCATTCTCTAGAAGGTGATTTTGAAGTACTTGCTAATTATAGGAACTGCATTAAAGTGTTCCCAAAGAATATATCAGCCTAAGGGCAGACAGAACTATTCCCAAGAAATAACATATTAGGCTACTGGGCTTTTTTTCCTGCTTGCTGAGCATCCTCCAGCAATATGCATTTACTTTAAAATTATTTATCTGAATGCATTTGAATTGATTATTGTCACTGTACTTCTATCACAGGGAATTATGGTGCATAATTGTAACTTAAACTGTGCTGTCTGGTTGGAAGCGGTCACACGAGATGCATATTTTATTCCCTGAGTGGAGAACGCAAGTATTTCCATAGCAAAGTATTCATGTTTAAAGCGAAGTCTCCTTGAGTGTGGGTGTTTATAATTCCAGATTCCTTTAGAGCAAATATTTTTGTCTATAAAATACATTTGCAAAAGATTTGACAGGATGTGTGCAGAAAAGAAAGGTCAAAACCATAAAAGTGTACTGGAAAGGATAAAAGTAAAGTCCTTGATGTAATGGTGTGTGAGTGTTGGCATGCATGTGCTACAGGTAAGAACCATTTAAAAAAAAAAATCTGTACCTGTGTAGATGTAAATGTGCTTTTAAAAAAATACATGCGTTGTAGGTTGCTTCTTCCGTACCCCATAGAGAGAGATTGCGTGTGTGTGCGGACGTGCATGTGTGCATGAAGGAGAGGGAGAAGGAAAATGAGGGGGAGAGTGGGAGGAAGATAGGTACAGAGCCAGAATTCTTTTTATTTTTTCCTCCCATCAAGATGATTATAGTGTCCTCAGAAATGAGAGGGCTCTACTAAAGATTTTCAACTTCAAAGAAAAGTTCTCAGTTAAAGCTCATCCTCTCTTTCTCTTATTAGTGGGCAGAAAAGCTTTTAACATAATCTAGCATAGAAAAGCAGAAGAGTGTCCTTCCCCCCCAAGTCAAGCCAAACATTTCACAGGCATGTGACTGTCTGAAGCTAAAGAGCAAAAAGAAGCAGTAAGATTTTTAGAGGACTGTGAATACAAACTTGAAAATATTAAAGCAACTCAGAGGTATTTCTGACTATTTAGGGGTAACCTTTGATATAAAACTCCTGTGGCAGTTTCATTTCTGGTGTCAGTGTCCTATTTCTTCTATCAAAATTGGGTTGGATTTTTTTTTAAATCTGCATTTTATTTCCCCAAACAGACTGGCTATGTGCGTGAGAGGGAAAATCTCTCTTACTTGCCTGTGTCTAGATGTTGACAATGGCTCCATGTGTTCCGTCATGCCCTAAAAGCTCCCAGCCATCTGCTGAACGTGCCTGCAGCTTTGGCACAGAGTGGGCAGTTGCAGGTGTGCACCGAGGCAGATCTCACGGCTGCCCACTCTTATCTGTGCGATCTGAGCTGAATCCATCCTGCACCCTCCATGTGCAGTGAGGAAGATGAGCATCTTAGCAGTTGAGAAGAAACACAAAAATCACTCAGCTCCAGCTCATCGAATCACATCCAGCAGCTCTCACTTCACAGTGCTTTTGAATGGTGCCTGTCTCAAATTAAATTAATCCATCTTGAATTCTGTTATCATTATTTTAAAAATTCTACTAATTTAGGGCCAAGCCATGACCTAAGATGTTCACTTTGTTCAGTACAACAGGACCTAGAGAATTTCCAGAGCATCTTGAATCATAGAACAGCTTGGGTTGGCAGGGACCTTTGAAGACTATCTAGTTCCAGCTACCCTGCAATGTGCAGGGACGTCTTCAGCTGGGTGAGGTTGTTCAAAGCTACATCCAGTCTGGCCTTGAACCTGGGATGGGTCATTCACAACTGCTCTGGGCAACCTGTTCCAGTGTATCACCACCCTCTTATAGTAAAGAATTTGTTCCTACTATCTAATCTAAACTTACCCTCTTTCAGTTTAAAGCCATTTCCCCTGGTTCTGTCACTTCATGAACTTGTGAAAAGTCTGTCTCCAGTGGCCTTGTTGAAGCCTTCTCTTCTCCAGGCTGAAAAAACCCAACTCTCTCAGCCTTTCCTCATAGGGGAGGGAGCTGCTCCATCCCCCTAATCATCTTCATGGCCCTCCTCTGGTCCCACTTCAACAAATCCGTGTTCTTCTGATATTGGTTGCTCCAGTGCTGGACACAGCACTCCAGGTGGGGTCTCACCAGAGCGGAGCAGAGGCCCAGAATGCCCTCCCTCACCCTGCTGGCCACGCTGCTTTCAAAGCAGCCCAGGACAGGATTGGCCTTCTGGGCTGCAAGGGCACATTGCTGGCTCATGTGTAGCTTTTCATCCACCAGTACTCCAAGTCCTTTCCATCAGGGCTGCTCTCGATGCCGTCATCCCCTGCATGTGTTGGTACTGGGGGTAGCCCTCGCCCATTCACAGGACCCTTTCTTGGCTTTGTTGAGCCTCGCGAGGTCCGTGCAGACCGACTTCTCAAGAGTCTTCTCTAAGAGGTTCCAGTGGTCAAGTTTTATTAATTTCTCCAGTTGCACTTGTTCTTTTCCTTTTCATATGCTGTACAAATGGATTTTGTGGCAGGTTTTTTTTCAGCATTTAATATTTTGCAATCCTTGGATTTAATTGCCTGCATTTCCATGTTATTATACGGAGGTTAGAAGCTACTATTTAGTGACAACAAAAATAAAGACTAAAGGAAGTAAAAAAAAATCCCAAACAACCTTCTCTTTTCTTCTTCCCCTTCAAGGAAGACTCAGCTAACACAAATGGGAGTTGCAGGTCCATTTACTGCCACAGCCAAAAGCACAAATCAGACACTGATGCTGACATAATGAGCAATTCTGTACACCTGGGAAACTATCATCCAGCTGTTTTGCATTACAAAAGAGTCAAAGATATTTAATGGACAAATATGGGTCTAGAGATGCTAGTCTAAGGCACTACTAATCTGTGTCAAGTATGAGATTTGCTGCCTAATATTAGGTGGCAATTCTCCTGGCATAAATCAATGTGCATATGAAAAGGTACTTTTCCCTGTTTTTCAATATCATCCCTGTGATTGCCAAAATATATAGGAACTGCAGAAATTTTATGTGCCAGAAGAAAAGAATGAGGAGTGGCAGGCTGATATACTGTTTGAAGTAAGTTAACAGGTCTATAGAATAAATTCTTATGAAATATAAACAGAAAGTACATGACATAATTTTTACAAAGTCATGTGTCTCGTAAACATGCAAACATGCTGTGCGGCTCCCAACCTATACTGCCCCACTTTTTGCAGCATTTTAGTCAATCACCTCACAAACATAAGCCACATAATTACTTGGTTTATCTCTTTCACAGTTAGTATCTGAAACACCATGAGATCAGAACACTAGCAATTTACATCTGTTTTGCTTCAAATGCAAAACTACAAGGACTGAAAAAAAGAAAAAAAACTCTGTGAATTGGATACCGTAAATACAATAAAAGAAGAGCTTTACTGCATTTGTATTTGTATAAAAATTGCACCCTTATATTGTAAGTCCATAAAGAACCAACGTTTTCTTTGATTTCACTGTGGTACATGAGAACTCCTCCATATGAGTGATACCAGGAGTGAGCTTGTTCATAGGAAAACTGTTGAGTATTCTGTCATTCACCATTAGCAGTTACGTCAGTATGTTTACCGTATAGTACTATAACAATTCTGATCTAGGCTAGAAGAGATAAATGATACCTCTGCTCATTCAACAGTTCTTTCTTGTAATAAATTGCAGACACTTAACAGTTCCCAAAATATTCCTTAAAGACTGATGAAATAAAATTTTAAAAATATAAGTCATCCTAATTCTTCAGAAGTCATACAGGACTGATAGAACACCATACATCTATTTAATTTCAAGTCTGCAAATTGTACGGTTGGGCTGGCAGAATTAAAAAGGGTTTCTTTGAAAAACATTGCATATCACATGTAGTTGCATTTGAAAAGGATCAATTTCTGCAGCACTGTAATGTCCTGTTTCACTTGTTACCTTTAGGTAACTTTTCAAAAAACAGTGGAAAAATTTAAAGGTATGATGTAGAAAGCCAAAAAGGAAATGCAAAAAAAAGAAATAAAAGAGAAGTAAAATGCAAACAAGCTTTTTTTTTTCTTTTAATCTGTATTTTTTTATTTCACTCAATGGCAAATAAAGACAATATAAAATGGGAGGAGGAGAGACATTAAGTTCTTTCCTGCCAAAATAATTCAATATGACATAAGCGCTGACATGAGGATTTTTTTAAGTAGCAGCCACATACCCCTCAGAAAAGGTGGTGAACCCAAAACTTTCAAAAGGTGGGCAGTGGTGAGGGCAGAGGATCCTGGATTTCAGGTGATGGTTGGTATCAGGCCAGCATGCCCCATGGAGGCAGCGAGCACCCTGAGCACACCTATACTTCATTTGGTCTTTGCTGCTCAGTACTCTGAGCAGTCGCTCTCTCTGAGCTCCTTCATTCACTCTTTTAAGTGTGACCTTCTTTAAGTGTGACCTTGCTTGCACTGGATTTCCATAAAGCTGGGCAATGATCAAGACCTTAGTTTTCTTAGCTCCAGGGGGAGTGTCTAAAGCTGACATTGAAGCTAAGTACACTAGATTAAAAGAAACAGCTGCACGTAATAAGTCCCGAGTCACGTTGTTGTAACATCAGAAGAACATTCTAAAAACAAGAAATCTCTTCTGAACTCTGAAGAGATTTATGGCTCAGTGTTTATCATCACTGAGTGGAATTTCCATGCGTAATGACAGGAAGCAGTCAAACTTCAGCATATTTCACCCAATCACATATAGAATTTGGATTCTATTGAACATAACACAGCATAACATAATGTCTGTTCTGGGTGAAGCCTGAGCAGATGCTGATATTTTCTGCTATTGCTTTTGTGATCCTTATGGTTTCTGCTTGTCCTAACATCTAGATCTGTATCAGGTGGAAATCTCCTTTTTAATTTCGAAGCTGATCTGGCTTTATTTGATCCAAAATTTATATGCATGGTGCTGAGGTTGGTGTGATAAGATTTTACCTTTAAACACTGAGCACCATCTAATGCTAGAGGGTCAATGAGCTATGAAACCTTCTTACCTCTCAACAGTGTCTCGGAGGAGGCAGTACTGAGAAAAGGCCAGATCAATCTGTCAAAATTCAGGGGCAGAAGATGAATGACAACTTCCAGTCAGAACTCACCCTCTCTGCTTCAACGTGTTTCAAATGGGCACTCTTGGACAGTGACACAGGGATGTGCATCTAAGCCTCTAACATGCTAAGCCTCCTGTTCTGCGACATGCTTGATATGATTTTCTCATATTTAACATAACCTCAAGGGCATGGCAGTACTTGTGTAAGAGAGGCACGTGTGCTGAGAGCAATGTGAGTGTGAGGAGGCAAAATCTCATCTCCTGTAATAGCAGGCTGGCTGGCTGGAGGTGAGCCATGGTCTACACTGAGGCTACAAAGCTGAAGACATCTGCCTTTGGATTTAGTTGTTAATGTGTTGCTGCTGGCTGAACTTCTGAATTGTTGTCTTTGTCATGAAGATCTCCTTGTAACTGTGTGTTCTCCTTTACATGCAGTTCCATAGCATTAAGATATTCCATTAAGATAAATATCAATGTATTTTTATTTTATTTTTCGCCTGATTCCACAGCTGGTCAGACAGGGAATAATAAAAGCAGCAATTACGGAGATGAAGGCAGCATTAGAATATTTCTGGCCACAAAATGGATGCTTGCAATCTGAAGGAGCCTGTTGTGGTGCCTCTCTCTAGGAAACAGTATACTGAAAGTGTGAGTCTTTTTAGATAGAGCCATTCCTTTTCTGAGAAATTAAGTTAAGAATATGGTGCATTGGGAATCCAGGTGGTATTCAGGACAGCTCAGGGTCCCTCTATAGGCTATCGGATAATGAACTGGATGGTTTTTCTTTTAATGACAGGTTAAGCAACAGTTTGATTTCCTTCTTGCATATGCTACACAATCTGTGGGTTGTAGCTGACTTTTTTCTAGTTTATTTCTCAGGAAAGTGAAGCAAGATAGGGACTTACTGGGTTTTGGTTTATCCTGTGTGCTGGCTGCCAGAGTCTAAGCACCTGCATTAACTTGGACATGAACATCCCCCACAATTACACATCATCCAACGTCCTCCCTACCCTTCACTTGTCCATCTACACTCAAAAAAGATGAAGTTCACCTGTTACTGATTTTGCTAATAGTTTTCATCAGCTCTTACAGTGCCAAGAGAGCATTTCTCTCCCTCAGGAGTGCCTTGCAGGGAGTTTTGGAGGGTTATTTAGTGTGTAGGAGTATTTTAACCTAAATTCTATGTAGCCCCAACTCAAGCCTGCCCAGATCCTGCAGAAAATTCAATCAGATTTGCATATTTGGAGATAAAGTCCAAGGTTTCCAACATGGATCATTGAAACAGAGCCCTTGGTCCAAGTCAAAGTAAGGTTAATAAGTGTAGCCATCAGTAGAATCTGTCAGCGAATGACAAGGTGACCCTTATTGGTTCTCAGACTGATGATTTGAAGCCTTTGTTCCTTTCCTTGCTAGATGCCTGAGAGGGTCAGAGTTCGCCCTAAAAGCACCATTGTGTGGCATTGTGACCTCTTAACGGTGCTGTTGAACATGCATAAGGGTCTTGCTCCATTAATAAGGGATAGATATGTATCAGTATGTTAATGATTCCTGGCTCTGCATGCCCATCTGCCCTGACCCGTGCCACACACCAGGATGAGTGACACGGTGCCTGCACAGATTCGATGACTGTCCAGCAAGCACTACTTGGCTGATAAACAGATAAAGAGCCAGTTACATTACAGGACTGGTGGAACAAAAGGAGTTTCACCGTGTCACTGGCCCAGAGGCACCAGCCATTTGCATTTACTGTCTGGTTCCCTTGCAAGAACCTTTGCATCTGCTGCTGGTGAGAGGTGCAAGCCCTCCTTGCAATCACTTTGGAGAGCTCTGCATGGCCTACAGGGAGATTGCTTAGTCTGCACGTTGAATAAAGCAAACACAGAGCAGCCACAGACCCATGGAGCTCAAAGCCAAGATGCAGCCCTGGATAACAGTGCTGGCTCAGGAGCTCCAGGCACCTGCCGGCCAGCAGCCCTGACTGTGTCTTGCCTCAACACACAACACAAGTGCTGCCTCACTCTTCACCAAAAGCGTTAGTCACTTTGGGAGCAGGCTGCTCTCATGCGCAGGACAAAATCCTGTGAAATTGATGCTGATACAGCAGATAGCAGCGTCTGACTCAAGTCTCAGTAGTGCATTGAATTAGTGCTTTGATGCTTAGGTTTGGTTCATGATAAGGATCTGTGTGAAGGTCAAAGTTTTGCTTTTATCGTGTAGTCCCTGCACTGATTTCAGAGCTGTTACTGAAGAGGCAGTTTCTTTTCGGCCGTGACAACACTGTAGTCTTAACTGAAACCATCCAATTAAGCAGTGAGTAGTTGAGGAGCCCAGATTTGCTGTTCTGCTAAACGTGCTATGAATCTTAACAGTCCTCTTAGCATGTGAGAGAGAAGAGGTTAAAAAGTAATATATTAAATGCTTTTTTGTATGAAAATCAGTCAATTACTTGTGGTTCCAAATTAATTTATTTAAGATCAAAGGAACGGCATTTAAAAAAAGTCATGGAACCAGCAATGAAACTATATAACAAAAAATCAAAGGATTTGCACACGAAATACACACTGATGGATCAACTGTCTGGATGATAAAGAAAGACCTAACATCACATAATAGCTTTTTTTATAAAGTAATAAGGTCCAGGGAGAAAAAGAAATGTGCAAAATGTTAACCATTTTAAACTTACATCTGTCTGAAAAGAAATACTAAAAAAATATTGCCTCAAATAAAGAATTTGTAAGTTTGGATAGGTTTCACAATACTGACATTGTCTCATGACTCCTAACTAAACCAATGGTTCAGTATGCTGAGATTATCAAATGCTGACATGTGTGCCAGAGCTGAATGCAAAACAGGTCTCTGATCTGTAGGAATTTTTGAGATTTCAAAGCTCACTGAGGACAAAGAGAAAAAGAAAAGAAATTCTGTGTGATGTCATAATAATAAAAAAGGCTGGTTTAGTCAAAACATGGTTTTTTTTCCTGATAACGGGCATTTATTTTTTGAACCTTTTTCATGACGCTGTAATGAAAATTGCTGCAGAAAAAAAAAAAAAAAGAATCTAATGTCAGAAAAGAAGACTTTTGTTTTAAAGAACCAAAAAGACATATTTTGACAATTTCAAATTTAAATTATCCTGGGACTTACTAAAACCAACCCCCTCCTGTGAATAGCTTCAGTTTTGACATATGGAACTTTGTAATGAAAAGTGCTTTTTACTGGAAACGCTCTAATTAGTTTTACCTTTCTTTCTTTTCATGGCAATGTCTGACATATGACATTGTAGTATAATGAGAATTCTCTTCAGATTCCTAAAGCATTATCTGAATCATTGTCCATATGTTAATTTTGTTTATGATATATTACAATCAAATTTGCTAATTATATTTTTCCAGCATCATCAGATATCTCTATGTTTGATCAGGAATACAACTGGATATAATCCATTATGGTATGTATCTCAGCACTAATGTTATTTGTTAATGGATATTTTTGATATTATCTGAACCAAGACATTTATTATAACTGATGAAAGGATTTCTTTAGCCTGCGTGGTCCTCCATGACATACTGAAAGATGCAGATGTATTTACTATAAATTCAGCCTCTATGAATACCAAATTACTGAAATTTCAAGGAGATAAATATAAGACTGATGAAAAACCATCAGAATAAAACACAAATCACAAGAAAAAATTTGAAGACAGATTTTTAGTGGCACCAGGCTCCCATCATTGAGATTTTCAGAAGATCACAAGTCCTGTGTAGGGATGAACAGACTTGTAAAAGTACCAATTTCCCCAGTCGAGAGCACTGAGATCTAAAATAGTTACAAATCTTCTTCAGTGCAGTACTCAAATATATAGAAGTGAATGCCTGTGTCACATGGACAATTAATAACATGAGTAGGAGAACACGTCATTTGTAAGTATAAAATGGAATAATAGGAAAAGCCTCTACATAATCCAGGTTAAAATGGTTCCACTTTTCAATGGTTCGTATAGTAGCTTTTCCATCCAGAGATATGCCATACATAAAAATTCATTAGTAGTGCTAGCTAAATGCTAAAGGGCATTACTGCTGAGGCCCACAAGTGTTACTCAGAAGAATTCAGGTCTTATTGTGGAAGAGTTTTTAATATGAAAAGGCCGAAGTCATCTGTCAAAACAGCTTTATGTGGGGTGTTAATTTTCTCATATCTTGAAAACCTGTTTCATTTTCACAAAAGGATGCCCAGAAAGTGGCCCAACACATTTTCTTCGCACTTTCAGACTACAGAGAGTTTATCTTGAGGAAATTGAATACTTCTCACTCCAGTGATGTGAATATTCACTTCACGGTTCAATCCTGGTATCAGTGACAAGGAAACAACACCCTTGGTCTCAGCTACAAGTCTCCCTGCTTTGTGCTACAACTGCGCACTGTTGTCAGTCACTTCATGCCCATATCTGTTGACATTAATTACGAATACTTCTTCCTTCGCTGTAAAATGTGTAATTACCCTAGGGTTTCTAAGGAGCTGAAGGTGTAGAGTTGCTCCCCTCCTATGCCACAGGATAGCTACAATATTCCTCTGTAATAGGAGACGACACTGGAAAAGTTGTAAAGGAAGCACAGGTGATAAACATCAGCTTATTATTATGTATTATTCTATGCAGCTCTCGGACCTGTAGGCACTGGACATAAAAATCCAAGAAAATTGGATCCCTGCTACAAACAGTTCAGAGTCCTAAACCACTGTTTCACCGGTGCAAATATATAGGAGAAATATCAACAACTGTACATTCAAAGTTATGCCAGTAACCACCTGGAGGTGATCTTCATGGATGACCATGAAGCGAAACACATTACAGGAGGGAGAAGGTCGTGAGGAATGTGATTCATGCATATAATTACCTTAGGAACAAATTTGTGAAGGTCTTTTCAATGATGCCTTCTCATTCCAGATGTTCAGCGCAGGCATGCTCGTACTTTGTAGGCAATTACTAAATAAAGTCCAGTAGGAAGTCACAGAAGCACCTTCTGGAAGGGAAGAGTGGCTTTCTGTAACAGGAAAAGCACTAGAGGATATGTCAAGTGCAGAATACTTTCGAGCAAAGTAAAAAGCATGAATTGGTTCTCCCCCTGGGATTCTGCACAGTCAGGATGTACCAGGCTATCCAAAACACCGCGTTTCTGTTTGTTTTTGTAACTAAAGGAAAGCGTTTCCATTGAGTTTGTCCAGAATTTGAGAATCAGGCGATATGAATCACAGTTCTGGGGAAGCCTAAAGACACGTGATTACACAATGCTAGTCAAGAAATATAAAAATGACTCCAGACACAGTCTGAAAACACAGCAGAAGCCTCAGAAAATGGAATAATTTTTCTGCTAGAACAGTTATAGTGTAATCAAAGTTTCATTATAAATGAAACTGCAATTCCCACATTGCACATATGAAACAATTAGTGACTTTAATTCGCCTTGCTGTAAAGGGAGTTTTGCTATAGCTGAGTTTACTGTGAAAATAGAGTAAAGTTATTTGGCCATAACATCACCTGAATGTTTTCAAATGGCCTGTACATTGATACAAGCCTCTTTTGTCTTCAAACCACCAAAAGCATAATCTTCTGGAGAGGCAACTTATCCCCCTTTCTCCCTGAGAATATGTCACGTGCTCATTTGGGCCCCATGGCTGCTTAGCCCAGGTCTTACAAGCAGGCAGAGATTGGTTGGCAGGTCTGGAGCTATAATGCAAAAATCAGCCATCCTCAGTTGCCCTTTTGCAGGGATGGATGATGATGTGGCTTATCAGAATGTGTCAGTGTTACACTGCCTTGGAGAAATACCACTTGCAAGCACTCCCACACAGACAGCTCATACTTTGGGTCTGACTGCAACTGGAAATGGTAGAGCTACAAGTTTGGGAGAGAAGCAATGGAGACTGGGTGGATCTTGGCTCTGTCTCACTTACATGACAGCTACTGTAACTGTACCACATGGGGGTTGTTGAAATTTTTAGATTTTATGAGCCAGCATTAATAAGCTACTTCTCCGTGTCCCCCTCCCCAGCCAACTGAAGGAGTGAATGAGTAATTGTGACTCATCTGATGCTTTTGAGAGATCAGGTATCTTTGAAATATTTCTAAGCTGATGTTGGTCATATCAGAATCTTTTTCTCATCCCTGTGCTAGAGAGTCATAAGGCAGCCTACTTTAGATAGATTACATACTATTATCTGTAAGATGTTGGTTTTGTACCATTGCATTTTTCTTCTGCTTCTACATGGCAAGGCAGAGTGAAACAAAGGAATTTCAGGTCCCAAATTAAATTTAGTTATTTACTTGACTGAAGTAGCTGGAAAACTCCCATTCTACTGAATTGCTTTTTTAAAGAAAGAGAGGGAAATTTGCTATCGTATAAGGAGTGTGGAGGCACTGACCTAGAATACATGGTGAAGAGGAATCAAGAACAGTATGCCTAGAGGTACTCCCCCGAGGGCCAGCTGGCTAGGGAGAGGGAGCAAAAGCTGAAGGTGGCAATCACTGGGATTCTTTAGGGCCATCCAGTACAGTTTGTGTCTAATGGATCTGTGGTTCCAGTGAAAAAGGCAGCTGAGATAAAACAACACCCTGCGAAATGAGCAGACAGTAATATTAGCTGATTTACAGACAAAGATAATCCCCCCAAAAGTGAAGGACAATGAGAGCTCACACCTAACTGCTGTGACAACCAATAGATTTATTTTTTTTGCCTAGGGGGATGGTTGCTGTAATTCATTTCTCCACCTGCTAGTCAGAGCGAGCAGATTTCCACAGCGTGAGAACTCAAGCATGCATGCTGAGCCTGCTGAGGAAAATGAACAGTATCTCCACCTTGACAGCCGTGGAAAATGTCCTAGAGAAGTATGTGTCCTAGATGCGATTCTTTTTCTTTTTTAAACAAAATGCACCTTTTTGAATAAACCTGCAGCAGAAAGGTCAGACTACAAAATCCTTTAAAAATTATGATTTCCTCCACAAAGCGTTCTCATTTTCAATGTCATCTAAAGTCAGTAAAGATTCCACATTTTAGTTGTCAGTGGTGGAAGACTGAGACCAAGTCTTCTGTGGGTAACTAGGTATTATTAATGATTTTCAGTTCTGGATTTCAGTCCAGGGCAGCTGCTAGCCCACTCTCAAAACACCACGGATTTGTTAAAATCTGTCCCATCTTGGACCTTTACCAATTTTTGTCTACTCAGAAGCTGTATGGTTCATAAATCCCCATCCCTGCAAATGTTATGACACAGCCCTATCCTGGTGGATAGCAAGGGAAGTAAGTGTAAGTGAAATATTCTCATTATAAGACCTTTATTTCTTTTCTATTTCATTTTAATGTTTTTTATATTTGCCACTTGCAAAGGTATTTTGTAAGGGCTTTACTTCCCTGCAGGCTTCCTTCTACCTGACAAGCTCTATCTGTTGGCTGGGATAACACACCCAGCAGCAGCTTGCAGGCAGCTGGGAAAATCCCAGTGATGCTGGGCTGTGGCACAGTGCCCTGGGTGCTGTGGGAGAAGCAGGGAGAGCTGCAGGGAGAGAGGGCACAGAGAACTCATTCAGCCCTGGCTCTGACTCTGGCAGGAGCTGCCGTGAAGGCACTGCTGGGCTTGGAGGGGGGTTTTGCTTTGTGAATGGATTCAAGGAGTGAAAAAAGAAGCCAGGGAAAATTATTGACTCAATAAGGTTTCCATAAAATTCAATTTTTCTCCCTAATGCTTTTTGGCTCCCTATCTCTAAAAACCTTACACATCAATCAAGATACAGTTAGGAAATCTAATTAAGTGCCTACAGTAATAATGACGACCTTCCTCTATCCTGTTTTGTTTTTTTTCTAGATTGGACTTCTCTGGGAAAAACAGACTCTTGGCAAAAACAAAGCATCTCTGTCTACTCCAGTGAAGTTTTGCTTGCTTTAGAACCAGATCTCCTCTTGCTCGCTCTTTTGTGAATGTCAGTTTTATTTCATTTCATGGTTTCATGTATCATTTTATTTTCATCCCTCCTCTAAGTAATACTCGAGGAAATGAGATGCCTGAAATAATCAAACAGCGAAAGTCAAGTATGCAAAAATTAAAACCAGCTACCCACTTAGGCACTTTAGCTAAGCTGACTGATCTTGGTCATGGAAATTTTCACAGTTTGAATTCTGCTCAGGTCAGCAGCAAGCAAAGTTCATTATTTTCTGGTGATTGTTTTGTGGCCTATAGGATATAGATTGATGTTTTCTTCCTGTGGAATAGGTTTTATATCCCCTGCTCTCTGTAGGCTAGAAATGGGAGCTACATACCGCTGGACAGAAGGGGATTTCAGCTCACCTATGAAATATGGAACAATTGCTTCCAGGCCTGGAAGGATTTCAGACTATCAGACCTCCAAATTGCTTCTGATATTGTGTATGAATAGAAAGCATTGTGAGCCATTTTTAAGAAGTTTGAAGTGTTAAGGAGGAGCTAGATTTCCCTCTCTTTTCAACGAGCACAGGCTGTGAAAGACTGGCATAATCAACTGGGTCAGGAGAAGGAAAGACTGGAGTGCTCTGGCAGGGCCCAGCTCAGTGTCTCTAGCTGTGCCATATTTCTGGACTGTGCCGTATTTCTGGACAGCAATGTACAGAAGGATCTTCATCCTTCTTTCACAGCTACCTGATATGGTGGATGTTATCCTATTGCAGGAAAGTACCATAACTTCCCTAGGATCCTAACCTGGTTTAGTTTTCCCTAAATAAAGCTAGTGCTGGTTTTGAGCAAGCTTCCAGAAATGTGCCAAAATGCTTTCCTTTCTTCCCAACAACTTTTTGTAATGTTAGGCTTCCCTTGCTAGGCATTGTACATCCATCTTCAACGTGTTGTGTGTGAGTGTGGTGATGGCATGCTGGGGCTGTTACCGAGTCACTCTCTGCCCCCATTCCTCGCAGGGACTGGGAGAGCGTGGAGCAGGCGCAGATGAAGAACTGTGGGAAGATCTGGCTGACAAGCTGCACCATGCAGTCCATGAGGTCTGGAGCTGCACATAGGCAGGGCAGGGCTGGCAAATACAAGCAGAAACTGGGGGACAAGTGATGCTTGCGAGCAATACAAGATGAAAAGCACGTGAGAGCTGGCCTAAGGGCATGTCCACACAACAGGGTTTCAAAGTAGATGCTGGCAAGGCCAATAGCTAGAGGAGCGACCACGAAGTGTCAAGAATTGCCCTCAGGCAAAGCTGAGATGAAAGGCACATGGACACTCAACTAGTCATATCTGGAGATAGATAGCATAAGGACTGGAAAATGTACAAACACCCATTCTTGTCTCTTCAGTTCTCATTCTTACTTTCTGAGCAGGTCCTGGGGTACTCTGGTAAATGAGCTCTGTCCCTCTTTGTCCTTGGATATCAGAGTAAGATATCAGTCATAGGTGCTGGAAGCTGTCCACTTTTCCCTGCCCACAAAGGAAGGGAGCGAAGCAGCACTCACAGACTGAGCAGCTGTATGAGAACCCAGAATATACTAGAAATGGTCTGCCACATGTGGTTTTGGACCCTGCCGGAGATGGAAGCAACTTGGAAAGTGCAGCAAAGGGAACCACAAAGAAGGGCTGTGATACTAAAAACTGTGACTTCACACTGAACATTCTTCTTAGTCAGTGGGAGAAAAGGATTTAGTCTGTTAAAGTTGCAGCTAATTAAACTCGTCAAGGTAATCTACTTGTTCCATGATAAACCCTGGACCGATTTACCACCTGTTATCTGTGACATTACACTTGTAAGCATTAAAAAGCAAAGCAAATTATTGGTATGCTGCGTTCACAAGAGGCATGACAGAATGAGAATCCTGGTCCAGGCCTAGTGCCCTTTGCGTACTATGTCAGTTCTAAGTTTATATTATTTTTTCAAGGAGATCTTCAACAAAAAACCCTTCATGCTCTCCTATGGGGCTGCCTCACAGGGATTCAAATGCTGCTGTGCTCTGCAGCTCTCCAAAATATTATAGCTAAAATATATGTGTATTTCTTTCCTGACTGCCCTAACAAAAAACTTATTTTATCTTTTGGTGAGTATATGACAATTTAATGGAAATGGCTAAAGGCTGTTAAAGCATGAAGTACCTGTAGGACTTGTTTAAAGTGTTTGGCATATCTGGCAGGCCACCAAGCTGATGAAAGCCCTTGATGTTTCATGACAATCACAATAAAGCACAGCTGAGGGGGTTGGCTTGGCTGAAGTTCTTATTTTCCTACTCAATTTTTATGCCTTTTGATTGAAGTTAAATGCAGTGAACATCGAGTTTTATGCTCATTTTAGGTTTAATTATGAAGGCATGGTTTTGGCATCATAAAAAAGTGAAACATTTTTTCTTAGAAAAGTATCTCTGGCTTTAAATCTTTGGCTTCTGGTATAAAAACAAATATGTGGTGTTCCCCTTTTCCTTCTCTTTTAGATTTTTGATCTCGTGTGCTAGATACAAGCTCGGCAGGCATTGAGTTGCCCCCTGATATCTGCGGTAAAAAAACAGTTTGCAAATAAAATCCTTTGAGGCCATAGAGACAACAGGACTTCAATTGAGAAGAATTCTTACCAAAATATGGATATCCTGGAGAGGCCAAGGAGGGTTCTCTGTTATTCAGGGATAGTGTCCCCAGGTCATTCCCCTTGCAGCAATGCACCTGCCTCAAAAAACAACTCCTACAGTACTTTAAAAATATCAGGCTACTTTAAAAGCAGCTGGAGTTTTTCTCTTTAATAGAAATATGCTTAACTTAAGTGCACAGTTTGTTCAGCTGAAAAGAGGCAAACGCCCAAACAAAATAAATAGCAAAAAAGGTCCGGAGGTCAAGGCTCTGGCACCAGGACCCATGAGATATCTTCACAGGGACAGTCACCACCCCCAGCAACCCACAGGGTGCTGGGTTTAGAAGGCTGGAAGAAGAATGGTGTTTCAGTCAGCAGCCTGGAAATCTTATGGAGGAGGTAGAGACAACACAAATGCTTTTGTGAAAGAGAAGACTGTGCCCGCAGGAGAAACGTCTGAGGCTGAGAGACAGATCAAAGCTGTGGCTGAAGAGATCAAAGATCTCAAAAATAAATGTACGTGCACAGCAAGCTGCCTGGTTTGCCAGAGTAAAAGTCATTCTTTTGACAATCATTTTCTTGCATTTCAGATTAGCCAACAAAGCACGTGGTGCTCAGAATAGAGTACTGAGAGATGTCACCAATAAAAATTGGGCACTCGCTATTGTCTACATCTCTATCTGTTAGCACCAGAATATAGCTCTGACAGCTCTAAAGCACAGCAGAGGATTAATGAGAGATCAATGAGACTGAGGGATGGGCTCACTTCAGGGAAGCCTGGCTGAGGCATGTTGAGAATTCCATATTTTCTGAAAATCCCCTCAATGTCCCTCTAGCTGGGCACTCTGAATTGCTCATCAGCTTTCAAGGGCTGGGCTGAATTGCTTCTTGGTAAAATCCATTAGCCCCAGACAGAGTAGCAGAGTGGAAAATTCCCTCTGTCCTTGCTCCAGTGACAATTAGCTATATAAAGTGAAACAATTCTGATGAGATATTGGCTTTTCAACCCCTTGCTTCACACAGTCCTGTAAGAACATCCAAACTCAAAATTATGTCTTTTGTGCTGCTTGGACCTTGAATTTTAGCTTCCCAATGAGTGTTCTCATTTGTGACCTGGCATGGGGCTGTACCTTCCCCTCGTAGTTGTGACCAGAATTTTCATCCTGAGCCCAAGAAATATTTCTTAGAGTATTACTGTGACCACTGTGACTGCTGCAATTAAAGACAAAGGGGGAAGACAAGAAAAGAACGGAAAAGGACAGAAAAAGGCTGGGAAAGGATGGGAAAGGGAAAGGGAAAGGGAAAGGGAAAGGGAAAGGGAAAGGGAAAGGGAAAGGGAAAGGGAAAAAATGGGGAAATAGGAAAGGAGATTTTGAATGAATGCTATAGTACTACATCCTTAATAAATTCCAAGTCTAAGATGAGAGCAGCCAAATCATTTACTAACAGTTATTGAGAGCGAAAAGTACAAAGTGGGGAAATACATGTCACTGACATGTAAAAAGGTCATGGCCTACAAGCTGTTCAACCTGGGGTCTCAGAGAATTGCACAGGTCTGAAGCCCAGTGGGATTCTCTGGGGAAGAGCCATAGTAGTAGATGTAAGTTCATAGCTTCACATCTGCATGCAATAAGGAGAAACTTGTACTGGGGTAGAATATATAGTATAGGTACTCTTATTTTTACAGGATCTTCAAGAAAGGGGATAAAAGCGAAAGGGAAGAGTGACAGAATACCTTCAAAGACTACTGAAAATGGCTTCCACTGAAAAATGTGAAATGCTGTATTTACCTAACCATAGAGATCATTACCTAACTATTAGATCAGTATCCTCAAACATACTTTATATTACAGGGCTGACCAATTTTACAGAGAAAGGCTGGACAGGAAGCTGTGGCTAGAACCAGAAGCCAGATCAATATTAGAAATTAGGTCTTTTCTTGAAACTGAGGTTTATTGACCAAGAACATTGGCTGATAGGAAGTAATGAAAAACCTATTTTACTTTACAAACCTTGCTGGAAAATATAGCTTAATTAAAAGATACTTTACAGTTTAGTTAAACACATATTATTGGATTCACTGGACTTGGTGAAATTTAACTAAATTGAATTTAATAAAAAGGAAGTTAAAAAATGTGTCCTTTCAAGATCCTTTCAGTCCTATCTTTCTGTAATGAAATAACCCTTCTGGTTTTAAAAGCTATATGTCTATGTTTCGACGGAAATATCTGAACAAATGTGTCTGTGTCTGCTTGGCTCACATTTATCTGCATCACGTGTAACAAACGTACTATATAGGAGCTGCGGGTTTCCTTTAAGCTCATTGAACTCTCTACAGCATGTCCTCTCACATAACCCAGTGTTGCATTGATCATCCAATGGGCTTTTTTCCAAAATACCACTGTTTAAATCAGAACAACATAGGAAAAATATATTTTTTTAATTTGACCTGTGTGTCTTTTTACTCAAAGACTGTTCACATATAAAGTGACAGCCACCCCGTCATTCTCCCAAGGGAAAGATATTGCCTTTCAGCACTTCTTTCCCTGAGCCTTCCTACTATCCTTTGTATTTGTGTTCGGCTGCTCTGCTTGTGCATCTCCCCCTCCCTCTCTCTCTCTATCCCTCCCCCCCCCTCCCCTCCCTCCCTCCCTCCCTCTCTCTCTCTCTCCCTCTCTCTCTCTCTCTCTGTGCTGTTGCTGAACTGCAGCTCCCACCGAAATTTGCACAATCAAAACCAGCTCTCGTCTCAAACAGCAGTGAATCACACCACCTGAAGAAGGAGAATAGCAAATTGAGCACAGTATCCTCTATGCTCATACAGCGTGTGGTACCAGCAGCACTCATAGGATGGATGGACCTGGGTTTGTGTGAGACCCACTTAGCCTAAGGTCTGCTGCCTGTGGTCTGAAAGCTGTCACAGGATTTTACAGGAGTCTATGTATTTAGGGGATGTTTTTAAGGAGCTAATAGCGAGCTGCATCTGAAAGCTGGAAAAGGCTGCTGCTGCTGCTGCAGTAGCTGGTGCGGCAGGATGAATGTGTAAAGGACAGCTGCCCGAGCTGTGCTGGTGAGCCTCCCGTCCTGCTCTGTCTTCATTAACCGAAAGGATACAGAAAGAAACAGATGCACTAAGCAAGTGCCACACTGGCACACTGGATCTATCACTGTGTACCCTTCACTGTGGAAAATGGTCAACAAAGACATGAATGGATTTCCAGTCAAGAAGTGCTCAGCCTTTCAGTTTTTTAAAAAGAGGGTAAGATTTTCCTTTAATTCTCTCTTCCTTTTCTAATTTTCTTTTTTTTTTTTTTTTTGCTTTTATCATTGCTGTGTTTATTACTTTGCCAGAGCAGAGAGAAAGTCATTGAAGAAGGAAGGTGTTTTACACTGTTTGCTGCTGTACCAAGTCCATGGCATGGGCAGTTCTGCTGAAGACCAAGGGCAATAGCAGTGCAGGTGAAGGGGAGCTGGGCAGAGGGGATGAGCTGGGGCACCGAAAGGCATTACGTCAGCACTCTTTGCTGTGGAATGTATATTTCTGTCACAGCTGACCCCAGGGCTTGACGCAATACAGCCAGCTATTCAGGCTGGGATAATGCGCTCCAAAGCACAGCGCAGGGATGTTGCAGCTTGTCTCTGACTCGCTTCTCCACATCCACCTAGGGTTATGACTCCCTCCACACCTTCCATTTACTTTCCTGAAGTGTGGAATTACCCAGGTCCATTCATCATCTCACAAAGTAGGAAAAAAAAGAGAACAAAGAAGCATTTGTGAGCTCAGGAAAATACTTCACAGCTTGTAATTTGCCTGTAATCATAATTAATGAAGGAGAAAAAAGTAAGACTGATCTACACCTGGATTTGATTTTCTATTATATTCTTTAACTTAGTCAGATATATCAGTATTTAGAAAATATTTGCTATGCATTTTATTTTATGATTCCCTCAAGGAAATGCAAATATAACTGTGTCTCATCACTTTGGTTAAGTCCTTTCTGTTTCTTTGACTCTTTTCTAGTGACAATACTGCACACTCTTTATTTAACTTGAGCAACAAAGTCATTTCCATGTGGCAGCAGGACAGGCATTCTGAGTAAGTCTGAGTAGACTCAGACAGGAGAAGCAAAGCATCAGAAAGAGATTGTTAGCAGGGACTACACTATGGAAAGGATTTCCTGAGTGATTAAAACGACAACCCTCTCTTTAAACAGACTGGAGTAGGAGCAGATAAGCTGCTCCATTCACTCATTAGTTCATTCATTCATTCGTCCCCATTCATTTTCTCTCTCCATTATACCAAGAATATGGTCAGTCCATTGAACCCTTCAGGCAAAGAAAATGAAGCCTACACCAGTAACTAATTTGTAGAGCTGGGGTCAAACCCTTTTAGGCACCAAGATGCCACATTTAAGAGCAGATGTGGAAAATACTGGCAGGGTCATTCAGAGGAAAAAAATGCAGTGTTAGCCAATGTTTGCTGTTTCCAAGGTGGTTTGTAGAAGCCTCAGACTGACAACCCCAATAGCACGTAAATTCAGCCCATAAAAATGGTTCTCGTCCCAAGATGGTTCCCATTTAAGTGCATTACTATTGACACATGTATGTCTGATACTCAGCTCACCAGAAAGGTTTACCTGGCTTTTTAAAAATTGGTTGATGGCTTTAATATAATTGTATTCTTAAAGAGAAAAGTAATTTCTTGCAGTTCCTGTATAAGGTTCCTGTGTTGGCAATTGTCTTCTATCTCTGTTTAGAGCCACTGAGAAGTTACCACTGGAAACCTCTACCTCACTTTGTTCTACAAGAAGGGCAAAATTTGTTTTGTGGGGTTTTTTCAGAGCTACACAGATAATCAGTAAATTTTCAGTTGAAAGACATTGTTAATTGTAGTCATGTTTGAAGAAACTGGCATACTGCTACAGTCCTGGACAGTGGATCAGGACAAATAGCTGTCTTTAGTTTCTGAAGGTGTCATTTTAACAGATGTTGACTTTTTGCTATTGTGTTGAAGGTAGATGAAATCTGTAAAACCAATTTAGAGACACAAAGAAAGGAATTCTCTCCCTATGCGTTTCTGTCAAAATCCCCACTGTCCAAAGTCAGTGCTTGAAACACGCACAAACAAAAAAATCTGTATGTTCATAATGTGTTGCTGGCTCCCAGGGATTCATCTTGCATTTGCTGGACTGGTGATATGCTGCATGTTAACTACTGGGAGGATAGGCAGAGATAGTTCAAGAGTTGATTTGGTCCCCAGCCAGTGCCCCGGACGCCCTGGCTGAACAGCCACCAGAATCCTGCATGTACAGAAGGATACTTGCAAGGTTTCTTGGTCTGACTGCAGGGTGTGGTAGAGTTGACAATTTGCATCACCACACTACCTGTGCTCCACACCCAGCAGCCCACTGGATGCATCCTCAATTCAGAGAGGGGCAGATCTTGCACTGCAGAGCCTGGCAGTCCTGGCTGTGAGGTGAGGTGTTGCCGTCCCTCTTTCCTGACAGAAGACTGAAACCCAGAGGTGGAGACTTGTTATCTGGATAGGCTTCTCCCAGGTCACCAGCAGGGTCTGTGATAAAACAAGGGATGGAGCTCAGATCTCTCCAGTTTGAAATCACTGTATCTGTCTCCTCAAAATCTCATGTTTCTGGTAGAGGTGTTTTCCAAGTCTAATTCTAGAAAATCCAAATCAATGGCCATTAAAACACCCTAAATTTTGGGAAATGCTACTATTTTTTCAACTCTGCTAGTTTTGTTTTTATTAAGAAAGTGCCAGATGTACCCTCATTGTTTTCATTTTCCATTGAGTCTTATGTTTTCATTAAATTGAATCCTCTTTTGTTGCTGTGTCCAAGAGTGCAGAAAGGACTGGCAGAGCTCTGTGGATTTAGACTAGGCTGAAAGTGCGTTCAAACGTTGACTTGAATTTAAGGACCAGATTTTTTTAAAGCTTGGCTTATTCTCTGATGATAAAGTACTCACCCTCTTGGATGCTGCCCGCTGTGTCAGATGGTTCAGGGTATGGGCTAATCATGTCCAGAGGTCAGAGAACAGGAAGGAAAGGCTGAAATTAAAAGGCAGCACACTTCATTAACATAAAAGGGGAAAGAGAAACTATTTGTTTTGCAGAATAGCCTGTAGCACTCATTTCTGGCAGGGTTGGAACAATGAAATAGGGACTTCATCCACTTAAAATGGGTGCAGCTTGGAAGAAAACCAATGGATTTACAATGCCTGTCTTCTTTTCGTTGCAAGAGGTGTAACAAGTAACTGTGCTTAGGATCGGAAGTTTTAATAGTTAAATACTGACTTAATACAGTTTAATACAGTTAAAGATGGCTCAAATCTAAAAAGAGGAGGGGAGAGAAGAAGATGGGTCACAAGGGGGAAATCCTATGTTCATCCAATGAAGATAAACACCATTGCTCAAATAATTTGTGGGTCATGGCATAAAAGGATTACCTTCTGACAAGGCTGAGATGTTAAAAGACATTGTGGTCTGATGGCACATAATTACCTTCATTTTGCTACCATCCTTTTCCCTGTCCACTGACATTGCATTCTGGATACTGATATAAATAGCCCACTAAATAGCTTTGGCTATAAATGGCTGGGAATCTCTCTTTTTCATATAGTAGTAGCAATTTGACTTTCCCAAAGTTAAATAAAAAGGGCTTGTTAATTGGCAGAAGTCACATCCCTCCATTGTGAGGAGCTTACAGGTCTCATCCCTCAGACCTGTGCAGGATTACCCACAGAGCAGGACCCTTCCCAGTCAAAAAATCATTGAATGTGGTAAACCCACAAATATGCTCTTCCTGTTTGGCCAACGGGATATCCCTGGGCAGAGGGGCCTTTCATTTTCACCTACTGCCATCTCTGCCAGATTTTTTTTTGTAATTGGGGTTTGTGCTATTTGCACTGCCTCTTCTGTTGCACTGGCCTACCTTATAAAGATTTTGGATAATATTTTACAATATATGACCTCCTTCATATCAAAATAACACGCCATGTCATATATCACAGCACAAACCAACATGGTTAAAGCAGGATGAATGGCGATGAACTGTCCCTGCTACTTAAATGCTGTACTCATAATATCAGTGAATATGGAAATTCATTATCCTCTTACGTCTGGACCAAGACCAAATACAAATATATTCAGAATGTGAAGAAGATAAATGACTGATAAATGGGAGAAGAAATAGATGGCTTCCATGAAAGGGAAAAAAAAAGGAAACAGGGCATGTCTTAGAGAGGAAGTTTATTGCAGGGATTAAGGATTTGCTAGTCTGAAACCTGATAAGGGAAAGAATATCCATAATCCTTTTTCACTGAGAAAATTTACATTAATTAGCAATTTAGGTCAAGCTAAAGTGAACGCGCAAGAAGGAAGAGAAAATAGCAACCTTTGTTTCTATGCAGTTTTTTCAAACAAGTAGTTTGTAGAAGCCATGCCCTTCTCCTTTCTAGGTTGATATTTTATGGCACTACATACCAGCATCTTTCTCCATACACAAGCTGAAGAGACTAACTCATAAACATCATCATGCATGAAGATGACAGCTCAGGCTGCATTAGAGCTCAAGGCAATACATGGCTGAGGGGACTGCAGAATTACCTGAATACCATTTTTAGGACTACAGTAATTTAGTGATACAGAAAGCCCTTGAATGCAGTACTTCCAGCTGACTTCCTACAGATTATTCTCCCTCTGGTAGGCTATGCTGTGGAGGGACTGCTCTCTGCTCTGCCACCTTTAGAGGTCTAGAAATTCATTTCAGGGCTTGAGTTACCTTTTATTTAGGGTAATTGTGAGCTCACCTAGAAGAAAATAAGTGAGAGACAAAGCTGACTGTACCTTAGGAAAATCTCAGCTTTATATGGGATGAATGATTATACTGCTTCTTTTCTTAGCTGCTTGGGCCAATGTCACAAAAGTACATAAATTTTAAAGCTGATTTCCAGAGACAAGGATCCTGGCTGACTGCAAGCGAGGCAGAGACTTGCTGCAGCAGAGATTTTTTTCCCATCTCACTTGTTCTGTGTAAAGAGGTGCTGAGCATCCATGGCTCTTCTTAGCATCAGCTGAAGCTGCAAGCACTCAGCCTTGTCCACCACAGCCCCAAATGCCTTTTTCAGTCTATAATTTGAGCACTGCAGACCACAACTGCCATGGGGCTTTAAGATAACTGAGATGAAGGTGGCTGTATACCTCTATCAGGCTTCAAATCTGCTCCAGACACTCATTGAGCTGACCAATGATTTTCTCATCTTCTGTCTATCAGCTGTTTTCTGAAAAAGCCTATGAAGTGAACACACAGGATGAAATATGAGAATGGGTGAGAAACTGTGTAAGCCCCCGGTACTGGTTTTCCATTAAAAAAAAACCCTTTGTTTTGTTCTGTCTTCCCATTAAACCATGATAAGCATTGGGCCAGGATCATTGCTAATATTTTGGTTTTCAGCTAGTATAGAGGAAAACATTTATGAGACAAAACTGGCAACATCTAGGTAAGAAAGTATCTGTGAGTTCCTTGTTCAAAACTAAAATATGAAAGCATTGTTAAAACTCAAGTATAAAAGCTTGGAATGAAACAAATAAAAGGAAAAAGAAATAGGGAAGTATAGAGGAATGACAGCAGACTGAGAGAAAAGGAAAGAAAGAAAATAGATCAAGAGAGAGGAAAGTCTTCTAATTTCTTATTCCTTTCTCCCTCCCCTAACCTATTCCTTTCTCTTTCATAAAAAATGTAGTACTAGAAAGCACATCCATACTCTTTAAACTTGATCTCGTTTCCTAAACATCTCATAATTCCTACCACAAATTTGTCAAGCTAATGTTTGAAATTGCCCAGTTCTCTTCCAGTTTTGGAAAAATCACTCTGTTGGAAAATTTAGAAATCCTCATCTCATTTTCAGCCTAGTTTTACACATGACCAATTTATTCCCATTTGCTCTTCTACTAACACAAAGCAATAACTTCCATAGCTCTTACCTTTCCCTCACATATACAGCCACTGGTGTATTTATAGAGAGCAGTCATTTTTTCTTTCAGCTGTATTTGTCTAGGCTAAATAAACCAACTTCCTTTAGACTCTTCCTTTAGGATAGACTTTCCATTGCCCAGTAACTCTAGCAGACAGAGGCAGCTGTCATATTTGGTGGCCAAGGGATCTCTTTGGAGTTACCAAAGCTTCCATATATTCCCTTTACAAAGTTCTTTCTCATGGAGTCGGCTACACGCTTCTAATTTCTATCCCACTCTTCTCCTGCCACTCTGGTTCTTTTTTGCTGAGCAGATCAGAGTGTCAGTGGCAAAATTCCTGAGCACAAGCCTAGGTTCTGTATCAAACCCATCTCCAGTAGTAATGTTCCTCCTGACAATACACTTTTAGCTTGTTTCTTAATCTCATGATTATTTTTGTAAGACTATTCTTATTCTCTATTTTAACTTATTTCCCCTGTGTTATCACTGTGTTGCTGAGTTACCAAAGACCATATGGATTAGATTACCTGCATTTGCCTCATCAAAGGAAGACATCAGGCAAGTCTGGCATACTGGTAAATGCATGTTGCATGTTATCTCATTTTCTACTGAACTCTGTAAAATTTGCTCTCTCTTCAGATGTGGTAAGTTTTGTTTCTGTTCACTTAGTCCCATAAAGGTTTTTTCTTCTTTGCTATACATCAGTGTCCTCCAGTGTCCACCAGTGTCCTCTGGAAAACTCAGAGCAAGAATTCATCTGGAAATATACTTTTTATCTCACCTCACTCTTTCTGAGAAATGGACTTTTTAAAAAAAAAATTTCAAATTCTGACTGGATTTTTCCAGACACACTCACAGCTCCGCTACCACTTTCAGGTCCTCATTATCCACCATCACTAAAATCAAATAGCAATGGGGGGAGGTGCCTTTGAGAGCCTGCTCTGGCTCATTCCTTTGAAGATCAGATTAGATATTGCTTGAGCCTGAAGAGTGCTTCGGTCTGTCTTCATCACATGCCTTCAGAGCTGAGCATGGCTTCTGTTTGGGGAAGGGCCAGCTGTGAGATCTCCCAGTCTTCTGCCAAGTGCATATTAACAGTGTTTTAAATGCCACAGAGTCTGGAGTTGAATCCTTAGAGCAATCCTACCCCAGACACAACGCTGTCACTGCTGTCATAACTCAGCTCAGCAGCCTTAGCATCATTTACCCATAGTCTAAACATCCAAGTTGTCTGAAAAACATTGTGATGCAAGAAAATGTCAGCAAGAAGTACAGCACAGAGGGTTTTGGACAGCCTTAGCTGTGTGGTAAGAGGTGATGCAAACAGATACTGAGAAAGCAGACATCTGTGTCTGCTGAAAAATCAATGTGGTTCCTCAGTCAAATGGGGGAGATTGATAAATATGATCTGCAGGGGCTGGGAAGGACAAGGAGTTTGCAGCAGCTCTGTGTATATGTTACCCTATCTGCTCACTAAAGACATGGCTTTGATGAGGGTTACAAGCTCAGGGGGGGTCAAGGGTTGTGTCCATAGAGAAAGGAATCGGAGAGCTGAAAGCAAGGGGAAAGCTTATATCCTTCTAACAAATTGGCTGATGTAAAGAAGGAGAAAGCAGAAGGACAGGAACCATCTCTGCAGAAAAACATGTAAATGGAGATGCTAAAGCAGTGGAAAACCAAGCAAGAGCTAAACCCACAAAACAGTGTTGCAAAATCAAATCAATAACACAGAATGGGGTTTTTTTCTAAATAGCGTGTTATCACAAAATAATTGTTAGCGGTTGTTATTTACATCAGTCACTTTATAGCAAGATGATTAAATACAGGGAGCAAGAAAACAATAGCTCCAAAAGCAATACATTTTAATGCTTATTGAAGACAATGCACTGAGAGATTTCCAGATCAGCTCACAAGCAATTAACCAAGACTCAAGATATCCTTACAAGGTAGAATAATCTTACCCATTTCACAGGTAAGTGCACAAAGAGAAAATAGGTAATTCAGTCAGACAAATTCACATAGAAGACAAAAGTTACTCTTTGTTTCCTGATTTTTACTGTAAGTTTCTACCACTAAAATACAAAATTCCTTTTCTTGAAGGGGCAGCAGCAAACATCTGATGGGGTTTGCTGTGGCTGAAATTTATGCAGGCATTTTAAGCAGCTTAACAACACCAGCACCAAAATAATTTTTTTCAAGTGGTCAGAAGTGTTTAATACAGTCTTGCTGACATGGCAGCGGCATCAGAAGATGTTAGATACTGTGTTAAGTTGACAAGCTATTATTTCCAATCTACTCAGCTCATTAAAAAATTGCAAAGGAAAAAAGCATGACAAATTGAGATTCTGCCTGCCCTGCAAAGTCAAGAGTGCCAAGGGGCATGTTCGTATTATAAGTGTCCTCCAGCAGGACCAAGCCTGTTCCCATATTGTGGTGCATCAGGAAATGGCTGAAGAGGTGACAGCCTGAAACTGGAGCCCTCTGTGCTCCGTAACCCAGCGCTTATTTCACTGCTTTTGTGTCTCCCACAAGCAACCCCCAGAAACCAAATTTCTGCATAACACCAGCAGCACAGATGGTGAGCTGTGCACAGGGCAGGGGCAGCTCTTGCTGTAGGTATGGACAGCCACTGGTTTGGTGTGCACCACCACCAGCAGCAAACCACTTAATGTCCCAAATCCAGTGAACAAGGACCTGTGTGTACAGTCAGGTTCTGCAGCTCAGTAGTCAAAGGGTCACTTTTTCAGCTGCCAACAACCGATCTGCTCGTGCTTTCCAGGGCCACATGGATTTGTACACTGTGCTAACCATGCCATGGGCATGGCTGTCTTCATTCAGTTGTCTCCTGTAAAGATCCAGAGGACTACACGTGTTAAAAATCCCTGTCAGTCAGGCAGTACACACCAGGACTTTCCTCAAAACACTCAACATTCAAAAGGAGGAAGGGGAACCCTGCATCCACTGCCCCACTGCCAGCTGCCTACAGGTGTGATATGGGGATAGAATGTGACCCTGGGGTTCCAGTTCTGGGAAGGCTCCACTCTCACCTACCCACAGCAGTGTTCATTCAGCATCTGTGGGCTGGGACTTTTTCAGGAGGTATTTTTAAGGAGCTGCCTTGTACCAATACTGGGTGCTAAAGGAGTACACAGGAAAACAAACTCATTGCAACTCAGACTCCTGTGTAACATTTGACCCTGCAATCTACCTCAGCTATCCTAAGAGGCATCATTTGGCCAACTGTCTAGATTGCAAGCTCTTCAGGGTACAGAAAAAGAGACTGACAACACCTAAATAATTCAGGTTCAAATCTCAGTTGAGACTTCATGGGCACAAATAAGATAGTGAAAATTGCTGGCTACTGTTGCCAACAAAATTATTTTTATGTGACTGATTGGGAAAGAGTGAGGTCTTTTGTACTTACAGATAGGAAAGTTATATTTTATTTTATTTTGTGCTTTGTTTTTATTAGATATTTGACTTGGTTCAGTCAGTTCCCATGAATGTTTTTCACTGGGGCTGTTAAAAGTTTTCAAGTGTGTAACAGAAATAAGTGACAAAGGTTATTAAGCCAAATGCTTGAACTGCAGGTCAACAATAAAAATTTAGATGTATTGCAAAAAAAATTTACCAAAGAATAGGTCCATAAAATGGCTTGAAATTCTTTCAGTGCTAATTAATTATTTTTTTAAAATAGTTCTTTCAGTGTCTTTTGTTTTCTGAAAAGATCCCTGCCTTATTCTAATGAAAGACTGTTATGCTTTATCAGCCCAGCTGTAGGTAGGTTGGAATTTGAATAATGATAATTTATTTCTTGTTTTAAAATTAATGACATTTTGAAGCATTAATGACATTTTGAAACACATTGACATTGTTTGGCACACTCTGATTCATGAAAAACTTTGGATGCCACATTCCTTAAAGGTCAACTTAAAGGAGGGCTCCTTGCAAGGACAGCCATCGTAACATCAACTTTTCTCGTTGGAGTGTTGAACTAAACCTCTATGCTATGGGAACAAAGTCACTGTGGGAATCCTCTGTGTAAAACCTTTCTTACTGTTAGGCTGTGATACAAAGAATAACTGTAAGAAAAGACATGTGAAGAGAAGCAAATGGAAAGTAATGTTGGAGGAGGACAGCCCCTGTGATATACAAGCCAAAGCAATCTTTAGCTCAGTAGTGTGACCTTTTCTTCTAGTGCCAACAGACTGGGGCTGTGATTAAAACCACATCTGCTGTGCCTTCAGGTTTTGTGTTCAGTTTGCATCCTGGCTCCATATCATCATCTCTTCCTGCTCCATGGACACCCTGTCCCTTTATACAGTGATACCACTGACTTTAGACTCATTTTCATTCATCTCAGAAACATGTAGACAAAGTTAATTAATAACCAAGCCTTTCTACTTATGACTATTATCTAGGGATGGTCTTGAACTCGCAAAAAAAAGATGATGATAAATGCTGCTTAATGCTTAGCAGCTCTGTAGATTGGCATCTTAAAGATGCAGCCTTTATTCAGAGGTATCTCTAACACCACCAAGACCTTTGGGTAGGTGGAGAGGCAAGAAGCAGCACAGTCATCAGGAGGTGATTTAGAGTCTCTCTTCATTTTCTTGGCCCTGTCATTTCTCTTTTAGCTCCTGCATTTCAGTTTGACAATGTCTCCCCAGTGCATAATATCAGGAGTTATGATGCACATGGTAGAGGTGGGAGATGTATATTTTTGATAAGGAGATTGTGAGATTTGATTCACCCTGTCAGAAGCATCCAGCAGTGTCCATTCTTTCCTAAGCCTGTGGTGTCCCTGCATGCACCTTCCACAGCTCCCTGTGAGAGGAACAGGTCTCATTTCAGATTCAAATGTTCCTTTTTTTTTTATATCTCTTCTTTTGTGCTGCTTTTTTTTTTTTTTTTTTTTTTTTAATACAATGCTAAGAGAGCAAAGGTGACTGCTTTGGGATATCTTGCTTGGACTAAATAAATTATTTCCTTCTCTATTTAAGATTAATTAAGAAATGCTGAAGGAAAAAAAGGTCAGAGCTACTCTGAGATTGTTCATTCCATTCCCCAATTACACTGTATATGCTAAGCCTGAAAGAGCTGTAATTAGATATGAGACAAGCCTGATGAGGTCTTCTTTCTGAGCAGATCCAAGCACACTGGCAGTCCTCCAGAAATTAAATTTATAAATAAATCATCTCCTTTCACCAAATTTCTTCTGTTCATCATACTTCTCCCTTTTTTTCTCTCCAAGGACTAACCAACCTGGACCTTTCCCATATATTAGCCTGCGTGCTGAATAGACCCATACAGAGATGAAGGGAGAGATTACTGCTTCTCCATTGCAAGCTGCTGGAGAGTCCAGCCCAGCAGTGTGCTTTATGAAGCTCTTGAAGTAATTTGTGTGAGCCTTGGAAAACCCCAGCAGCTTCTGCACCCAAATATCTTTGCAGATCTGTGTTTATATGGGATCCAGACAACCACACTGGTTTCTCCAGGGTAGTTATGCTGTCTGAAAATGAGTTCCCATGCCCTAGCAGGTGTGCCACATGCCCAGGCTCTGTGCCAGTGAGAGAAGTGAGTCACAGGGATGGAAAGGAGCTGAGATGGTGCATTTGCTGCTTTTCCAAAGTTATCTTTAGTGAAGAAGTTACTGGCCAAGTCCACAATGCTAGGCTGTGGTCTGATTTCCCTTACTTCCTGGTCACATTACTAGGAAAACTATTCAGTTAATTTAAAAACCTATCTCTCTCAGGTATTTTCTCCTTCTACTTGCCTTCCTCAATTCTGTTTGCTTTAAGCAAAGTGGTACCACTTTCTCCATTTCACTAATTCTCTGACACAGTAATTTGTATTGGTGACTAGGAGCCCTGTAAAAGGATTTACACACCAAATTGAAACCATGTAAATCATCCTACCTGCAGGGTATTTTTAACATTTTCTCTGATGTCATAATTATTGTTTTACCTGTTTGGCATTGAACCCTCAAAAAATGTTGGCATTCTCAGAGGAAAAATGTGTTAGCTTCCAGTAGCTTTTGCCCGAAATGACTTCAGAATATTTATTTTTAATTTGCAAGAGTTAAGCAAAAGAAAATCCACACATAACCAAGCATATGGAATAAGAGACTCAAAACAAGCTGCCTCAGTCACAGTCTTCCCAAAACCAACAACCTACACGTGGGAGACTCCAACCCACAAGCCGATAAGTCAGCATTGGTGACTTACACTTTTGCTTGTGTTTCTAAAACAAAGATCTTCATTGCCATCGTCTTGTAAATAAAGTGAAGACCGCAAGGAATAAAAGTGCTAGGTAATATGTTTCTTGTGTGTGTGAGTGCGCCCCTGGAAAACTACTAAGCTAAGAAAGGAAATAATGCAAACAGCAGAAAGAAAGCCTCCCTTGTTTCATACTTCTTGAGTGTGTCTGGTTTGCATCTGTTACTACGTTTTTCACTTAAGAACACTTATTTCTTTAATGCATATGAATGACTGACAGTTTGAAAATGTGGCTTTACTCTGATTAGCTGTACTTTTTGTCTGTACGTAGCCCTTTTTAAAACCATATTTCTCAAGCTATTTTAAAGCATGAGCAAAAACAACGCATGGAACAATTTATTGAAATGCCAGGCAGGTTTGACAGGTGCAGGAGAAATTGCTTAGTTTCACAAATTGAAACAGCTGCAGTTTTATAGGTGATGAAATTGCAGTGGGTTGGGGTTTCACATTTGTTAGTTCATCTTGTGTTTGCTGTTTTGGTTTTGAAGCATTGAGTCACTTCCCTCTGTCCAAGGAGGACTCCTATTTCTCAAGTGAAAGAGGCATCTACTCCACGGAGCGAGGGGAAGCTTGGCAAAATTCAAACAGATTTCAGAGTAGATTGAAATGTAACTAGAAAATAATAGTTTTCTCCTCATGGGACTACAAATAAATGTTGCTTGCAGCTTTTGGAGCAGGAAATGCTACAAATGTTTGGTCCACATTTCAGACACCCTGAGCTAAGATTTCATTACATATCTGTAAAGAATATCGTGCACAAAAAAATTTGCATCATTAACCAACAAATGTTAACCTCATAAGAGTCTCTTGTATCACGGGCATTTACTTTCACTCTGTGCAATTGCTAGAGGAAGATGTATGTTTTATTTTCAAATTATTCAGGACCGTATGTTCTCCTACAGTGACAGAGTATGTATCAAGTGGTCTGCTTTCCATTAGTTAATTTTTATCATCCTAGTGGGGAAAAAAATAGATGAAAATCAGTGAACGATCTTAAAAGAATTGGTCACATTTGGCAGTGAATTAATTTGTCAAAACACTTGAACTATAAATCCTCCTCCTAGCTTCAATCCCTGCTGATGATGGCGTTTTAAGTCATAAGTTCTTGTATGGTTCAGAATAAAATAATCTTTTAGATCCTGATGGAAATTTATTGGTGTCTTGCACACTGCATCTCAGCTGGGATGCCATTTAGGAATGGCTAATTTGAGTGATGGGGATTTTCTGTTTCTTCTCAAATGCTATTCTTAGCAAAGGAAAATTGGCCACTAGGAAAAGCTATGAAAAGAAATGGTGGATATTTTCCTGAAAGATATGCCTTTGAGCAAACACATTGCATGGTGCAATTTGAGCAACCTGGTCGAGTAGAAGGTGTCCCTGCCCATGGCAGAGGGTTGAGAACTAGAGGATCTTTAAGGTTCTTTCCAACCCAAACCTATTATACGATTCTATTACTCTATGTCTCCTTTGACTTGGAACAGAAAAGCAATGGCCTTTGCCTTCTCAGTGCTGCCCAGTCAGGTGGATGACAGGACGAGCCCAATGTGTTAAAGTGGGGATTCTGACCAAGGCTGTGGCAGCCTTCTGCATGTACACTTGGGTCTGCAAGGGCAGCTAAAGTCCCTGCTGCCAGGTCCCAGCCCAGCCTCGCCTGGCAAAGGAGCTGATCTGTGAAAACCTACTGTCATCTTTCACCGGGAGCCCCTTCGGGTATATGGTCTGTCTCACAGCTCTGGGAATATTTTGGCATGTCTCTCTCACAGGGCCAGAAGGACCAGGAATCCTAAATCAGCTCATCTAGTGGTCCTGGTTGCTTTAAAGGTTGACAAAAAATTAGGATGCCGTACAAAGTTATATAACAAATTAGAAGGGTCACCTTCTGCCAAATCAAAAGGAGATTAGTGAAGTGCAGTATTAGGCTCAAATTCGAAATAGTAAAGTTATTAATTTCAGGCCACACAAAATATGCTTCCTTGTTCTGACAGTATGAAGCTTTTAAATAACTAAGGTTGACTATTGAATGGGACTTGGTGCTGAAACCAGTCATCCACAGTGTTCTGCCACTGCAGACATTCTTCTTGCATTGCAGTTAAACTTTATAATGCTGGGCTGTTTCTGCCCAGATTACTGAAGGATGCAAAATAATCGTTGCATCAGGAAACTGAGATGGAGAAAAAATACACTGAGGTATATTTGTTTTACCTGGGCTTTTGTTCATTCACCGACCTTTGCTGCCCATTCACATCCAAACATGCACTCCCTGGCTCCTGAGCCTGGATCAGATGCTCACAGTACCCTGCGGACTGATTTGAGGCTTTGACTAATGGATGTGGGATGTGGTGTTTATCAGAGCAGGAGTTAAAATAAACGTTGCCTAGGTTTACTGACAATTGGCTTTGCTCACATAAAACAGAGAATAGAGAAGAGAAGGTACCAGTGAGCAGCCTCGGACTATTTGGATAGGATTTGGGGTTGTATTGTTTGTGTTGTTTTTATTTGATCTAGATGAAAAGCACTTTTAACTTGGTAGCCTGGAAAGATTAGACTTGCACATATACAATAAACCCCATTTTGTTTTGTTTTCCTCTTTGACATAACACGCAGAGGGTGTTTATACACCAGAATGGACAATGAATCTATTGTCTCATCTCGTGTAGTAACAAGTGCCATCAGTGCTTGCAATTGATCCAAGGGCTCTTACCTGATTCCAACACATCAGTTCTTTATTTATTCACAGAGAAAAGAATCCCATGACACTAACAATTGTTATCAAGGACAACATGGGAGGAAGCAAGAGAGGAAAATCTTAAGTGGTGCCTATTCAGTTGTTAAGATTTTTTTGGTGCCATACAAACAAATCAGTACAAGGGCATAGCAAAAGTTAATTTAGCTATCAATGTGAGATGTGTGTTTTACAGACTTTCTCCTGCACCACTGGAGCTGGCAAGAGCTTTCACATTTACTGAAATGGGAAAATCATCCAGGCAGTTTTCTGTGTGCTCATTAACACTAGTTATTTGCATTATTGGGTATGCTTAAATTTTCTGCTGCTCTTCAGGCCTTAACTTACATGATTTACAACTTGTTCAGCAGGAATACTTAAACCCATTTAAATAGGAGGATTCCAAATTCCTTGAGTCATTTTGGTACCCGTCAGCTTTTGGGATTAGTTCCTGAATGCAATTACATGTTGACACTTTTTTGAAGAATCTTGGCTTTGCTGACTTTCTTTCATGGCCTTGAGACATGTCATTCACATTTAAGATCATAAAAATCTGCCTTATTTACTTCATGTGTTAACACTGCAAGTGATGACAATAACAAATACTTAAAAATTTGCTATACCTTCCCTTAGACAGATTTGATTTCTGCCAGATGCTGTATATTCCCCTCTCTTGCAATACCGAAGTGTGTTGAGGCTCCTGTGCAGAGCATTGTAATTCCCTGCACTGCTCCACCCTGAGCTGTGGCAAATTTGTCCTTCCTCAGACCTCCCTCACACGCAGGTAAGATTTCTCCTGGCACATTTGGAAGGCTAAGCTCTCCATGAGTCCAGGCCATGTATATCCAGGCTTGGACAGAAACAACGTGCTCTGCTATTTGGCCTCAGTCTGCTTTTTAACGAGCAGCTTCTCGGCTTTGCAGGAAAAGCAGCAAATGATGACTGCGAAGCGAGTTGCCCTTCACTTTCCCTTTTAAAATAAAATATGATTATTAATCAACAAAGTGATGTGTCTCAGGGATCTGCAGGGGAAAAAAATAGTTTGAGGTGATTTGACAAACTGATTCTTTTGCTGTGCCGCATTTCCCATGGGACATGACAAATTAAATGTCAGAGCCAGCTAGAGAGTAGTACTATATCTCAGTTGGGGCATTAATCAGACTGCCTCTCATTTAACACTTTCCACTTAAGTAGATGACTGTATACAGTATGAACAATGGAGCTTTTCATTCCCTAATCTCCCTAATTGTAATTTAAATCGGTTTCCTGACAGTCGGCCTCAAGACTGCAGGGAAGATGATTCCAAGAGCTCTGTGTCCACCTCGGGTTTACATAATGGATGAAAATTCAAATCCTTGTCCAGGGTGCAATTAGATAACGTCAGGAAAAGGAAAGAAGGGATCAGATGAACTGCAATGGGAGAAGGAGAAATGTACATTTGATATCACAGGGAGGCAGAGCTAAAACACAGGCACATACACTGACCTAGATCACAGTCAATGCATTTGGTATTGGCTGGTACGGAAAAGAATATCCAGAGACTCCGCAATGCAACATGTAGAGTAAAGGAGCTGACTAAGACCCAAAATAAACCAAATGATGCAAACAAACTTTCATGAAGAATGGACATTTAAGTAACAAAAATCTCAAGGGCACAGAGTGGTTTATTCCAATTTCTCACCAAAAAAGAAAAAAAAAAGAAAAACAGAAAAGAAAAAAAAAGGAAAAAAAAGAAAAAAAATAAAAAAAAAAGAAAAAAAGCCCATACAAAGTTTCAGAGGGAGAAAATGCTGCTGTACAGAGCACATGATTACAAAGGCTGTCAGATTACATTTGATACTATTGTGTTGATGGGTATGATGTTTCATAGAGAACTGCCTGATAATACTGGAGATCCAAGCAGTTTGTTCCACAGTTTCCCTTAAGCCATTCCATCATTCAGTTTACACTCAGTCCTCGGCAAATGTCTGCAGTTTTAGATATCTAATGGCCTATCAAATTTGTCTACAAACTTATGCCTTCTTTCTTTCACACTAATAATACTCCAGGACATGTATCTTCCCACCCTATTGCCAAATCCTACTAAAGTCCATGGTCTGTATCAGACACTGGGGCTTAGTGCAGTGAAGTGACTCCCACATCCACAAAGGGCCTAATCCCGTAAGGCATTATGTCCCTGCATAACCTGTCTTGTTCTTTCCCATGTATTAATCAGTTTTGAAAGTCAAGTGTTCAGCTGTGAAACCAGAAAAAAAAAGCTTGTCACGTCCTGAGAAGCACCAGGTTTTTCAGAGTCTCCAGAGACAGGGAGGATGCTCCACAGTGGCCACTGGTACCATCAGCATCTTTTATCCTGCGAGCAAAAGCCACATCTTCTTCGGTAGTGGCCCCAGAGAACAGGCTGGTGCTTCTCTCATGGAAACTATTCCTCATGATTACAGTGATGGATAACTGATTAAAGTGTAAAATGTGCTGAGTTGACTGATGCCATTGACAACTGAGCTGTATGAAATTAAAAGCTGTATCTGTTTGCTATTACATAACAGGAAAAGCCAGGAGTGAAAATAACCCGGGAACTTGGCAAATCTCATTTAATCACATCTGGCAATTTTCAAGTCTGAGATTATCACCGTTGGATATCATGTTTTTAGAAAGTAAAGCAAATAAAGAAACTTGAGCAAACAAGGGTTAGGAAATAGAAAGCCTTTAAAAAAAATACTTGTGCACCTTTCAGCAAAGCTACAGGCCATACTTGGGAAAAGGGTACTTAGAGCTGTTCTCTAACAATAGTCACATTTCAATTTAGTTTGGGATTAATGAAACATGGCTACATGTTAGAAGGGTGCACAACACTCCTTTGAACTCATTTTTCTTGAAAGAACAGGGAAAATTTTCATCAATTTTGTTTGTTGCCATTACAAGAAATGCCAGAAATACCAAACAACTTCGACTAGTTCCAAAGGTCCTTTGGTGGTCTGACAAAACCAGCAACAGGAAAAAATTCTAAAAAGTGACAAGGTGGAGAAGTGTTTATTCCCAGCCATGAAAGTCTGTGAGTGTGAAGTTGACTGCATTTGTTCCAAATAATTTTTTCTACCTCAATAATAAATAATAACAAAAAGAAAGTAAAAATGTCATTTGACTTAAAAATGTGAAATTTTTTATTTTGGAAAAGTTGGAATTATTTGCTTTGACAGCCTCAAAACTCTCTTTTCAGAAATTGTTCAGATGAGTGATTATGCTAAAGCTGATCAGGTTTCAGAGATAATTTGGATAAATTTTCTTTCTCTTGCTTTGCGTTTTTCTTCCTCTCCAAGCAAGGCAAGACAAGGGTTCCCTGAAGCATTTTGAATTAACTTCTAGCTAATAGCAGTGAGGCAGTCTTTGACAAATCTCAAGCCTCTCTGCATAAATGGGTTCAGCGGTCAGCCTTAGAAAGCATGAAGAGACACACCACTGTCCATCTGCACAGGCACGTAGTAGAAGCAATTTCCAGCAGATATGATTTGTTGATGAGAAGAAGACACAAAGAAACTATAGTCATGATGGGGCAGGAGACACTGGGAGCTCTTTCTCTTCTGTTCAGTCCTACTTGGATTATTTCAGACGCACCTAGTCTGCTGCTTATACTCTGCAATGGTGGATGAAATTGTTTAGGAAGATTAAAGAGCCTTGCCTTGGAAACAAAAGTACAGAAATCTTCAGAGGAAGTTCAGAACAGAATTGCTTCCTGGAGTTAAGAGCAGGCTCTAGTTTGTTTACTGGTAGATGGATATCATTATATGAATTAAAAAACAATGTATTTGAATAATCAAATACTCCTTACAGTACCATGAAGTACTGTGGTATTTGAGCTCTGGGGAGATTTACAGCACTTTCCGGTACCTGAAAGGGCCCTGCAGGAAGAGAGACTTTTTACAAGGTCATGTAGTGACAGGACAAGGAAAAATTACTTCAAACTGATGGAGATTTAGGTTAGGTATTAACAAGAAATTTTTCACTATGACAGTGGTGAGGCACTGGAACAGGTCACCCAGAGAAGTTGTGGGTGCTCCACCCCTGGAAGTGTCCAAGGCCAGGTTGGATGGGGCCTGGAGCAACCTGGGCTAGTGGAAGGAGTCCCTGCCCACAGCAGGGGGATTAGAACTAGATGAGCTTGAAGGTCCATTCCAACCCAAACCATTCTGTGATTCTGTGACCATATAATGCCGGAAACAGCAAACTATCATCTCCTCCTTGTTAATCTTAATTTGTCAAGTCACAGAAGAAACTCTGAGAAATTTCTTTAAAATTCTTTCTATTTTTGTGCAATTCAGCGTGGGAGCTTTTTTAGTGGAAGTGATTTCAAAAGAAATTAACCTTGCACTTTGAATCCTTTAGTGACATTTAAGATAGCCCAAGTCAAACAGAGCTATAGATCTAAGGCACTTGTCTAATGTAAATGTAAATATTAAAACCTAAAAAAATCTTTGAAGTCTATTAAGGTTAAAGCTAGACAAAAGCCTATAGTGTAGAATTACAATTCGGTGACTAATATATACACATAACATTCCAATAAACTTAACTTAGTCACTCTCAAAAGTAATATATAATCTACAAGCATCAATAGAAACCCAAGAGCTGCATAGCAATGTCAGGGAAATTGGTTTTCTTCCAAAGTCTGATCTTGACCTTGCTGCTATGAAGTTGCTGCCAATTCCTACTTTCAAATTAGTGTTTTCAATGCTTTTGGACATGGATATATGTTGAAAGTCAGTGGTGAATCACTGCATTTTCTACACTCTTCCATGCATTTTACTCTGTGTGACCTATGAATTTCAAAATGAAAATATAGAATTTGTCTGCAGTGGGATACTGAGGGGCATTAGTCTGAATTAGCTGAAGAAGTGAAATTAGAGAGGAGTTGAATGTCATTAAAGTCCTCCTGAACCTCTCAATTCAGAGCAAAATCTGAAATTTTAACTTAGATAAATGGAGTAAACGGCTGCAGAACGAATGAAACCCACCATAATTGTGAGCCAAGCTGTCCACACAAGAGTTGAATGTGTATTTACCTAACCTGTGATTGGATCAGCAGCCTTGAACACATCCATGTGGGCAAGTCCCCAAAACAGCCCAACAGGCCAGGTGTGGGCACAGCTCCCTGGCAGCTGCCGCAGCCCAGCCCCAGCGCGGCTCCCCTGGGGCGCCCGCCAGGCAGCTCTGGGTGCGTGGGCAGGCACCAAGGGCCCCGGCTCGGCGCCTCTCTCACAGGCAAAGGCTTCAGAGGGAAGAAAAACAACTTCCCTGGGCTTAGCTGTGCGGGCCTTGGGCTTCTATTGATGTTTGTAGATTATATATTGCTTTTCAGAGTGACTCAGTTAAGTTTATTGAAATGTTACGTGTGTCGCGCTGAGTCAGCACGGCATCCTGGACTGAGCAGACGTGGCTGGGTGTACACGAACCTGGACTTTGTCCGACCTAAGGAAGGAAAACTAGCTTTAAGGATTTGCTCTTACAATGCATTTGAACTGTGGGTGTGCTAACCTATTTGAACTCTTTCCAACCATTAAAAAAAAAAAAAAACCCTGCTGCTGGTCTATTCAATCTCAAAGCTGGATGCTCCTGACATTTTTTCACTTCTGTTTCCCCATAACTCTGCTGCATTAGACTGAACAACAATATGACCAGATCAGTGTTCATGATCATATTTATTTTTCATCTCTCAGTACAGGCTATAATACATAAATAATATAGACCTATCATGTGAAAACACTCGTTTAGTCCAGCATTCTTAAACAGCAAAAAGTAATCCATTAAAAAAGATGCATATCTGACTTAAAATCAGGGGTCAGCTTGGAATAAATAATAGTAAGAAAAATTCTTTGGAATTAAGCCTGAATTCAGGGACCCCCTTGCTGATGCTAGAGATAGAAATGCCACCTACACTCTGGTGTCTGCAGCTTCATAAAATGCACCCCATGTTACTTTCCCTCATCATTAAAGGAGGTTAATTTTTAATTTATGATCATTATACTGCACAATGTCTATTCCATTGCCATTAAAAGGTACAGCTACAAGATCATTACATACTGACAGATTTCAGCATATTAGAAGTACCCAGGCCACATTTTGAATGCTTTTTCATTCACAGGCAGGCTAGAGATATGTAAATGGAAACACAAGACAGTGAAAAAACAGGTGAAGTTACAATATAAATTATTGTTTAACTGTAAAACTTCAAACATAATTAATTTGAAATCATAAAGCCAAACATCATAGGGTCTTAATGAAACCTTAAATCCACATTTAGATGTGAATTCTATACGCAATTGAGAAGTTTCAAGCAAAAGACTGGCCCATGTTTCCTGAATTTTTAAGGAAAACTGAACCTGTAGCTCATTGCAGCCCAGACCCCTTTCTTCTGTCAGTTTGGCTCTTTATTCATGCACATTTCTGCACACTGTGTGCACCTGTAATGATATGACTGAAGTACCAGGATGTCGAGGAAGAAAGGCAGAACCAGGTCAGAAAACACTTAACTGATCAGTGGATCTAACTTTAGAAGGACAAATTCAATAGACATTTAATTCTCTCAGAGTCACATTAAGTATATTGAATGTTTCCCGTAATAAAAACACACTGAGAAAACAAGCATGGGGGGGTTTTTTACCCCCAATGAATATAATTATTTTATTAATATAATTATTATTTTCAATGCACCAAATTCTGAAATTAGATCAAGACACATAACTACATTTTCTTTGGGGAGTGTGATATACTTAACAATGTGCTCAATAATCATAGAATCAATTATGCTTGGCAAAGATTTTTTTTTAATCATCCTGAGTCAAAAGATCGGTTTCAATATATATTTATTGGAATGAAATCTGAAAAAAAAATCTCTTCCCCTACAATTTCAGTCCACCAACATGAAACTAAAGCAGTCTGGATAGTTTTGTAGGGATGCTCCTGAGCATGGAAGTAGAGGGTAATATTATCCACATTAACTGACACTAAAAAATACAAATAGGGAATGCACTGGGAAGCGGCTCATTTGCCCAGAGAAGGAAATCTATTTGCTTGGTCTCCATAGAGAGGAAAGAGAAATTTTCCTAACCTTGAGATTTCCAGCAGGTCAACACAGCAGTGCAGTTGCAGGCGCTTTGCTCACGGAGGAGTCACCAGCGGAAGGCTGGTTGGATATGTCTCATTCTGTTTGTTTATCATTCGTGATCCTGGTAACCAGTTGCTGTGATATAGACTTCACTGTTAATCAAACACTTGCCATCCTGCTCATGACTAATGTAACATAAAATGTTTGTTTTCCTGATGTAAAGCATCCTCTAATGGCAAATATCATCTCCTAATGAAGAACGGAGATGCTGAGGCCAGGGACACCAAGCTCACAGAGCAAAGAGATTGCATCCTGTCAATAGAGCCAGTTGGGCTGTCAGCCCTGGCTGTCTCAGCCTTCCCCCTGCAGCCTGGGAGTGTGTCCTGAGACATCCCTCTCCATCCTTTGCATTCAAAGGACAGAGTTCTGCTCAGATTCAGTGCAAACACACCATAGTTCACATAGTGGTCTTTTTGCTTTCACAGTAAAAGAGAAGGAGCTCAGAAAGGTCTCTCACTCCTCACTTAACTTCTTAGAAAATCCAATACTTTTGATTCACATGGCATAAAAGAGACAGTCACAGAGGTGAAAGGAAGAGCAAACAAAGTGCACAAGGCTGACACTGTGGCCGGTGAGCACAGTGTATTATGTTCATAACCATTGTCCTTTCTGCTGTAGTGCAATGGGTCCTAGCTGGGAAGCTGCAGAGACAAGAAAAAGGCAGGGGAAGGCAGGTTAGAGGAGTCAGGAGCAAAATTTGAAGCAGGTCAACATGAAAAACTGACCCTTGAAGGGAGTGATGGGAGGCACAGAAGAGGCTGAGATAATGAAGTCAGAGATGATATAGGAGATACTGCTGTTGAAAGAAAGGACTGCAGAAAGTATTACAATTCTATTCCTGCAAAACCAGTCTGCTGTTTCTCATGGGGAAATCCAGCTGTCTAGGCTGGAAGCACTTGCTTTGGGTAGTTGTGTCTCTTTTTAGCAGTCTACTGTGTATTTCAATATATTTGTAAAGCCTGAAAACTTTACTTTGTAGATAAACTTATGGCAGTCTTGCACAAAGCAGCAAAAAATTCTCAGCATAAAGAGCCTGGCTATGGTGATGTGTGTTCACCCCAACTTGGCCTGGTACTTTCTGCCACAGAAAATTGATCCTGATCCTCATATCTTTTTATCTTCCCCAATCTGTGCCATTATCCTTATTGGAAACCCTGTAGTGCCATCCCAAACTGCTGTAAAGCAAAGAGAGTCCATAACCTCTTTCTCTCTTGGCAGGTACGAAGGTGGATTAAGAGCCCGATGGTCAACGTGGAAAAGCATCCACATGCCAGCCTCAAATACCCGGGGTCCACTGTGATGAATTTACCTCCAGGGGATTCAGAGCTCGAGCCCCCGCTCTGCCAGAGCTGCCTGGGCGACCACCCTTTCCAGAGAGGGATTTCTCCTCAGGAGGCTGAGTCCTGCTCCTGGGAGAGCCAGAGAAACAGCAAAGTAAGCCACTCCTTCCTCCCTGCAAACTTTGTTTACATGTTTTACACTGATAACACATCTGTACTTACAATGGGTGTGTATTTACGAGATTGGGTGCCCCTGGAAGAGGAGGTATTCTCCAAAACCTGAAACTCTGCTGAACAAGGCTGTTGTGCACGTCTGTGCTTTGCTTTCTACCTTGAACGTTGATACCCATGGGAAACAAAGCACTCTTCACTAAAGTGCTGTGATGTACTCTCACAGTATTTGCACAGATTAGCAGTAACAATGAGTATCATTTCCCGGTTTTACAGAAACTGAGGTGAGGATAGGTGACATTATCTTTCCAAGATAGTGAAAACGACCCAGACTTGCTAATTCGTCCCCTTCTGTATCACAAGACCACCCTTCATCGTCCCTACTCCCCCAGCCATAACTAGCTTTCCTTTTTGAAATCAGAATTTGGCTCAGGGAGTTTCCCCAAACAGAAGGTGAAGGATTCAGTGGGTCCTCTAGCAGAAGACAAACCCTGTTTTGCCTCAAGTCATAGTATGTTATAGATGACATCATTCCTCATCTAGTGCTGGGCACACAGATGTGGAGATGGCAAAACTGTAAGGGCTGAGATTAAAGGGTCAAGAAGTGGCTTTTCTGAGGCAGTCTTTAGACCTTTCTTTCATCATTCAGCTCCACATAATCCCTGTGAAAATGCAGAACAGAAAGTTTTACTCAGAGCCCGTCATCCCTGACAGAATTGTCCCTGCCTGGAAATGGTGCCCCCAAAAAAGGAGGGAGTTGTAGAAACATAAAAGGAAACAAATAAGAATCTTTCCAAGTACAAAGCAGAGCAAATGTGACAAGGCATTTATCAGAGCCTTAGCATACAGCTCACAGCAGAAACATTTTTTCAAGCTACATCTGCTGCATTTTTAAACAGCGAAATCAAAGCAGCAGGTAAAAATGGAAGTCCTGTGCACTTCTGAAACCCAGCAAAGGCATTTTGGTGAAACATGTGCAAGAGAAGGAGCTAATCACTCCTCCATTTTACTTCATTAAGAAGATTAATTTTGCACAGGCTGAAGCATTAAAAAAATGAAAGCACCAAAGAGGCAGGATTCTGCAAATCCTTTGCCTTGCTGTAAATCACATGTACTCCTGTACAGCTGTAGGGCCTCACAACTGATTTCTATTAGGTTTCACATGCATATGGGATAGATTTGGCTGAATTCAGATTCCCCTGGACCTCTCTCGCAGTCTCCTTACTGCAGGCAGTGGAGGGGCTGCTTATTCAGCGGCTGGAGTCTGCAGCAAGAGGGATATTTTGCACACTGCTTTAAAAACATCATTATCTGGCAAAAGACTTCTTGGATAAAGCTATCCTGCATAAGGAGTCTTTTAAGTAAGTTAAAGCACAGAGTCCTTGATGTGATTAAATGTTAAGGTCGCTGCCTCTTTCTCTGCAGTAAAACCAGGCAGGAAGCTTTTAATAATAAAGGCTGAAGGTGTTCTGTGTCTGACCTTCTCAAGGTTTAAAGAGAGTTTCTGGGTGAGATTCTGTTCGAGGGTTACAAATGGCACAGGCTGCATAAATGTGAAATAACTCCCTTCACTTTAAACCAATGAACTTGAACAGACAATTCTGTATTTCAAGGAGAAGGGAACGTGATCTCTGTTAAATCAGCAGGGAGCTTGGATTGTGCCAGTCGTCTCTCCTAGCTAGTTCTTGTTTCTTTTTCTCCACTGCTCCTCCTTCTCTGTTTTACAATGCTGCAACCAGGTACTGGTATAATGATTATAGTTCCTTTGTGCTGTGCCCCACAGCAATAAACACAAGGGTCTTACTGACCCTGCTCTTTTGCTCAAGGGCAAATTAACTGCAAAACAAATCAGCTGTGAAATATTATTAAAGGCTTATTCTAGGCAACAAGCTTTCTGTGACAGGCTTCAGGCCATTCTGATCAGTTTGAAAAAGGCCTTATAAAAACCAACCTGATTAAAACACCCAAGGGGACACGTGTCTGTATTCCTATTCTTATTTCCAGCACAGGACAAGGGAAAAAAATCATTACTGTTTGTTTACTGTAATTGTAATTGTGTAGTGGAGTCTTTAAAAATAGACTTAGTGTAAATAAGATTATATTGAAACTGAAAGTATTTTAAATAATGATTTTTATTCCTATGATATGCTCTCATTTCCACCTCCCCAGGCTTTTCTATTACATCATGAGCCAGTTGGAATTTATAAAAGTTATTACTGATGTAACCTCTACTAAGTCTCCTCTGTTACCTGTATGATAGTGTATTATCTCTGTATTTTTATGACTTTTTTTCTGCATTGTGCAGTGTTCTAGATAATTATCAAGCATTGCCAGAAAATCATGCTAATTTTCACATGACTGGCTTACATAGGTATATTATTGTTTTTTGTAACCCACGTGGATTAGTTATATGGGAGCTTATATCTACTCTTCTAGTGTAACAGCTGAAGCCCTAAGGGCTTGGACCACTGCCAGGGTAGTGATTTACAATAACCAAACCTCGCTTTTCCGCGTCTATCTGCATAGTTCAGGTTGCACGTAACTCACTGGTTTGATGAGGAGGGTAAATTTGCTTTCAAAATGAATTACCATGCTGTATAATAATGAATACCTTGTGTAAATATACTGATTTTGAAAGAGTGGGCAACCCACCTCTTGGAGTTGCATTACAGTCTGCTAAATAGGGAGAGGCATACATGGTGAAAATTGGGTGTGATTTAAATCACTCAGGTGAGGGTTTGCCAAGCTGGATTAGTGAAAGTAAATCATACTCACATGCATACACACACACAAACAAAATTCTTTCATTTTCTCCATGACCTGTGTATTCCACTTGCACGGTATTGTTATGCCCTTGTTTCAAACCTGTCTGTAAATAAGCAAAAGATAGAACTTTGGTAGAAGCTCAAAACATCTTCCTTTTTTTTTTTTTTTCTCTCAGAGCCAAGAGCTAGGTTCAAGGCTTGTTCTGTTCTTTCCTCTGTCTAAAAAAACTCCTGCTGCCCTATTCATCAGCTGGCATTTGTCCTGAAGCACCATAGACACATCTCTATCTAGCAGACCAAAGCCTTGAATGTCTAGAGCTGTCTTTTCTTTCCAAAGCTAAACAAAACCCTTTGCAGCCCCTGTGCAGCCCCTAGCTAAGGGATGAGAGGAGGGAAAGAGTGAGCTAATGTGTCTACTCCATTTAGGCAATGTGACTTCAGGCTGCTGGGAGCATGTCCATCTTAATGAGGGCTGCAGGGAATTCAATGCTGCCACCTTTTTGGGTAAGTCCTTTGCAGCTTAGTGGAAGTTAATTACTCTCACAGACACTTTTGGATCATGTTATTAGATCCATAGCAGGAATTTGTTTTATTATTGAAAGTCATTCAAGGCTCCTGTGTATAGAAGAGCTCTTGATTTCAGTCAGATTTCAGCACTTTACTGTATTTCAAGTCTTACTTCAGAGATGAGAAATGCTGAAAGAAATGTACCTAAGCCAAAGGTAGGGCAATTATTTGAGATAGTTCTACTTACAAATATCTCCTACAAATAACATACAGCTTCTAGAAACTTGCATTTGAAATGGAGTAAGAATATGTTTCAGATGAAATATATTGCATAAAGGGGCATCATAAAAATAAATGCCTTTTAATGGACTAGAAAAATGCAGAGATGAAAAAAAATCTGACTAGCTTTCCATAAAGAAAGAGTTTGGTGACAGATCTGAGTGGGAAATTTGGGGAAAGATGGTTTTCTCACATATTTTGGGTAAATAACCCTCCTACATTTAATGATCTGCTTTGGTAATGAGGCACCCTGTGATTTACACCCTGGTAAGTGCTAGTTAATACGCTAACATATGCACATACACAACAGAGGAAATTAAAATCTTGAAGGCCCAGTATGGGACAAAAATACTCCTGGAACCAATATATGTGAAAAGTGCTGCAATAAAAGACAATTTGGAAAAGTAGATTAAAACAAAGGAAGTTTGGGTAACAGAATTACAGAATTGTTCGGTGAAATCAAATCTGGAGAGGACTGTGAGAGGCTCTAATAAACCTAGGCAAATTAACAACCTGATGGCAGATTACACTTGATAGAGACAGAAAAACGGTAATGCACTTTGATAGAATAATTATAACTACTCAGTACACACTGCAGGATCCTGAATTAAGTGTGATTATTCTAGAAGGCAGCCCTAGCTGCCACAGAAAGTAGCTTGGCTTAGGTCAATCCCACACTCAGCAAAGCAGACACTCTATGCATTCATTTAAGAGTACAGCCCTCCATCCACTGAATCTACGTCTGTCCCATATGGAGTGACATGGGGAAGGACATGAAATAGATATATCTAGTGTGGCTGAGGATAGACCAGCCATACCAGGGCAGCACATGCTGGGAAACTGCTTGCAGAGCAAATTATATATGTTTTTACTTCATCTATATAATGAAATCCAATTTGAAGTGGCTGGCAGAGACCCTGGTAAGTAGGATCCTCTGGAAAGACGTTGTCAAGGAGCAGAGGATAGACAAATGGCTCAAGCAGACATTGGTGTGAGCCTTGCTGTCTTTCTGGCACATCCCATGCAGTGATTCAGGAAAGACTTATGAAGATTATCTCAAGGAGTTCTGGTTTCTCTTTTGTCCCCTGTTGCTGTTCTTCCAGGAAAAGGAGCTCTCAGGAAAAAAGCCCCATGTATTGTTAAAGTCATTCCAGAAAAATTATGGTGCTTTATTTGCCTGCTCCATGGCAATAATGAAAAGTAGAAATAGGCCTGGAAAGAGAAAATTAAAAACAACTGAAAAACTCCCATTTATGCACAGAAACAACAAGAAAATCTTGAATAAAATATTTGTGGTATAAAAGACTGAACATTATAAGCAGACTTTAAATATAAAAGCTACAGGGATATGGAGATGGCTGCCAAAGCAGAAGAATCAAACTTATTTACATCTGGCTGAAGTTTGATATATTCACATGTAGAATGTCCCTGCCTGCCTTTACAGTGGGTTACTCCAGGGTACGTTTTGCTATGCCCCCTAAGACTGGAAGATGGGGGCTTATCTCACTGAGCTGGGAAATTCTACTTTGTATTCATAAAGGTGACATATAGACAGATAACCCCTATTGGATAACCCTTTTTTCAATGCTCATCATTGTATTGACAAGGATACTTGCAGCATAATCCCAAGGAAGAAAATGCTAAACCAGTAAAGGAAATAGTTCTATACTGTATGTAATTTAACTTCAGAATCCACAACCACTGAAACTCCACAGTTTCTCTTTGACTATTTTTCACATACAAGTAAACCCAGTCATGATATTCTGCTCCGGAAATGTATTATAGCATTGTCTGAAGATTAAAGAGAGTTTTAGAGAAGAAAGTGGTTCAAGATGAGCAATTAGAACAGTAAAGAAGGTATTTTGTACTTCATTCAGCAGTTTCTGCTTGTAGAAAGTCTATATTTTCTGGGTCATCACAAGTCAAAGTTGTAGCTTAATCCTGTGAGTTGACAGCCTCTAATGAAAAACCCATTTTTCACCAGCAGAGCTTACAGCTATTTCCTAAATAGTTGTTTCTAGCTGACTACACTAAAGCCCTTTCAGCTAATCATATAAATGTGTCACTAATGAGGTTTTGATGGAATCTGGAATTGGGTATGTTTGAATACTTACCTCCACCCATAAGGCTAATTCACCTGCCAATAGGTCTCTGTGCTTTTGGAATTTGATCGTGTGCAATCATATACGAAGACTGGGGACTCGAACATTATTTTATTGCAGATCCTATAGCTTTAGCAAGACGAAAGAAATCTTAGATTTCACTGTTGCTCAGATTTCTCAGCAGCTGTGAGTATCAGCTGTGAAAGCAACACAACACATGAGTGAGGTGGGAACAGGCTTTGTTCCAGGGATTAAATCTAAATGCAGTACATAGTTTCATGGTTTTGTAATGGATTGATATAGGGTTATTATGGGTAATATTTATTTAGACAAGTCAAAAATGTTTAACACAAAGGCATTTTCAAATGGAAATGGCAAAGCACAGTTTGCAAATGCACAGGCTAAAATTATGTGTAATTTCGGTGAATGAGAAAGATTGAATAGCAGACAATTGCCTGTGGGGGGTTTTACAGTCCCAACTGACAAAGAGAATGTCTATATAGCACAGAGCATATAAATCAGCTCCGTGGCTCAAAGAAATGATGTGATACATCAATCATCTGCTTTACAAATACGCAGTGAGGCACTCAGTCATTTGTACATCCATCACAGGTCTGTCCAAGTGCCATAGACTTAGTAAATTAATTTGACAAGTCAATATCAAAACCTAAAAACATGTTGTCCTCCTTTTCGAATGCTGGTTCAACAGTACTGAAGAAAATTAAAATATCTCTTATTTTAAAGAAACTGTCAAGTGTTTTCCCTGAGGATATCTACAGCCAGAAAAGAATTTATTGTTCTTTCCATGATACCTGAACTGGAAATGACATCCTTTTCTCTTTCTTTCTTATGTTATTTTTTCTTTTAATATGGTGTTTATCTAGCACCTTTTCAAATCAGAAGTTCAAATGACTTTGCTGCATCAAAGAGATCAGAGAAAATTGTTCCCTTTATGTTTGTGGTAGTAACCAAAAAATACTCAGCACCGGTGTGAGGAATTCGAGCCAAACATAGTAGGCCAAATTTCTGTTTAATTTTGTCCTGTCATGCAAGACAGACAAAGCCCACTTCTGATTAGCAAGTGGTCAGCCACATAAGGCCAAGAAATTTGCTCACTAGAATTTAAGAATGTTCTCCATTTCTTCAGAATCCAGGTTTTGGTAATAATTAGTACATGATATCAAAGAAGAAAGTGGACAAAACCAGTAAAAAAGCACATTGTTTGAAAAAAACGTGTTTTCTTACAGTCAAATGCTGTGCTACATCCCTTTGGTCTACAAAGGTTCTATTTTGCAGGAGCAACTGGAGTTGCTCTCCTCAACTGGAGTTTGATTTTAATCTGTTTATTGCCCATCTTGTAATCATTGCTTTAGTTCAGTTTGAAGATAATTCCATGCTTCACAGTAGATAAAGGAGTCTGTTGCATTGTGTGACAAGGTCATAAAAACAATCTGACAGGCAATTGATACTCCTCTCTTAAAGAGTAACAGCACTAAAGATAAAACAAACTCTTTCATATATGTGTGCATAAGACCACATACAGCTAAAGACTACATCTGCAAAATAGCTGAGTGTTATCTAAAACCAAGTTCAAGCTCATCCATCGGGAGAGCCATAAGCCAAGTTATAACATGGTCAGGGAGTTGGGCTGCACAATGATAGGGCAGATGCAGATGGCAGGAGGGGCTGCAGGGCCACCTCTGCCACCTGGCCAGGGCCATGGCCATGCCACCAGCAGGACTGCATGGAGCAAAGAGATGAGCTGAATCTTTCTTGACTTCCCCACTCCTAAAGGGTTTGTCCTGTGGCCAGTTTGTGTTCAACCCTGCCCACCACAGGACATTTCATGGCCTGCCTAGACTCAATTTTAGAGTATTGGCAAGGGCTAATCTTGTATGTCCTTTCTCTCTAAAGAAATGCCTCTCTGACCCCAAAGCATGTTTCTTAAAGAAAACCTTGTTTCTTCCTCTGGTTACTCAATATGCACCAATGTGTTTACCCCTAGAAGTCACAGACATGGCAAGACACCCAAAGTGTCTTGGTCAGTGCTAGTAACACAGTGAGCAAATTTGTTCCCATTTCAGCATTGGAGATGTTGTGTTCCTTTGCAGTTTACAAACAGATATCACTATTTGTCTGTCTAGAAGTTCCAGGTAACCTTTTATGTAGAATTTTCCTCTTTGTACGAAGAGGTTATTATTGGCTAAGCATGCCATAGTAAAGTAATGTATTGTGTAAATCCTATTATAATGTTAGTTAATACTGTCCCTGCTGCTCATTTAAGGTAATTTAATGCAATCCACACCCCAGGACTCCTCAGTGTCTCTTCTCATAATACAGTGTGCTTGTTCTATGTCTAATTATAGACTTTCCATTTTGTGAAATCTTTTCACTCCTCTGAATAGTTAGCTCAGGATGTTCCAAAAGAGTTTCTGTAATGCACTTTCTGGATTTGACAGGTGCATGATAAATCAACTTTTTTGACTGTTTGTATTAATGGAAAGATAATTATTTCCAAAGCAGCAATGCAGTTGCACAAAGACTTTGTATGGCCTATATTGTATCACACCATATTGACATTGACTATCAAGACAAAAAAAGCCCAGCCCTGCTCAGTCTCAAAACAGCCACACTCTTTCAAAATTATTTTGGAGCCTTACCGGAAAAGACATCACTGTTTTTAACATCCCCTGGTAGTTTTGCATAAGTTGGAGACTGATTTTTGTAGGGGAAAAGAAAATCAGATTTTTCTGAGACAGAGCCCAGGGGAATTGTGGGGTGGGTGTCATCCCATCTGATATCTATAAAAGGCATGTTAGTCTGGAAGAAGAAGGAGTCAGGCCCATGGGACTTCCATAGATTAGAAATGCCAGTTTAAAGGAACTGAAAATGAATCTAAACCTTCTAATTAAGAAATCTTTAACTGTGATCTGTCATGTGAAACCATGCAAGGGTTTTGCTTTTCTATGAAACTAAGAATTTTTTTGCAGATAAACAGACTTACAGACAGAAGTAAAACCAAACCAAAACACAAAAGTGTTAATTCCAATATAAACTTTTGACATGTGGTGTGATAGCACCTGATTATATCTGCCTTCTGGAGCAGAATCTACTGCCTACAGTTACATACTTAAGTCTTGCACACACTTGTGCTTCAGAATTAGTGCTAAGGAAGAAAATAGAAAAGACAAAAAGAGGTTAGATGTATTTCTCTAAGCCATGAAAAAGGATTAAGAATGGTCTTAAAGAGAATGTGGTAGGATCCACCCTTGCCCTTGAAAGATAAGAGGAGCTACTGAGAGGGGGTACCTCCCACATATTACTACTGCAAGTGTGAAGAGGAATTCTGAGGACAAGTTAGACAACTGTCAAATCTGTTAGGTGGGGGAAACAAACACCTCTCTACTTGCAAAGCATCTTCTAACTACTGCTCAGTAATAAGCTTGTTCAGGTGAAAACGGAGGATGCTGTGAATGCCTCCTTTTGCAGCTGCATAACTCTGTAAGAGCACACACAAAAACTTGTAGCTTGCTTGAACTCTGAGCAGCCTTCCTGAAAACGCTTATTTGTATATTAAGGGGTTGCAGGATGAAGTGCAGGTGGGAAGGAAAGCTGCAGCTCCTTCCTACTTCCTAAATGTCTGATTCTTGAGAGTGGCCAAGTTTTGCCATCAGGGATTCAGCTCTATTCCAAGCAGCCCCATGGAATGCAGGAGAAACAGATCTGATTTCTGTCGGTTGGAAAGACCTGTCAAAACTGGAGCATTTGTTGACAGGCTTGGTCTGTTGGATAAAAGCAGGGACTGATGCCCTTGAGAAGCTTTTCAAAAGCCACTCTTAAAAGGCAGGAGTTAGATAGCAGATGCTAGCATTTTTCCCTCTATTGTCGATATTGGCTGTTGTTACTCCTACTACGAAGCACCTAGTGCTGCTGAAGAGGTAGCTGCAGAGGTACTTATACTCTTGGCGTTACCGATTATACCTAGAAGGCTGATGTCTAAAAGCTAGCATTTACTAAGATGATGATGTTTAGTTTCTTAAGGATTTTTTTAAATTTAGCCCGCAGGAACTGAGGATCTTTGAGAGATAAAGATATTTTGGCTTAAAAAGCATCATCAAAACAATTCCCCAAACCCCAAGATACACTTACTGAAAGAAAAACATAGCTACATGCGAAGCCAAATGCATACAGAAATACAACACAATCCTTTTTTCTACATAATAAATGACAGCTACTGAAGGAATGGCTACAGATGAAAAGAACAAACTAGCTTTCTTTTCAAAGCACCAAAGGGAAACACATGGAACAATGAAACTGTTGAGTAAACTCTGTCAAGATAAATATCATATATCTGAAAAGTATCTTTAAAATCCGATTACTATAACTGGAAGAATTTCAGACATCTGCGTGCTTTCAGACATCAGTTGTTTTTGTCAGAATTGGAAGTCCAGAGTTTTTCTGTTTAATTTTGCTTTCCTAGGCATCACTGAAATGTTATAAGGTTTTTGGTTCCAGCTGTCTCTGAGGATGACTCTTTTTTTTCAAATTCAGCATGTCAACAGACTATGCTTATTATATTCCTAATGTGTCAAAATAGCATTTAATATCAATATTTCCATTGATTGTGAACATTGATACTGCCAAAGCTGTCAGAAGTGACCAGCAATGTTAACTACTCTGCCCCTTGAATGCACAGGCACTGAGCTATTCTTTAATAACATTGCAGAAAGTAAGAAACACTCCTCATGTGCCAGGGATTGGTGTAGGACCTCAAGCCAGGATCTCAGACACTGTGGCACTCAGAACCGGCAATACCTCTAGGAACTCTTGCTCATTATTTCTCATAATTGAAGCTATTTGGCAGTGACCTTGAGGGATCACAAATTTTAAAAGGAAGTGCTCCCCTCCCTAGGAGCAAGCAAGGCAATAGGATGAAAAGGGAGCTTCTGTTCTACAGTGAAGCTGCATAGTTATTGCTAGTTTTCACTGTCTTCTTCTGCTTCATATTCTCTCTAGACAATAAAGCAACTGTGGGATGGATTTTCAAATTCTTCAACGCCGAACAATGCAATCTCATCCTGAAGAAGAAAGAGAAAAAATTCTGCCAATACTGTGTTATCCTTTGTGATTTGCAGACTGTACAAGCTCCATGTGCAAGCAGACAGTGCTTTGTGACCACATGAATTTCTGAAAGCCGTGTGAAACAGGGATGACATAACAGTGCAGCAAAGGGAAGCTCTTATCATGTGTTATGTGGCGGTTGAACACATTGCGCATTCAGGATGTCACTTCACATATGGACTGCAGAGTAACTTTCCACCCTGATAAAGCACTGCTTAATACTTTCCATACTCTATAGTTATGGGTGGACTCTGAAAATCAGGATGTGGGAATTCATCCCTAGAGGACATATGTTAACAGAGTTTTATGCTCAGGTAGCTCCTCCATCACCGTGTGCCTCTTGTAGTGTCCTGCATTTCAGGCACAACTGGAAGATGAAACGCAAGTGCAAACCTGCCATTTCCCGCGCTGGTTACAGCCACTGCCATGGTTTCAGTCCAAGGTTTTGCCTTGGAGGGGCATTTCACACCCAGTTCAGAAGACACTCCAATCACAGATCTGGCTCCTCCTTGTCCTCCCAGGCATGCCTGTGGTGGCAATGTTTGCAATCTTTGGCCCCTTTGGCCTCCTACAGCTATGGAATTGCTGCTGTAGTCTGTGAATCTGTGTTTTTACCACATTAGCAGATGCTGAAGTCTGTACTGAACCTTCTCTTGCCCCAGTCTATAACTGGAGGAGCACAGGAAAAAGGCAATTTGGACACTCTCCAAGCCTGTTGCTGCAAAACTCTGATTGTATCATCGCCATGCATGCCATTAGCAGCCTGATTCTTCCTTACATTTCATTCCAGAAATACTGAGAAGAGTGGAAATAAGACCTTTAGGAATATTTGTAGCTATATAAGCCTATACAGCTTCCTTTATGAGCTGTCAGGAGGTCTTCAGAGGATGTTGTTCCTTTCTAAGTTCTACAGAGAATTTTAGGGGGAAGAAAAGATCTGGTACCTTCATAGAACATTTGTCAATATTATTTTTCTTTCAGTGAAACTGCTGGGTATGCTTAGTTTTGAATTTTCAGTGTCTTGGCAGCAGTCTTGTGCTGAGGCTGATAGTAACAGACTTACTCAGTTCTGTCACAACCTCAAAATCTGTTTGGCTTCAGCTTGATTGTTACCAGTTTTGGCTGGCTTGGGATCAAATTCTATAATTCCACTAAGAATGCTGCTTCAGTTTCTTAGAGGGAGAAGCATAGTCTCATCTTGGACCAAAGCCACAATTCATAAATCAATCAATCCTGCTGATGCTCTTACTAATAGTGATGGACCACTGGTTATAATACATCTGCTTTGAAGATTTGTGGGCAACTGGAAAGAGGACAACCTGCGTGCTGAACAAACCTTTTGGAATGGAAAAACTGAATCTCTGAGTCTCTAAGCACAAGTGGGAACTTTCTTCAGAGAGATGCATAGCTATGAACCAGCATTCCCATATCTGATTAGGTAACTGATTGCAAGCAAATACTTGTACTGTGAAAAAAGGAGCAACAGTCTTTCAGAGCTGTAATGACTGTTGACACTAGTGTGTTAAATATTTTCTTATTTAACAAATCCTATTTTTCTTGATGCTATGACTAGAGATAAAGTGAGTTGGAAGAGAAAGTATTAACACATCCAGAAATCCTGTTTTGGTGCTTTTATGATTTGTGAAATATACCTTGTTCTTCCCTTACTCTTCAAACCACATGGCTAGAGACAGTTCACAGCAGCAGAAGCTAAGGACCAACATATACGCTCAGTGGACCTGCAAGTAGTTGGATATTTCATGCTGAAACATTTGACCAGCCCTTTTGTGCAAGATCAATTCTTGTCAATGATGACAACATCAAATATTCAACTGTCAAATGTTCAGAACTGTTTGCAAATGCAAGCCAGACTGCAAGGACCGTGCAGGCCCTACTAATTCCTTTGTTAGAACTCATCTTGTGGATTGCAACTGTAGGAAAGAAATTTTGTTTAAATCTGATTTAAACCAGATTTCAGCCAAACTGGGTGTTGCAGCATGGTTGACCAGCACAAAAAACATCCATTCAGATAAAAATGGTGTTTGTATAGAACTTTATGGTTTAAGTCCCTCAATTTATTTCTTGGGTAGAATGAAGTTTTAGAGCTTATCTGCACCAACACTAACCCAAAGTCATGTCTTAATGCCTACTGACATACAAGTTATTCTGCACCTAGGGTGGCTGACAGCAAAAGCAGGGAGGGACAGGATGCCGGAGGCCTAAGCAGCCTTGCCAGCCAATCTCAGGGAGGTGCTGGAAAATAATCCCAGTATTGTTGACACTGGGTGAGCCCATACTGAAGCCATTTAGAAGCCATCATAAGTGCTTTGGTGGCCACCGTGCCATTACTCTCTCCAGGGCTAGGAGCTTCCTCAAGACAGAGCCATTGTTCTGCAGACAGGGGATACCTCTGTGAGTGGCTCTGATGCAGTGGACGTGTTCCATACTAACCTGCAGGAGTAACCCAGCCTCTCTTGTCTTCTGTCAGGAAAGCCAGAACAAATCCACTGGTAAGGGCTAATCACACCCCTGACACAGAAATAGCCTATTCATTTGTGTAATTTCAGTGTCTACACCTGTTTCTAAATCACAAGTAACAATCACTGCCCTCATTATCAAGCCAGCATCACTCCACCTCTACCACCTCTTGCAAAATATGGGTGTAGAATAACATGGTCTTGTTGTAGTTGCATATAATTCCATTTCAAGTTTTGCACTCACACAGCATAGTACAACGGCATTATTTAGACATCCATTTATATCCCGTATAGAGCTTTGCTTCGTTTCTTCCTCTGAACATTCATGCAACTACCATTGTAACCAAATGAGCCTTAGTAAAAAAGAACAGGTTTTGCTAATTTCCTTTCTTTCCTGGCAGGTATTTGTAACAGGTTTCACTCCTGAAGAGAGAGATTTTTCATTGTTTTAAAGACAGAACAAAATTTGTTCCTCACTGTGTCACTGAATTGTCAGAAATTAATGGAAATATGATATCAAGTATAGCACAGGTAGACAATGACACTTCAAAAACATTTTGCTTCTAACCAGCCTCATTTCCTTTTCATTTTCAGGTCAAATGATTCCTTAGCAGGGAATATAAAAGGGAGAATGATCAGGCACTTTAAAAAGAAAGGGTCAAACCTAAGTACAGTAGACAATTTTTTCTTATAATTATATGTTCTTGACCTTGCTGTCACAGTACTGAACTGCAGTATTATGAAAATATCAACACTTCACAGTTAGTAGGAAGGAGATTGAAGCTGTCCCTACAGCAAGTGACATTTGGCTTCCTCAGGATATGTTCGTCTCAGGCAATGGAGATGGAAGTGTCGATGCAGCTGGGCAGTTGGCGAGTACACCATGCACCTGCTGCTGGTGCGTCCAGGCACTTGTCTGCTCCTCCCTCAGCCTCACCTTTTGTTCTTCAGTCAAGCATATATTCCCCTCTTCCTGTAAAAATAAATTTGTGTTCCAGACAAGATTTAAGGATGTGCCAGCCAACATCCTTGTACACAGGGACAGAGGTGACTCCCCACCACTGTTGGCATAGGTACTGCACAGGGCTAGGGGACATAAGAGGGCTTAGGCTGTGGTGGCATTTGGGGCTGGAAGAGGAAACATGGCCACTACCAGGAAGACTTATACATCTCAGAGAACCCCTCAGATAAATTGCTTCTGGTTCTCTCAACAGCTATAAATCTCAGCTGGCTCAGTGTGGACCCTGCACACATCAGAGCCATTATCCTTCACTTCCTCTCACCAAACTGCAAAGACCTGGAGCTGCGCTACAACAGAAGTAATCATTCAGTAAAAAGTTTAGCCCTTTTCCTGAGTAATTCACCCCTGCTTCTGAGCAAATCCTATATAGATGAAGTTTTGGAGGCTGGTTAGTCCTGTTGGAAGGATTTCAGATCTGCTGTCTCACTTAACTGAGTTCAGTCCCTTTGAACACAGGGCAGAACTACAATCCTTGGAAAAAGGATCCCCAAGTGCTTGATGAGCATCAAGAAAATATGCAGAAACAAAAGGGCTTCTCCATTGGTATAAACCCCACTGTATGTGTAAACTGATTGTCAGACATATGTAAGAATGTATTAGGAGATATCACTTTATCATGAAAATTAATTGGAGGATTGGAAACTAAAGCCTATTCCGGATTCTTTGAACTGAGATTTGAGTTTGAACAAATATTCAAACTCTTTGTTATTTAGATTTTCCATCTGTAAAATTGAGATAATTATCCAATTAGTCCTCAGGCTCAGTACTTCAGGATGTCACATATTATTGTCTCTGGCTCATGGAAGACATATATCACTGCATGAGCTGTTGCTGCTTTTATTTCTTCCCACATACAGAAAAATACAGAACAAAACAATATTACAACTAGTTTTCTATGCTGGTGCCTAGGACAGAGTGAGGATATAGTCTAGAAGGTCTGCCTATGCAGTAAGCACTCTTATTATCTGAAGCAGAATCCAGCAATATCTTCTCCCTGATAATAGGTGCTATGTAACTGAGCAGCCAGAGAACAATTATCTCTGTAGGTAGATGCGATTGTTGCCGAGACATTTCACTTGCTCATCCATGGAGAAATGCTCCTTGCTCAGGCCAGAAGCAGTTCAAAGCAAGCTGGGAGCGTGCAAGGTTCACCGATTATTTCTGAGGGTTTACAACCCCGGGCAGAGAATTAGTTCAGGCAAAGTGGGAACTGACTCCAACCTTTGCCCAAATCTTTAACCAAACCTGAAGTAAATTCAGTTAACATTCACTTTCCTGCACTCACAGTTTGTAAATGAGAGTGGGATAATGTACGAGTGAATGACTTTGCTCTGGTTAGATCTGGCAAGAACCAGAAAATACAATCTTATGACAGTTTCAATCTGATTCCTGGAAAACAAGGAAGTACAGCCTTGGAAGATACCCACAACTCCAAGGGACCCTCTGAATGTGTAGGAGCTCTGTCCACTCTGACCAACATACCTTGTTCATTGTGAGTGTTGTGTCAGTTTTACACCACTGTTAACTTAAAAGTTAGATTCCACACTCAGAATTATTTTAGACACATTTTATAATTTTTATTATAGGATATGATGCATCAGTTTCTTTGTGACAGTTAAATTGTAGTCCTCAGTTTGACCTCCTTAAGTCTACACAAAAAGAGAAAAACAGCAATCAATCCCATTTTTTGATAGGCTAGACATGACCACTATTACACCTTGTCTTATTTTGGAAAACACCAAAGCTGGGGTTTAAAGGTTGGGGTTTTTTTTCTGAATTTGATTTAGGATGTAGGTACATGTTATTGGGAGCCAGCTGGAAGGGCTCAAATTTATAGCTCTGTTTTCTACTTTGTAAGAACTGTGTGTGTTTTGTCCTTGTGTCAAATGCAAGATTGTTTAACCCTGGATGAGAGGGTCATGATGACTTCATCAAAAACAAATTTGAGAGGCAACTTGACTGTGGCCTACAAGTGTCTCCCTTGTGGAGCAGCTACTTGTAACACAAAGCTCTTCAAAGAAGAGATATACAAGCATCCTGTGACAGAAATATCAAGCAAAAGCAATCAATACGAATAACAGTGAAAAAAAGGTTGAACAAACAACTCATATAAGGAAGGGTGGGTTTTAAATTGCTGGAAATCCTGAAGTCCAAACCAGACATGAAATGCCAGAGGTGAGGGGGGTGAGGTAGCAATAAACCTGGCAAGATTCTGTAGCCACATTATGCAGGATTTCAGACAAGATCATTGTACTGTCTACTTATGACTCTACAATTATTATGACCGTAAGTATGAATTCCCACATGCACCTGAATTTTCTCTCAATTCAGCATTGTCTGGTCTCAGGATTCCTATCTATTCTCATTTCGGAAGCTGCAGATGACTGTGGTCAGCAGCAGTGGTAACAGCCACTTCGCAGCCACTAGGCCTGGTGGTGGTGGTCTTGGCAGATGTTTTGCACCTTCACTCAGATAATACCACTGAGAGTTCAGCAGTGCTGAAGCAGTCATGTCAAAAGAAATGTGGATGGCTCCCATTCATTTCAATGGATAACTAGCTGTTATTGAAATTACTGTAGACATTTTAGCCACCAACTTTATGAATCTTTTAACTTTGGGTGAGCATTTCACAAACAATCCACAGAGCTAATGTATGCTTGGCCCTGTCCTATTCTGATATTGTCCTCTTTGGAACAGATTGTCTATAGGAATGAAGTTGTAAATCTGAATACGTTAACTGCCACGAAGAATTCAGTGACTTATTTGTATAACTGAGAATCTTGAGCAAAAACAGGATATTCATTGTCATCCTGGTGGCAAAAATATGCTGGATCCCAAGGCTGTGTCTTGCGGAATAAGGTAGATCCTCTACAGGGCTCCAGCAAGCAGCAGTGAAAGCAGACAGTTTAATAAATGAGTATCATTTTGTATCTATGAGCAACATCTTTTCTTTCTAATACAAAGTGGCTGTGGTATTTAGTCTAGATAATATACTCTGCTTCCACTGTTGGTATTGATGTCCTTTCAAGTGAATAGCAATAATGAGCTCTTGCTGTTAAGATGTTCAGCAATGAAATAATTAACAATGTTGATGTGTAAATTATGCTTCAGAGTTGAAATTGCCCTTGAAAACCACATTTTTCTGGCTCCTAATTCAGCAGAGCAGCTGAGGACTGGCTGAAAGCTAAACAGCAGCAATCCCTCTACCAGCACATGCATTGGAGTCGCAGATCATTCTAGACTAGAAATGCTACCTGCCTTGATAACTTTGTTATTCAAAGAATAACAGGTCTTATTTAAAATGTCTCCTTTCCCCTTTTTTGGTTTTTCTCTCACCTGGGCAGTTGGTCTTTCAGGGTCACATTATTGGAGTACAAGAAATGTGGGAAGGGAGAAGTTGCGCTTTGTGGCAGGAAAAAGTGTGCTGGTTAACATACTGAGTAACATATTGTTTTAAAATATTTGACCTGATGAGGACTTATACTCCGGCTTATGTGTACTCAGCTAGCACAAAGACTTGGCCACTCACATTAAATTACTTGTCTCCCTTCTCCTCACTGAACTTTAAGCTTGAGCAATGTCAGCTAGGGAACAGACTTAATCCAGCATTTTACATACACCATGGTAAGCATTTCACTGCCACAAATGGAAAAAAGCTTCTTCAGTGCAACTATTACAGAATTGAACTACTGAATTGGTAGTATGTGAACATAATCCAGGCAAACATACAAAAGAAACATTCTGCATACAGTAACAAGTGGGCTCTTCTTAAGGATGCCTCAGGTTTTAAGAACCTCAATTCAAAGGGAAGCATAGACATAAAAATGGAAGGCATAATTAAAGTGCTACTGTAAACACAGATAATTGTGAAGGACAAAAAAGTAAATTAACAAAATTATTGAAATGGATGTATTGTTATCAATATCATATACCATTAAAGTGGGCACAGTTAGTGCTAAAGGAGTTCCACAAACTGCTTCAAAACTAGATTTCCTACCTGTTTGTGTCACTTCTGTAACTGGTGTTGTCTGTATTTCACATGACTTAATTTTTTAACCTTCCCCCCCGCCCTGCTCTGGAACACAGAAGTGTTGCAGACAGGCACACTCTGGAGTGCAGTGAGGTTGTTGTCAGCTCTGTGACTTGCAGGCATTAACCTGTGATGAGACACACAATGGTGATGCTGCTGCAGTGTCGGTGCCTCCTGTGAGCCCTCCTCCTGTCATCAGGTACAAATGTGCACCTTCATTCTCACCCATGCTGCTCCTGGTTGATGGATATACATGTGGGTGTGATCCTTGAGGCGGTCACTGCTTTTAGAGCACTGTTCCTCTTCTGCTTTCTTCCACTTTAGTACCTGTTTAGCATAAATTTGCTTCCTTGGGAGCCTTTCTATGAGGCACATCTGTACAACTTCCCAGACTTTAACCTTTGCAAACTTTGACAGCGATGCCCCGACTCATGGCAGGGCAGCCAAGAGTTTCCACTTTTACTGGACTCCATGAAGTAACAGAGTTCAGGGTTTCCAGCTTTCAGCATTCCAAGTCTGAATGGTATTGCTCATGGACATTGTGGCCACAACACTTCTCTCTTTGACATGGTGGCATTGCCATATATATTGTTCTGTACATACTTAAAGATGTACTTTTCTGTAAGGGTAGATCCATGTCTAGAGCATGCTTTTCTTAAATGTTTTTCCCTTTGTTTCCTGAGCTTGCATTTTTCTGGGCATTATCACAGTTCTGCCTGGAATGCATCAAACTTAACACCTTCTCTCCTTCTCTCCCTTCATCCTACACTTGCTGTCTATTCCCTTGCTGCTTCTTTCCTACAGTCCCTCTGGCTCTTTAATCAAGGAGTTTTACCATAGCCAGAACAGTGCCTGTCCTGAATACCTACTTCTTCCACATTATTTGTCATGTGCTTAATCTTATGAATAATCAGAAATAAGCAATCAGAAAAGTGAGCCCCGTTTTCAATGTTTTGCAACCTTCTGCATTCTCCAGACAGCTTCACACCTGTTTAGTGTGTGTAATGGTGGGGGAAGTGCCATTTGAGTTGGGCCTCTTTCGAATAAAATATTTCTAAAACTAACAACACAAAAACCAGCACAGATGAAAACTTTATGTGAGCAACCCACCAGAGCTCCAGACCCCCACTGACAGACTTCTTCAGCTGTCAGGACTGCAGGCTCTGAGAAAAGTGCATTTGTATGAGGAAATATTTAAGTTTTGATGCTAGCAATAAAATTCCTCCTGTCTTTGGACTCCAGAATGCTTTACTAAAAGCCAAATTTCCAGTGAGGATTCTTTACCTTGTCCTTCTACAGCACCTTATTTGATGTTTGACTGTTGCTTCCCATGCTAATGCTGGATGCAGTGTTTCAGTAGGATGGAGAGCCTGGGAAGTACTTTGGGATAGATAGGGTTAGCAAAGGTGTAATCCTGCTGATTGACTTCACCCTCACACCCAGAAGCAGCACCACTAAAATCAAAGTTTTTATCAAAGTGGTGACAGATGACAGTCACACTCCTTGTTCTCAAAATTGTTGCACAGCTCCGATTCAAACTTTGTGTGTGAGTAAGAGAGCTCTAGAGGGCAAGCAGTTGGATGCACTGCAATAGCAGGGATGAGGATGAAGTGTTAATCAGGAAGGGGAATGTGCCTGTAACTCCTACATTGGCAATACCCAAGGATATGTGAAGGGATTGCATCTGAGCATCCCTTACACCAAATCCCACAAGGTTGTCCCTGCTGTGAATGAAAGAGGGCAAAGTAGCTCTCAGCAAAGAGTTCCATCCCAGGAGACAGACCCTCTGGGACCCTGCCCACTATTTCCTTTCCATTCCCCTACCTCGGCAGGGCTAAGGCAGGAGAATGGGGCTGGACCATCTGGTCCGTGGTATAAAATCAATACACACACTTTGAATGAAAAAATGCAATTCAAAATACAGTGACTCACAGGACACTTTCCTTCTCTGAAAGTTCACAGTACCTCACACCTCATAAGTTTACCCCTGATTATAGAAACAGCTGGAGAGGGGCCTTGCACTGTTGCCTGAAATATGCACTTTAGATGGAAAATAATTTTGGTCTTAAGTGTTGTAAAGCAAAACCCAACTCAACAGGAAGCTCTCATGACCTGATGTGTTCCCTCTGTGTTTTTCAGATGAAGGAGCCCCAGAGCAAGGGAGATTCGCTGCCCAAGCCGGAGCCCAGGAGCCTGTGGGGTGGCGAGGACACAGGTAGGGGTGGTGAGCACACAGGTAGGGGTGGTGAGGACACAGGTAGGGGTGGTGAGCACACAGGTAGGGGTGGTGAGGACACAGGTAGGGGTGGCATGCTTCAGAGGAGGCAATGGGGCTCAGTGGGCAGCGTGCTCTGCTTCTGGAGTGCCTTTATTCTGGGCTCAAGTGCCTTGTCTCCAAGACAAGCTTAATTGAAGGACGTTTTTCATGTCAAAATGAGATGCAATCTCTCACCCACTGAGCATTTGCTGGGTGAAAACAACAACAACAGCTCACTTGCGTGCACAGCCGCAGAGAACAATGTGCAGCACAAAGGCTCCAGAGGAATTATGTCATGACATAATGAGGAGAAACAACAAAATTCTAGCAGATCTGTTTAATAAGCTGTCAGACACGTTTCAGCATTGACCCGCTGTGTGAGCTGAGCTCTCGTTAGCTACAGCAAGAGTCCTGTGAGTGCATCTGGGGGCAAAAGTGGCCACTCAGTGACCCCTGGTCTTTATGCAGGAGAACTGAGCTGTGTGCAAATAGGAGTCTCAGTAGCTTTAGCACAGATAGAATAAATTGAATATATCAAGCTCACATGCACTTTTCTTACTCTGTCTCCTTTCCATCTTGGAGTTTTGCTTTTTGGAGGGATGTGAATTTTTTTTGTGTGCTTTGTTTGTCTTTATTTCTCTTTGCCTAATCATAAGCTTAGATATTATTTACAAATAAAAAGAATACCAGATTAACTCGGACTGTTGGTGCTGCGGTTAGATGACATGTCAGAACTACATTTAAGCCAAGAAAAAAATGACCCCTAAAAATGCTGTGACTACACAGTGAAAATGTCCCAGGAAATGTAAACTGCTCCTAACATGACAGTAGATGTCTGATCCTGAGGCAGATTTCACTTGGATGTTTGGGGGATTTTCTTCCTGCTTTCCTTGCCATTTTTGCAACTGTCCCCCTGGGAAAAATCCCAGAAGCCTCTGTCCCCATTAGGAGGAAATCTTTCACTTCCTTGCTTTGATTTTGAATGCTTAATGCTCTTGGTTAATTCCCCTGACCTATAACCAGTCTAGGCATCTATGCATAGAGATTAAATCCTGATGTAGATGATAAACTTTTATGAAACAAGTTTAGAAATAAATTTAATTAGCTAAACTTGCTCACTCAATCATGAGATCTCACTACAGTGTGTGAATGTTGTAAATTACTGATTCCTAAGCAGTGGTAACTATAGCTTAGCTGTAATAATTTTTTTTTCAAAAATATGGGAGTCCACACAGGGAAGTTGATTTAACTAATCTGAGTGGTGTTTTCTTCTGCCTGAAGTGCACTAGGCCAGTGACTACCCATCCATGAGCTACCTGTTCAGTGGGAGGGGTCTCAATGTCCTTTTGCTCACTCCTGCCCTCTCTTACCTACCAAGTCATAGTCTTCTCAGTTAAGTCCACAGCTGGCTGCAAATGAAACCACAACTGGGGAACGACCCAGTTAAAAATACATTGTTAAGGGACCACTTCTTGGCAGTGATGATGAGATAGGGATGCTAGCTGTTCTTTTTCTTGCCCATATTAATTGGGTATCCAGGCTAATTTCAGTTAAAGCAGAAAAAGTGCTCACGGCTTACACATCTGGGACCTTGTCCCAGAATATCTGAAGTTTAAGGGCTCTTCTGCCAGGACACAACTGACAATTGTAAAGATTACAATATCATGCCCATGGCACGTCTCAGTTTAATGAAACATCAGCTTTTTTTCTACTTTTCTCTCATCTTTTCCAAAAAAGCCCTATTTCCTTATACGAAAGCTACCTCAATTAAAAATGTGATGAAAGTGCTCTAAAGGCACAGTTTGAAATTCAGCTTTACAACTTACAGAGGAAAATTATTTCACATTTGATTTTTCTTTTAATGCATTCATTTATACACTGCAACATGGTAGCAGATCAAAGGTCTAATAAAGCTTAATTGCAGTTAATATACATGTCTGTCTATGTGTCATACTGAACTTGCACTAAAAAATAAATGTAACAGTCTGGATTGAAGACATGTGAAGTCCTTCCAGATTTACCTGCAGGACAACCTTGAGCTGATCCTTCAGCCGCTGGTGTCAGGCAGGAAACAGAACTTCAGGGCCACTCAGATACTGCAATTTGGAAGATCTGTGGTGACTTCACATTCTAAATTTTTTTGTGAAAAGTTTTCTTCCACTACTTGTAGCTCTGAAGAATTTTTCTCAAATAAAAAGCAAACTGATCATTCCACCTGACTTTGGACCTCTGCAAAGGGGGTGGTGCTGTCACAGTTGTCACTGGTTTTTGTGAGAAAGAACAGACCCCGTTCTTCTGACCTACAGGAGAGCTCCTGGCTGAGGAGGAGAAAAATCAGTCCTTATCTGTGTCCATTTCTCTCCCTTGACTATGAAGGAAGGCTGGATGAGTTGGGTTTAACTTAGTCTTAGAGATATTCAGTGGCAGGGAATCCTCAATGTCCATTTTCTTGGACAGCCCATGCAGATATAACAGAGAACTAAGTATTTGTGGGGTTTAATACCTTTTTTTTTTTTTTTTAATATTTGCATCTTTTTCTGTTGATTTATCAGTCTGGCACCTGACCTACCATATGATATGATGAAGGAGGTGAGTACCAAATTGGCCAAACCAGAACCCTGGATGATTTCTTCCAGAGTGTGGCATTAGGTGAGATTTCTAGCACATCTCCTACATTGCTGCAGTTGTGGGGGATGAAGGTAAGGGAGGGCAAGAGGATGAAAAAGAAACCACTGGAGAAAATAACAGAGTGATGAGGAGATACCATGTCCAGATCTGACCTTTTCCCTTGCCCTAACATTTCCTTCACAATATTCTTTCCAGACAGTATCCAAACTGTGGCCTTATTCTGTTTGAGGTCCTGTTTCCCCAGCAGAGATCCACATTTTGGCTGGCAGGACCTCCAGGTCTTGTAGGAGAGGGTCATATTTTTCAAAAGCAGTAGAGGGGCCATCATGCTGTGTGTTATGCAGCTAAGCAATAAATGCATGGGTTGTTGCAAAATTAATAGGGAAAAGCTCTAGGAAAATGTGGTACAGAAGAGAAGCAGAGTATCAGGGTCTCATGGTTGTTAATTTCTATTGACTAACTCCTGCCCAAGAACTATTGCTATGAATTTTATAGACATTGAAATAAACTAATTAAAAAGGTCATATTGAATTAAGATCCCACAGAAAAAGTTGTTATAATTTTCTGTGTTTTTTAATGTTGCTTGTAAAAGTGATCTTGACAGTGGGCATGTGCTTATGTTGGTTCCTTACAACGAAAAAAGACAATTTTTCTTCTTTTGTAATGGTATCCGAAGGTTTCTCTGTATTACATTTTTCTGCAATACATTTTGCAAGAGAAATCTGTGTGACTGCACTTCTCAAAGGGAGAGGTTTGTCCCGGCAAGGGGAACCCTAACCAAGGCAGGACATAATGCATCAGCCTGCTGGAATCCATCAGCCCTTAGCACCACACAGCAGAAGTGGATCCTGTAACAGAACAGCCTGACTGAGGAGACTTTTAATTCTTTTCACACCAACGCAAATGCTCTGAAGTAAATGTGTTTCAGAAGAGAGAAGGACTAAGGCTTACTAAGCACTAGCCCCTAATTACCTTTCAAGGCCCTAGGCAGAGAGCAGGCTATCCCCACAGTGATCACCTCAGGGAAGAGTAGAAAGCTTCTTCAAGGACACATTCTGCTTCTTCAGCTCCTGCACAGGAGACAAAAGACTTCTGTTCATGTGGAGAAGAAACTATGTCTTAAACTTTTCCATGTAGACCTTCCCACTTCTCAGGAATCAGGGGACTAAGGGGAGTGATCTCAGTTACTGGCATAGATTTCACTTAAATTTTGTCAACAATCAAAATGCTCTTTGATACCCTCAGTAGTCTCAAGCACATATATATGCTTTGTCGCTGTACTTCTCAGAAGACGATTTGTGAATCAGTTCAATGGTGAGGGAAAAGAATTAAAAACCCTTTTTATTATAATCAGAGTATAACATGTTGGAGCAAAATTGCTTAGTTTACCTGCGATATGCTATCATTTTCATTTAGCCTATCACATCATTCAAACTGCATTGTCTTGAAATAAGAATTGAAGGAGACAAGCTCTTGTCTCCTAAAACACAGCAGCATAAGCTCATTTACTGCAAATTAAAACAGATAGAAAATTGCTGTTGCTTTTAATATAGTTGTACAAAAAATAAGATTGAAAGTATGTTAAAAGCAATTGTAGAAATAGCAAGACTGTGGGATTAAACCTATCCTAAACAAAGTTTTTAAAGCATCCCAGTAAAATTAAGTGAATGTATTCATATCAAGGAATTGAAAACTTTAAAAGAAACACCTTCTCACAAAAAGCATTGGATGCTGGACAGCCCCTGGAAAAAAAAATAATTGAACAAAGACCTCATTAGAATAACTCAGAGAAAAGACATAAATACTGAAACAACAAGTAAAGAACATTAATTCTCGAAGCACACGTATACATCGCTATGTGGATGTGAATCATCCCAATAAAACTAAGACGGCTACTTGTCTACCTAAAAATAAAAACCAGCGTCTGCACTGGTTTGCAGAACGGAGAGTATACATTCTAATACAGGGTGACCTACCATGCCCTGGGCTCTATGGATATCCTTTAAGCTCAAGAGCAGCGTGACTGGGGGACAGAGATACTTCTCCACACACACGCTTTTTCTTCCTATGTCTGTTGGTACATAACAGATATATCAGAATTCCAACACAGTTTTAACCACAGAAAGTACAGGGTCTGCTCTGCTGGGTGTGCTTCCCAGGCTCCCAGCACTGCGTTCTGCCTTCAAAACTCTACATTCATGTGAATCTTCCACCATTTGCATGAATGTAGAGTTTTGAAAGGGAGTAAAAATTAAAGAGACACTATCTGCATGAGATGTATTCCATTTAAAGCAAGAGTTAGAGGTATTCTACTTATGCCAGAATTACCTTTGCAGTTCAAGTTGGTTTATATGATCCTTCGCTTAAAAAAGATAAAATATATTCTTTCTCTTCCCATTCAGGAGGGATTGGCTAATGGAGAGACAACACGAGGAACTCTCCACTAAGTGTTTTGAGGGGACAAATACATGTTCGTGGTATTATAGTGCTGTTTAGAGGGGCCCTGTGGGTCACCCATCCCATTCCAAGGCCAGACTATGATCACTACTGGAGCAAGTCAGTGTGGCTTTTGTCAGGTCAAGGCTTGCAAACCTCCAGGGACAGGGTTTCCTTCAGCTCTCAAGGAAGCCTGTTCCCAGGCTGCACTATGCTCCAGGTAGGCAATTGTTTCCTAATGGACAAACTGAACGTTCCTCTTGCTGCCATTGCCTCCCCTTTCACCTTCTGTGAACAGGGGAGGGAATGGGAAGAGCTTGGTTCTGGCTTCATTGTAGCTCTTGATTATAAAGTCATAAACTGCTGTTCAGCTGCCTTTGGCCTCCTCTTCATCAGATCACACAAGTTCAGCTCTTCAGCCTCTCCTCAGTGGTCCTGTGCACTAGAACCTTGATCAACCTAGTAACCCTCCACTCTGGCTCTCTCCAGTTTCTTAACATCCTTCTTGAGGTGGGTGGCCAAAACTCTTCCATTTTTCACATCCTATTTGACTTCACCTTATGAAATAAAAACATGAGAAAAGATCTTCTTTTCTTGAAATAATTTTGAAGATGACTTTGAACTCGTGATGTTCCACTGAAAGTGACTGTACCTGATGATGCTGCTTTCTGAATGCTGGCTTCAATTTGAAGCAGCCAGGAAGAAAAAAAGGCCTGAGAGAGAAAAGAAGGTGAAATGAAGAAGCAGATTAAGGCTCCTCAAAGATCACTCCAAGGAGTAGTGGAAAGGTTGGAAAGAAGAGAAAGGAAAAAAACAAGGCTGAAAAAGGAGACATGACAAAGACCAAGGGAGCAGTGCAGGAAATTACACTCTAACACTTTTGTTACACTGTGATCCAGGACAAACGTAGAATAATATGATCTGCTTAGCGAATGGAGATGGGTCAAATTTAAAATAATTTCAGCTAAGAAGTTTCATTCTCCAGAGAGGAGAAAGCCAATGGCTAAAAGAGTCCTCCAAATAATTGTCTCGCTCTACATCATTGAGCATGCTGCTCAGGAGCCTTATGATAACAGCCCTTGAAATATATCTTTCATTTATTTCAGTCCCTTTATAACTCTGCAGAAGAATTACATTTCTGTTTTTGAGTGGAAGGTTCAAAATATGCTCTGTTAGGTATTTTGTCTGAGTTTTCTGTACTGCTCACTTGCACCAGCACACCAAGCTTGCCTTTCCGCCTCCCAGCTGACTGAGGAATGACTGAATAAGGGGAATCAAATCTGGAATTTGAATTGGTCCTCCTGGAAATGCTATTTGAAGTCTTCCAAAACAATGAACAAATTGTCCATACAAGGACTTCCTCTAAATATTACTTCATTGCATTGAGGGTAGTACACTACCCTCCCCACAACTCTGCAAACATCTGACTAACAGCAGCTTGCTCAAGAGAAAATGAATAAGCAGAACTTCACTTTTCACAAGAACTGTCACATTTGTGGACTTTTTCCTTGGTTCTGGGAAAAAAAAAAAAATCATGTGACAAAACCAAAGCAGTGAACAGCCCTGACATCATGAGGGCTGGCAGTGTACTCCAGACCAGACTATGTTTATGGAAAGATGAGGGCTAAATTTCTATCCTGTCAAATCTATACATGGTAAAGCAGTGCCTTGGCAGGCAGGATCAAAAAGGGCTTTCATCATGTTTGCACCTTGCTGCTGTGCATATTATCCTGGAGTTTTTATAGCATAGATGTATCCCAGAGTTTTTGGAGGTAAAAGAGAACAAATTACTCTCAGAGAATACAGCCTGGAAAATAGCTTTCTCTTTTTATAGAAGTCAGAGCATTGTTTGTGATTCTTGCAGCCCAGAATGGCTCCACAACACTGCTATTTCCGTGGGATGTTGTGTTTGTGCGACCTGCCTTCAGCTGTTGTGCTGTGTTGCTATGCGCAAAGGCTGACAGCTGGTGTGTTTCGCTCCAAATTAGTGCCTGCCTTTCACTCCGGAGTGAAGTAATACCTAAATGCGGGGCCAGATTCCAGTTCTCTATGGAAATGCCCCCAAAACAAGTGAAAATACTACCAAAAGACATGCTTTGTACCCATTTCCTGATCAGTCACACGATACTTCCTCTTTCTATATGGAGTTCCCCGCACACTCCCACACCAGTTCCTTTTTTTTTTCCTTTCTTAGCAGTCTAAATATTTCATGTTGTGAAAAGAATTCAGCATCTCAGCAGTTCCACATTTCTTGTAAGCTAGCCCCACTGAAGTGTCAGGATGCTGAGCCATGCTCGTGGATGATGCCATATAGCCTGGAAGCCTGTTTTCCTTGCCATGGAGCTTATTCAGAGTAAAACATGATTTTGAAACCTATTTTAAGATCTTCTGTGAAAATGATGGTGTCTTATAAAAGAGGACTTTTTACAGGTCAATAGCTATAATATATTGATAAAATAGTTTGTAATCAGTTTAGCATTCTTCAGTTTCTTAAAGAGCATTTTAATGATCTCTTTGTTCCAAGCAAAGGTTCACTTGGTCCAGGATCTCATCTCCAGTAGTGGTTCATGTTAGACACCATGCAGAGGTGTTTTGAAGTCTGTGACAGTACTGGCAGTCCAATAAACATCAGATGGTGACCTGAAAAATAGGTGCAAATTTTTTTCTAAGTAATCAGTAAAGGAAAAGAAACACAGAAATAAAAGGAATAATATTCTCAAAACATTTTTAATAAAGGTACATGAGTGAACACTCAAAACTGAGCTTCATGATAGGGGTCTTTTTGTGAATTTGAATCTTATAGCTGTGGTGCACAAGGTGGTCCACTGATATTTTTCAAAAAAACGAAGTAATCCCTAAATTAAGAGGACTTGAGGACAGTGTTAAAGGCACAAGAAACTGAGAAACACTCAGAGAAGTTTATGGCCTTTCCTGGCAGCCACAAATAGGCTTATACAACAAAGTGTGACCTGATGTATCAGTCTCATAATATTCTTCAATATTTAAATACACCACATCTGAGAATAAAAATGTGTATAAAGAAAAAACGCTCATTATATTAATGAAATAATGTTGGTTCTCACAATTTCTAACCTCATAATAGCCTTCCCCCCACTCCAAGAACAAAACACATTTTCCTATTAAGCTGTTTTTAACAAATATGTTCACTAGTTCATTAGTCACTACGGTACATATAAGTGTGTTTCAGTGAGCACAAATGCATGAACAGAAGCCACTTTATATTATTCTATGATTCAACCCACACAGCCAAAGTGACTTAAAAGTTCACTAGTTGTGGTTGCAGCACCTACAGACAAATATACTTGCAATAATCAAGCTGAATGCTCTGGGGTTCGAGTGCTTACAGGCCTTTCATCAGTGTGACCTGAGACTAGATGAAAGAGTCACAAGTTCTGTGTATGCTATTCAACAAGAAGAGTTAAACAAGATAGAATAAATAAATTAAAATCACAATCACAGCAATAAATACACACATAATACTAAATATGAGAAAAATGCGGTCTGTAAAAAATACTTCACAATGCTATCTCCAGACAAAGCTGAACACGCTTTACCACAATGTACTATCCATTTTGAAACAGATATAGTGAAATCAAAATAGGATTAGGCAGCTACAGAGTTATTACTCAGCTGAATCTGGCATATGCAGATCATTGCGTATTTCATATTTTTATATCTCTGACACTGGCACAAACCCTTTTTCTTCCTTTCTGAGAATTTTTTTTCCTTTCTGTGCTCCTCATCTGCCTCTAAGCACTAAGAAGCTCAAAACTGTGGAACAGGTCAAAAACAGAGTGCTACTTGCAAACCTCATGGAACTTGAGAGAAGACAGCATTTGATTTTGATCCCGAGTTCAAGCGTTGTGATTTCAACCACTGTTTTGAGTCAGTCAGTCTGGGTCAGTCACCAAAGAAGCAAAACCGCTGTCAAGTTTGGCTTTGTAGGAGGTGGGCTATATGTCCAATGAGTTGAGCATGGGATTGAAAATCACAAGCCTTACAAAATGTTTATTCTATTTCAGGCTCATCATATGACAGTGACCCAAGTCATCCAACTTCCCCATCTCATTCTTTAAAATGTCACTGTTAATATTCGCCTGTGTGAAGTTTTAAAGAGCTGTGGATAAAAACATTCATAAGTGAAAATCATTGCTGAGTGAAAATAACAAATAAGAGCACTAGTAACAGAGTTCCCTGTAACTGTAGAGAAGTCCACAGTGCTATGCTTTGCAAGCTACTAAATGCTGGCACTGGCAGCTAAATTATGCTTAGCCTTTCTGAATTTAAGCTTTAAATTTTCCCTCAGTGGTTCATCTGTCTACACGAGTGGTAGAACACCAAAAGCCAAAAGTCTTGCTTTCAAACTCCTACCTCATTGGACTGTACTTTTCTAAATCTCTTTATGCTTTAATTGCTTCACCTGGCACTTTATCTGTATTTCTAAAGAACTCCACTGTCAACAAAATACAAGCTGCTTAGTAATGCTTCCTATACTGCAGCAAGCTAAGGCACGTTCACAACAAGTCAGAGTGCCAGGACTTAATTTTTGTGACACCCTATTAAAAATTCATCAAGATTATTCTCTTTCCCATGTTCTTCCTTTTATTAAAAAAAAAAATTTAAAAAATCTATAGTGCTATTAAGCCTGTCTTGTGTGGAAGATCAAGGCATTATATTCAGATAGGCAGAGAGGTGTTGTGGTCATCTCACTGAGGGTATAGAGATTAGTGTCACACTGAGAATTATGTACCAGTCACACTGCATTCACCAGCAATCCAATAAGCTAGACCTGCCCTTCCCCATTGCTGCATGAAAGCATTTTCTGAAAAAAAAAAATCATATTATAAGGATCTGACGGGAGCATTACAGAAGTATCACAACCACTGGGAGAATGGCACACTTGCAAATCTGTATTCCTTTTCATTTTTACAAGTTTAAAGTAACAATGCAGTGAATGTGTGTGAGATCAATGGCACTGTGCCTTGCACACCGAGTGGGCTGGGACACATGGATACATGGATACACTCTGCCTCCAGAGCCAGCTGAAGAGGCTGTGCCCAGCTGCTCATCACCTGGCTGACTAATGCAAGTCAGTGGCAGCTCCCAAGTGGAGATGTGCCAGCTGGTCCAAGGCTTGGTAACACCCACCATATGGGTGCTGATGAGCAGATGCAGACGCACGGGAGCGAGAAAGCCTTTGCTGAAGGCTGGAAAGGTCATATACTCACAGCCTGTGGTCCACTGCATGACTGTGCTTGGGTGGGTGTCTGTGCTTGTCAAACCTCCTGATTCTTATCCTTGAGTTGAGGATGAAAATTTGGAGATAGTCAAACATGAGTGAAGGGGAAGAAACAAGAAACCTCAGAGGTAAAGTTGTTGGACCTGATACACGTAGCAGCAAATGCAAGACTTCTTACACAGACAGCCAGGTTATATGAGCCAGCATCTTCTTTTGGTCTTGAAGTCTAGTAAACCTATAGACTAAACACTTGAGCTTTTCTTCGTGGAGTCACACAAAGCATTTACAAAAAAAGTAAAGGCAGCTTCTAGGAAAATAAATAAAACCCTATCAAAGGGGTTAAGGTGTTAAAAAAACCCATAGGGCTTAAGGTGTTAAAAGAATTGGACTAATTGGAACACTACAAAGAGATTCACGGTGCAGTGAATGACTGAGCAGGTCTGAAAATGGCATCTGGACGTGAAAAAGAGAAATTAATGCTGGGAATGTTTGTGGCTTTTTCTTTCTGTGTCTGCCTGTGAAACAGATGTGGGACTTTGTCTTACATTAATATTCTTTGTGGTGATCATGGTTGTGGGAAAAGCACTTTCCTGGCATTTCCAACATACTGGAAAGGTGATAGTACCAGCTGCCAGTTCAATGTGAACATGGTTAAATTTCCTTCCCTCTCTCCCCACAAACCTAGATTCAGGACCTTTCTGGACTAACAGCCTTTTAGGTGTCAGTGCTTCAAGTCCCTCATTTTTCTCTGTGATGGGTGGCTCCTGCTGGGAAGCAAACCAGGGCTGTAGTAGTATGAGATATCTCAGCAGCATTCCTCCAAGGTACAGCAAATGCCTGCAGTGCCTGTTCTGGTTCTTGCCATCCAAAATTGTCTGTTTATGATGCATGTAATTACACAAATAAGGTTGGCAGATATAGAATATATATTGCTGTACAGTAATCTTAATCCAGATACTAGACTGGGAGAAAGTTAACTCTGCATTAAATTTTTTATTCTGCCACAGATCTCCCTCAGATGAGACACATTGTCTACCCTGTGATTTAATTCCCACTTCTGTAAAATGGAACTAATATTTTAACATCTCTCTGAGATGATATCAGGCACAGTGCAAGGCAAGATAATGTCAATTAATTTTAAGAAAACTGGTATGTCTTGTTTATCCACTGCAATACACAACCATGCAGGGCTGCTAGCTGGAAGCCAACATGTGTAATTCAACCTTGAGGAGCACTATGGAGAGTTTATAACAATGCTACAAGTATTCTTTCAGGTCCCTAACTAAACTGGACCAAGGTCAGGAATTTCTGCCTAACATACATGGTGTTTAAACCTGCCACAGGATTTTTTCTTTTTATGTAAATATATATAGATCAGGAATAAAATTACCATCTCGCTCAGGGTATGTTGACATGATCCTCTAAAGTGATTCCACATCTTTTACATATAAAGCTTCAAAAACAAGAAAGAAAAAAAAATAACCTGTAATTCAAATCAGCTTCTATTTATCTGTAGGTTTCAGGACCAAACTCCTTCAACTAAACCGTAGACACTGCCTGATTCAGACCACAGATGCACTGAGTTGCCTAAGGGGTGCTTTTTTGTCTCTTCTGACCAAGGATGACTATGTACCTAACTCAAGTACCAAAACTTAAGAAGAGTAAATATATTATGAATGAATATATAAATGTTTTTACTCCATTTTGGATCAGTTACCTAGGGCAAAATGAACACTTCTTCCTTTGCCCTCTATCTTAGACTAATTCTTCTGCACTCAGAAATATTGTAATAACCTCACATTTGGCTGGGTCCTGAAAGGGACCAAATATCTCCTAAAACTATATATCACTAAACCCAAATCACTATAGATAAAGCCATGTTTAACATGCATGTTTTGCACCCTTCTGTCCAGGAAGCCTTCTAACACTTCCTGAAATAAAACCTCCTATAAATAATAAGGAATATTGCAGCAGTCAATGTAATGGCAAGAGACGTGGTATTACTAGGAGGAAAAGCATTGACACCTGGCAGTGTGAGTCTTCCATTATCAGGCCTCTGTTTTCACATAGTCAAGAATCTAAGTTGCTGTTTGGAGTTAGGACTCAGCTGAACTTCTCTGTAGCAAAAATTCCTCACTTTGACAAATTCTCTCACTATTTACATCATTTGGTCCCTTATCTCCAAGGTTGCTGGAGGACTTACAGGCTTAAAGAGATCTTTATTTTAAGATAATTAACTGATGATGATGACAATCATGATGATGGGGGTTTTGTATACACATAAAAGACATTGAGATATCATAGTAGCCAACACCTAGTGGAACACTAGATGAAGAGATAAGGGAAAAAGAGATGACCCCATAGCTGGATTACTTTAGCTAAGGTTTGTATTTTACCACATGTATTTCATGCAAGAGGCGCAAAGAAACTTGTTCAGATTATGTCCTTGATAGAAAATGCCTAAATGCCCTTCTGCTGTTATCCTTTAGAAACTGAAGTTTTGGAAGAAAAATCTGAGTGCAAGGGTCAGCTGACAGTGCATGCTTACACTATTCATTCTGGAGCTCCTCACATAAGGCTGCCTTGTGACCAAAGGAAACCAGCAGACTGAACTCATTGCATCACTAAGACTCCTCGTTTTTCTCATGAGCCGTTTTTTTATCACTTTTCCACCGTATGTTTTCACCTCGTTTCCCATATTAGCACTATTCAGTTCTGATAAGACTGGATTCTGTGCAGTCACAGCACATTCTAACAACAATAATGAATTTAAGTATCTGTCATCCAGTGAAGTTTTATGAGAACTCTAAGCTAGACAGGCTACACAATATTGCAAGGGCTTTTACTAACCTTGGGGTGGCACACTCCCAGGAAGGCACACTCAGAGGAAGGCATAAAAATATGGTTTTTCTGCAGTCATCCCTCTCTGACTGCTACGGGCTGAAATACCTGCAACATTTACTCATAAAGTCACAGTGACAACAACTGCGTTAGACTCAAATCTATGTGCTGGAAATAAAATGGATGTCAGGGCATTGTTTATCAGCTATTTTAACTAGAGGTTAGTTCGTCTAAAGAATGCTGTAATTTTCCACTGCTTTCTACAAGGATGGGAATTACTTTTTTCTCAGCACAGCCCTGCATCACTCTGTGATCCTGTGAGCGTAATCCCTTGGCACTAAAGCCTCTTATTGACAATGCAGTAAACCTGCTCTGTAAGCATCAGAAAAGGGAAATAAAAGATGTTCCAAATTTGTATTTGACAAAATATGACATTGAAATCAATTAGATGTTTCCAGATCAATAGGGGCTTCAGTCAATAAACCTCCTGTCAACACAATGTCTAGCAGACCTGTTGACAGCATTCGAAAGCTCCTGATTTAAAATCTCTGTTGGGGCTGTTATTAAAGCTGTTACTCAGTTCCTTATCTGTTTGCTGCTACTTGTAGACATCATTTGTGGGGGCAGCCTGAAGGTCTTGACTGAAAGTTTTGGCTGTTGCACATGAAACTTAATTACAAGGTCAGAGACTTGTTTGTTCGGGATTTACAGGAGGAAAACAAAAACTTCTGAGATTTTGCTTCAGAATACAGATGCTGTTAAGGAGTGCCATTGTCTTCTGTAGTTGGGGGCTGTGTCATTCCCGCAGTCCAAAGCCTGAATTTCACCTTCATTTAATTAACCCAAAGCCAAATACTGCTGAAAATATTTGCAGAATTTGAAGAAGTTTCCTTCCAGAGTCAGCCAAGTAATTCTAGGAACCTGCTGCATCCTAAGGTCTTGATTCAGCAAGATAAGTAAGCAGGAATTCATTTATTCAGCATTGAATTCATTGCCAAGCTGAAGTTCAGAAGCTATCAGAGAATGGAATTCCTGAAGGACTGAGGCACTGAATTCTGCATTAGACAATGAGGACCTCGACAGAATCAGAAGAGATCTCACATACTCCAATGACCACGAAGGCTGCTGAAGCCTCTGACCTTCCTGAACGGGCAAGAAGGAGAAGTTTCTGTGCGCCCTGTAAGCAGTGTCAGGCAGGACTAACAGCTGCCTGCCCACCACAGATGAAGAAGCCCCCCAAACAGCAAGGCTTTTCTAGGGAGATGAATTTAACCAGCTCAGCTACTGCTGAACATATTTTGAACTGCATTGAGCAATACAGGCCCACGCTAGTGATGAGCTGCTGTTCATTCTTTAAGATAAATCAATTCACATCCCTCCTGGCTTTACTTCAGGTATGTCCCAATGTCTGAGTCAGCAGGACCCTGGGGTGACCCATACTAGTAAGCCAGCATGCTGTGCCTGCTCTGCCCTCTGCCTAAGTCACCCACAGCTCCAGCAGAGCCTGTGTCTTTCTGCATCTCTCACAGTCTGGATGCAGGGCCCTGCTTTGGATGCTGTCATGGCGAAGAGCTTGATGAGCATCTGTTTACCTAGTGCTACTTTTACGTGGAATACAACTACTGGGCAGAGTCAAATGCTTCACATTAGGTTACAAATCAAGTCAGTTCTCTGCCTTCTTGCCAGTGATCAGCAGTTCCTGGAGTTTTCTGAGCTGGTTAAACTCTGGTACTAATAAAGCAGTATCATGCCACTCAGAAATGTGATATAAGGCTGTCAGAATGTCAGTATGGGCCCAAGGTCCATGCAGGTCCGCCTGGGTTACCGGGTTAGCTGGTCATTTATCACTATCTAACACTGGATTACTGCATGAGAAGGAAAGAATAGGCAACTATTCAGCGATATGCTCCAGCCCATCCCTGGCTTACAAGAATTTATGGTACAGGGACATTCTAGGTCAGACATGCTCCCTCTGTAGTTAAATATTGGGTGTTTTTTCCTATTGATTTGTCCATCTGTACTTGAACTCATCCATTCTTTTGGAATGTGCACATCCTGGGGCAAAGTGTTCTATAAGCTTTTAGTATTCCGTCTGTGGAGTCTCCCATTCCTTTTTATTTTCTGCATCCACCTTCTCCTTTATTATTATTTGTTTTGCTTTGAGAAAAAGTTAATTTAGAATTTCAGGACAGTTTGTCAACTTTTAGGCTGCAGTAGAAGAGTAACATGAGTGCGGAACATCACTCTAATTCTTTGATTCTTTTTCTGTGTTTACTTTTTAGTTGTACAGTCCTAACCCACTGCCTACACAATTCTTCATGCAATTAATTGAGGTATTCACAAAGTCCTATGCTTTCCTGTAAGACTTGTCTCTTGAGAAAGGGGATCTTTGGTTACTTGTTCCTTGCTTGTGTTGTCTCGTGCCTTTCAATTGTTAAGGGGTTTGATGCTGCCACTGTAGGAAAAGGTTTTAAAATGCAACCTTAGGACACCCCGGGCTTTGGAGAACCCAGTTCTTCCCCATAAAACACTTCATGACTTATAACTAATACAATAATAATAATTCGTCCCCTGGATGGAATTCCTCCCTTCCACATCAAGAACGTCACTGCTACGAGGCACCTCGAGGACGGGGAGGGGGCGAGGGCGCTGCCGGCCGCGGGAGCCGGCAGGTGGGTGCCGGACGGAGGGACAGCGGCTTCCCGC
>VZRL01006227.1:100000-125125 GCA_013397895.1 Origma solitaria | reverse complement strand
TTTTGAGAGGCTCTTTTTCTTTGGAAGCTGAATTATAACTGAATGAGGACTCAGTCATCCTTTTTGCTTGTATAAGTCCACGCAATGAAGTGCTGCAGAAACCTCATGGTGAAAGAACAGAGGTGTAGTGGGTACTTGTGGAACCAGCAGAAGATCAGCAGCGCATAGGGTCTAATACACCAGAGGGAAGAAAACTTTCCTGGAAGAGGAAATGTGACTGAATCCTGTGGTATTTCTGTATTTCAGCCTTCCCACAGCAGTGGATTCAACAGGGCCAGGCTCCCAAAGGGTCTGTTCCTTAACTCTGACCTTTATATTCTTCATTATTACAGTAGGTTATCCTAATATCCAGTCACAGCTGGTAAGAGCAGCATCTGTGAGACTTTGGGACATACCTGGACCTATTTCAATATCTCTAGTGAAGATGAGTGAGAAAAAGCCTCATAGTAAAAGCTGATCTTGGTAATTCTGACCACTCGCTGCTCTTTTCAGCTTGTGTTTTTAACTGAAGTTTTTTTTCTTGTTTTATGAGGTCTGCATTAAGCAGAAAAAAAAAAAATTCTGCTTAAAAAGAAGAAGTAATGTAAAAAATTGTTTCCATTTCCAGAAGGATTATAAAGCCCTTCAGAGCCAAGTACTCTGCAAATCCACTTCAGGGTCTGGAGAGTGAGTGCACACCATAGAGAAATATTCTTTCTTGTCCTAGCTCAGAGTTTTCGGTGGATACAAAATCACAGGTCATGAAACCATTTCCTTAGGCAAAGAAACAGAGCATAACTCTGAAAAACCCTGTAGCTGCCCCTTCAAGCTTTGTCCCGTTTCCAGACAGAGGCTGCGGAGGTGACACCACCTCTGCTGAAAGACACAGGTGATTCTGCGTCCTCTCATTCCTGGGTGTTCAGGAATTCCTGTCTCCAGGTGGAAATGTAGGAATGAGCAGCGCAATGCTGCTCCAATCAATTCAGAAATTATTTTGTATGATATGTTGTATCATATCACATGCCAGAGGTCAAAGCTTCAAGGTGAAATTGTGGGAAAAAGAGCTCAACTGCAGAACTGAACTGAAATTGTGTGTCACAGAGAAAGGGGTGTGCAGTACAAAATTTGATATTTTTTCAAATTTCAGAAAAAAAAAAGGTAAGAAAGAAATCAATTAGGGCAAAGGTCTTATATAAGAATTGCAGGAGTAAGAAGGACTAGTAGCTCGTAAAAGTCTGTTTGTACCCATCAGATGCTCAAAGTGCAGCCTGGGTTTAACCACGATGAACCTACCACCTCCTCTGAAAGGCCTGGGTTAGCGTCAGCAAGAGCTCTGAGTTATAAAATAGGAGTTGCTTCGGTTGGCGTGCGAGTTACGCTTTATTTTTATCTCGTCGGTGCTATCAGTGTATTATTGTTAAGCCACACCGAGAAGTAAATCAGGCTGCTGAGGTGTGCACAAAATCATTTGTGACTGTGTGTGCACAATGGGATTAAGCAACAGGGCATGAAGGGAGTTTGATAACCCTGACATTTTTTACTGTTTTTTGTCCATGCAATTTTGCTCAGTCTAGAGAAGTCTGCTGTTATGAGGCTGACCATTTGTCTTATTTTTGTCTGCAGTGAGGAGCTGTCTGGTGATTGTACTCTCTTGAGCGCAGCAGGCTCAATTACAGGTTAAACGTGTATTTATTGGGTGCATTTTCCAAAAAGGGTGCATGGTTTTGTAGCTAAAGGAACATCTTAGAAAGTCTCTGTGGGGCTGTCAGACACCTAATTGCTCTTTGAGTTGATACCGGAGTTGGTGAATTGGTGCATTTCTGCAAAATGAGTCCTCAGTAAAGAGATTTATGTAACTGTATTACATAAATCCTGGGTCAGACCCATTAGCTGATGCAAACCCTCCGAGTTCAATTTCCATAAATCTACTATGATTTATACTAGCTCAGAGCCCAGTCTTATATTTTCTCAGTCTGACTAGACTATTATTTATTAAAAGTGAATTTGTTGTTTACAATACCCTAGAGATACAAAACAGCCAGGTTTCTGACTTAATTTCACTGAATGTGAACTAAAATAATAGGGAAGCAATAAATTCAGAATCTTTTTTTCAGCAATAGTATAACAGAGACAATTTTCTGTTAGCTGTCTGTTCAGAAAGCCTAAACCGCATTGCAACTAACATTTTACACAGGAAACATATGAGAAAACATATGGAATAAGTTGTCTTTACTTAAACATTCAGACAGGTTGTGAAGCTGAATTGCTGTAGCTGTTCTGAGCATTCCTACAAAGAGACACCATCAAGAGGAGACCCTCGAGTAGAAATGTCCCCCTGGAGGTGGTTAGAAGTGATTAATATCTGCCAGTGTGATGCATAAATAATTTTCTCTCTGAGGAGGGTCAATATTCACATTTGAGCTCTTCCCTGTTCTTTTTGTTGTTGTTGTTGTTGGCTTATTTCTTCCCCCCTCCTTCTTTCATAGTGGTGTTCAAAGCTAACATGGGTATATCCTCAAACCCAGATTTTCCCCTGCATCCACCACGGTTTTAAAACACACCACCTGTGATACGAGGTCTTGCTGAGCCAATAAATCCCGAGGAGAGTGGCAGCAGGGGAAGCTGGGCTGAAGCGCTGTTGATGTACAAGTCTCTGGCAGATTTCTTTCCCAGCAGCACATATGATGAACCCACTCCACAGATGACAAGTGACTGCTGGGCTCCCTGCAGGCATCTTTGATTCCCTGGCTGAGACCTCAGGAGCTCTGTTTTTATGTCTTTATTTAGCCCCAGTGACAAGGGTGTCTCGGTTGAGCCCGCGGAGTGTCAGCCAAGGCGGCAGCTGTCACCGAGAGCCGTGCACAGACACATCTCAGATGATCCTCTTAGCAGTGTGTTCTGCGTTCTCGAGGCTCCCCTGGCACTGCCGCTTGCACATCTACCAGCAGGGATGGGAAATTTTATCTCAGAGCAACCTGTATTCCTGCTCAGGCCTTTCACTGACCAACCCCTTTGGAGGAAAGTGTGTTTCCTTCTTCCTCCTGGTGCCTGCAGAGCTCCTGTTACCCACGAAATTCACAGACTGAGCTCATACTTGACTGATTCTCTGCCTGCCAGTAGCCACATGGGACCTGGTTCTCATTTTTCTTCAGCATGCTTTCCTTTCTGTCTTCACAGAGAGAAGAATGGGCCAGAAGTGACAGCTATCACTCTGTGGCTATTGGTAATAATGGATTTATAGGGTCTGACAGCACTGGGCACAGCGCCCATGACGTGAAAACCTAATTCCTGCTACAGAAGATTTCCTTCCTTTTGCTATTTCTCAAGAATTAGTATTCTTTTATACAACTTTTTCACTCTCGTAATTATTGTTCTTTTTTTTGCCAGGGAATGGCAGCCAGCACTCCTTCAGCAGACCGCAGGGGAATGATCGGGGGACTTATTTGGATTGATTTGTGGAAGTACTATCAGATTTATATCACAAAAAATAAAAAAGAGGTGTGATGTTATACTTGCTCTCCCTTCTACCATGTAATTAATCACTAAAAGAAAATGAATTAAATTTTTTTTTCCATTTTGGATGAGCAAGGTGAAGCACACCTGACTGTTGATGTCACATGAGAACAAGGAGAGGCTGCTCAGAGCTGCTTTGCTCCAAGATGTTGCTCAGAGCTCAGTCTGTACTTTAGGTAAAAAACGTTTCCTTCCTTCCTTCCTTCCTTCTTCCCTCCCTCCCTTCTGTTCTTCTCTTCCTTTCCTTCCTTCCCCTTTGAATCTGATTCAGATTTTCTTTGTTCATAGACTTTTCTTTTTTTTCCTTTGTGTCATAGTCCCTTATTTTTTCTTGTCACAACTTATTTTTTGTTCACTTGCAAGACAAATTTTGGCCATTTCATCAAAATGATTAGGAAAAACAACCATTTATTATCATTTTCTCAACAATAAGAACATTCTCCTGTTACTGCATTCCTGGCATAATGCCCATTTTTAAAATTAGAGTCCTGATCCTTCAGCTGTATCTGCATGTCCTGCCACATCCAAGGCAGATAAAAAGCTTGGTATCAGCAGCAACATCTGATCCCCAGACTTTGTGACTGAAATGTCATCAATTAGCATGTCCCCCTTTCAAGAGGCAGAGTGGCGGAGAGCAAGGTGATCTGAGACGTACAAGGTGCTGAAACATCCATCTCTTCCTGCAGTGCTGACCTCCAGCCAGGTAAAATGCTGACAAAGAATAAACCTTAATTGGAGATGATGACTTGGGGCAACATGGAGTTTAACTGGAGACTTCTGTTATGCTGGAAAGAAAAAAAAAAGCAGCTATTCCTTGCCTGGTGCCTGTTGGGAAAAGCATGGGCTCTGTGAGAGAGGAAACTGGATTCTAATTTCAGTTATTCTGTGGAGAATTAATGAGCTCAAAATAGATAAAAGCAAACCCATGAACCTGTAGTTTCTAATCTTGCCCTTTATCAGATTTCACTTACATACTCTTTTGAACAGTTTTCCTGCATTAAAATGTGTGTTCCTCCATGTTTCAATTCACTATCTTTATTTAATTTATTTTATCTTATCCAAAAATAGCTTTAAGGGCCTTGATTTTGTTCCTGTTTGGAAATAAAAAACAAAGAAGAAAACACAAAACAAAAATTTTCAAATGGTGCCATGGCCAGGAACAACTCTACTTCTTTCTTTATTAACTTTTCTGAAAAATTTTGCCCAGGTTCTTCCCCCTAAAGTTCTAAAAATATGATGTCACAACTTTGCTTTTCATGGAATCACACAAAATACGCAAGGTTGGTAGAGACCACAGGAGGTTATCTAGTCCAACCTCCCTGCACAGCAGAAACTTCTGTCCCTTAAAAAAAAAAAAAAATTAAAAGAATTATTGCCATTCACACTGAATCTGATTTAATACAGAGAAACTACTGATCATTCATCACAGCAACAGAAAATATTTCTTGGGTGATTTTTAAATTTATTTCTTATTTTATTTTATTGATGAGTAGTGGTAAACAGTACTGAAGTGACTTGCAGCTTCACCTATACCAGAAATCTCACACACTGTATATATTCGGGAGGGATGTTTTTCTCAGAGGGAGCTGAGAGGCAAAATCTAAGTGATTAAAATCCGAAATTATGCTTAGAACGGGACAATAAAAGAAGCCATTTATTTCAAGAATACTCCAGGCCTGCCAGTATCATTAATTTTGTCTGAAATGACAAAAGAATAATGAAGGAAAGCAGGTGGTGATGGGGGTAGGAGGAGAAAACAAGATAGAGTGAAAAAAACTATGTCTGTTCAGCAGGATTTTGAAAGACTAAAGGAAGAATTATGTTCATAACTGTCCAAAGAGGGAGATTTATAAAATTAAGAGCTCCTCATGGAAAACAACCCTTCAGACTGAAAAATACATGTACATGAGTATGTATATGACAGCTCATTTTGTCTCTTTATTTCCTGAATATCCCTGGTGCAGATTCAGCTGTAACAAGAAACCATTACCCAATTAGCACAGAGCTTGTACATTGCAGAAAAGAGGCCAATAGATTAATTTAAAAAGAAGTCCAATATTTTCATTTCACACAACTGCAATTTAGATTTCCATTAGTAACAGTTTAAAAAGACTGAGCCTGAGTCCATTCAAAGTAACCAATACTTGGACAACCTGCAATCCTCCCCATCTTGTGCTACAGGTAATAAATATTTCCTCTGCAGTCAATGCAGCCAATTGTCTCTCAAGTGCCTTTTAAATATATTAACAAGCAATAAGCTGCTGTCAACACATTACAGGAATTGATTCCCTTCATAAAACACATAAGTACCTCTCAGGAATAATTTGGTCATTTCTTTGTTCAAAATTCGCATATTTAGCTGAGCAGAAAGTATTTCCTTCTGCGTCCCTTGGGAAAAATTCCTTCACGGAACAGCTAAGTTCTGATTTTGCTAGTTTTCCTACCAATATTTAACACGGCAGAGCAGGGACAAGAAGAGAGCTATTTTTCCAAGGAGATTAAGAAACATATATTTACGTTAAATCTATATTTTGGTTATAAAATACATTTAACACCACCGTATTTTTCAATAGAAAACCAGTCTTTGAAAATATTTTGATTGTGCAGAAATTTTTGTCAGGAATTTGTCAGAAATATTTCTGAATTCCTGCCTGTCCCTTCTCTTCCCTCAAAAGATATTGACTGGTTGAAACAGAGTCCTTGCAGCAACATGCTGGGAGCAGTAAAAGCTCTTCCTTGAGATAGCGACATGTTCTGAGTCTTCATTAAAATAATGAAGAAATAAATAAAGCTGTGACTTGAGGATCAGGAACACACTTTTTTCTAGTTTTTCCAGCTCCAATAGTTTAATGATTAGAACATGAGGTGAATCAATTTCCTCTTTCCCTGTCTAAATCAGTGCATAGTATTTGTGCAACATATTAAATTAATTTAGTGGGCTCAGCATTTGAGCCTTGTGGAGCCAACTCTTTGGAGAATATTCTCAGTAAAGTTAGTGAAAACCAGCAGTTATAACCACATGCATCCCACAACTTCTGACCTAATTTTGCCATATTGGAAAAAATGCCCACAGTGGTAACATTGCCTAGCCGCAGGGAAGGTTTCCTCTGTCCTTTGTTTGCCTTTTCAGACATGTTCTAAACACATATTCTGAATTGGCTGAGAGATATAAAACTCCCCGTTTCCTCCCAGCACAAACACTTCAACCACTTGGCAACTCAACCAACTTGCTGTTTTCTATCTGGGTAAGTGATTATTATTTTTATTATTTCCCTCTGTTGTTCACAGTTCTATGTGCCACGCTGCTTGCTGACCATAAAACGAGGCAGTTATTTACTGCAAACTGTTTCTGTGGATATCCTGGTGAGAGTTCCCTTTACAGAAATGTGAAAACAACTGAGCCTGGAGCCTCGGGCTCAGCTTTCCTCCCTCTCCTGCACTCCTGACATTCACAGACAAAATCTGCAACGGACTTCAAGGGGAAGGCTGAATATCAACTAGTGGGGTTTGACATGTCTTGTTTCTATTGAGCATTTCACCCTGGATTTACCAGCTGAGAGCTCTTCCAGCAGAATAAACACCGTGAGTTCATAGGTACCTCCACACGATCAGAACATATTTGGCAATTCCTTTGAAATAAGTGCTGTTACCATCTCCATCACCCAGTGCACCCCTTCTGCACATGAACCATCCTTTCCCCTGGAGAGGGAAGCCCGAAACACATTTTCAGCAGAGAACAGAAAGCAAGAGTGAGACAGGAAGGTTTGCTATAAAAATGCTGAACCTGCCCTCAGAATTTTATCTAAATATCCTCTTTTGCTGTCCTCTCAAAGCCCGGATGCTGCCCTGCAGCAAATGACCGAAGGGAAAAAAGACTTTGTCATAAAAGTGGTTTAAAATAGCTGGGCCTGATAAAGAAAAAACCCACCAGCCTTTGTATCAAAGAAAGGACAGACAGTCCAACAAGCTCTCATGAATCTCACTATTTAAATTTTGAGAGGGGGAAAAAAGTTATCGAGTTTGATTATTCTTTTTCTTCTGTTGTATTGGTTGAGCTATTTCCCTGAGCTTCCTCTTTGCCTGCGTCTGAGTTTCTGTTTCCTGCTGGAGCAGCCCATGATGGACACAACTCCTGTTTGGACCAGGGCTGTGAGACTTCGAGAGGCAAGGACTGACCCTGCCAGCTCAGCTCCAAGGGTCACTAAGTCCAGGATCATAAGCTTTTTTAAGGGACATGAATGATTCAAGCCTGCAAATACTTTTTGTACTGATGATTAACGCTTTCTCTGTGAGCAGTTAAGCTTTATAAAGCATCAGAGAAGATGTGTCACCTGTCACACCCACCTTGGGGCACTGACACAACATGCAAAGTATTTTATTTTTGCTGAGCGCATTGCAAGTGTAGCTAGATTTCACCAGCTTGGTTGAGAACAAAGTCATAAAGTGAGACAGGGAGGCAGTAAATTAATTAGATAAATTATTTACAAGCTAAATTAATGCCAGACAGCGTGAATGTTGTGTTGTAAGTCTGGCATAAAACTGAGGAGGCCAAACACTAACTACAGAATTAAATGTAAATAACCCTCTTTGATGTCCTCTAATTAAACAGCAGAATGACTTTGGCATCAAAAACATGTGAAGTTTTCAAGTCTAAGAAGAAATCTCAATATTTAGAGTGTAGCTGTCATCAAAACACACACAGAAAGTAAATTACTCTCCTTCTGACAAGACTGGGCAGAAAAATGTCTTTCCATGAGGGAAAAGGTATGAGAAATCATAGTTTTAATTTAGGAATGGGAGTCGATTAGGGTAATTACACAGTCCACTAGAGGTCATTCCTTCTGCTCTCTGAAACCAGACTAAGCTGCATTTGCTGACTGCCCCCTGTGTCTTCTTTGGTGCTGAGCAGTGAAGAATAACAGCTGAATATGCTTTATTTTTTTACAATTTCCTTTAGCAGAAACCTCTTGATTGTCACCAAATGAAAATGAAAATTAAACGATGTACCTGAAGCTGCGTAACACAACCGTCCCTGAACAGAAAGTAGAAATAGTTTTGTTTCAACTCAAGGTGAGAAAAGGATGGTTTGGCTCCTCTTTCATACTGGTGACATAGTAAAAGCAATGAACATTGAATTATAAATGCCTTTAAAAGATTTTTGCAACTAAGCAAGGACATCTAATTAGTTTCAGAAAGTATCTCATTAATGAGTGTAAATAACACAGTGAAAGTAATTAACTTATGCAATGCAAATTGCCCACTGTCAAATATTTACAGTTACAGCTTTACCAATAAACTTCAGAGACAGCTATACACCAAAAGAAAAATGAAGGTTAAAATATCTTTGAAAGCTCACATATTTTTGTATCATAAAATAAAACCAATTATGACTCACCAAAAAAATTATTAATTGCAAATCACAGACCCATGTCCTTAAGTAGCTGAGTTCCTTGTAATTTTACAGCTGAAGAGAAGAATTTGAGGAAAGCAGCAGATTTTCCTCTAATGGGTCTAAAACACTCAGCTATTCATAAAAAATGGAGTTGTAAGAAATTTTTGTCAGTAATTTCAGAAGTTACTTCCCTCTTGCAAAGTAAATCCTACTCATAGTTCTGAAAAAATTACAAAATCTTGGGGAAGAAACACCACTTCTGAATCTCTATAAGAGATTACATTTTTTGCTTTCTGATCAAGCCATGCCATAGTTTGAGATGTGCTGTCAAATCAGCTACATTATTCATGAGGAAAGTACCTAAAAATCCTGAGGACTCCATTAATTTTTGGAAAAGCATATTCCGGGGGTTTTCTTTCCATTATAAGATTGAATCAGCACTATGCCTACAAAAGCAGAAGAGGCAAAAAACACAGATGAAATTATCTTGGAAGAGTACTTAGAAGCAGAGAAGCTGAGGAAAGAAAGCAAAAGCTGAGAAAAAAAGCAGCTTTTGGCTTCATTCCTGCACCATCAGGTTAGCTGAAAAACATGTAGATAATAAAAATATAAAAATTAGGAAGAATAGCAACACACCACTTATTCTCACAGTATTGGTTAAATGCTTGCAGTCTAAAATTTCACGAGCACAGGGCACATCCCATTCAAGGAATTTTCAGTTCCTTATGTGCTGAAATGTGCAGATATTTTGATTGTGACAATTAATCAATTGCTTTACAAAAGGCCCCACTTTTTCTGATTACATTGCTTGGGGAACAGCCCAAGGCAGGGATGTTTCAGTGAAGTGAAATTTAAGTACCGAGATTACATCACTGTTGTCCACATAAAGAAGATGTGATTTACCGCTGTGTTTTTGCAGATTTAGATGCAGCATAAATACCAATACCAATGCAGTGGCATACACTTGCTACGACTGATTACTGAGGGAAAATGGAAAAGAATATCTCTTAATTCCACAGGAGGCCTAGGACACGTGAAACAGGAGCTGAGAGTCCATTTCTGACCCCCAAATTGGGCTTTCCACCAAAGAAAAAATTGACATTTCAGGGCAGATCATTCTACTTTTCCCCTTAATGGGATTTCCTAAATAGATTATGTAAAAACAGGAAAAAAGCACATGAAACCTAACCAGCCCCAAACATTGTCAAATGTGCCAGAGGATTACTCAAGTAGTAGTCAGCATATTTATCTGGTCTCATTATACCACCATAACTTCCAGATTAACATAGTTAAAATTAAACACTATTAAGAATGTTATAGTGATTTTCTCCAGGCTTTTTTTCTTTTCCTTTTCAAAACAGCATAAAGCCACAAAGTGTGTAATTGTTTGAGAAAGGAATCACAATGGGAAAAGCAGTTAAGTTCCTAAATTTTTCTGACAGTTGTGAGCCTTTTTATTAAAAAATATGTTTTCCTGAGAAAACAAGCATCAGCTAGCCTGTGATATAACATTAAAGAAAAAAATCAAATTTTGAAATTAAAATTTTTACATGAACACAGAAATCAGTAACATTTGTAAGGAAAAAAATCCTCTTCAAAATAATTTTCTTTATTTCTTACTTTTTCATGTTCCTAATGATATCTACAACTAATGGAAGCACCAAGAAGCCATTTAAAACATACTTGTGTGTTGGGAGTGGTCTTGTTAGCAGGAATCTTTCAATAGTATAATTTTCAGCGTTTCAACCCTGTTGCTTATGAATACATCTGTTCTTTAGCTTTTCCTTCATAACTTCCCCCAAACTTTTCCTTCATAACTTCTTCCTCCCTCATAAGTTCCTCTAAGTTCCTACATAAGTGAACTTTGAGGTTTTAGCCCAGAATTTTCAGAAACTTCTGATCAATTTAAGCTTATTAACAACTGTTAATAATAAAGCTATTCAGGACAATAAGTATGTTTTATTGTAGTTACAAGAACGATTTTTGAATTATTTGGGTGCATATGTCAAGCAAGCCCACTGACAAAATAAATGTATGCTTAACATTGTTTAACAATTGAATATTTATTTAAATTACAGTACAAAAAATATTTCTACTAAATAAAACACTTTATTTAGTATGATATCTTAATTTAGAAGAGTAGATTTAATCATTATTGTTTTAAAAGTATGTGGGTTTTTAATCTACAAAAATATGGTTTATGCTCTTCAACCAAAGAAACTGAAAGCTACTGAGGAATCAGAATTTTTAGTACAAGATTAAATAAAAGAAATAAACCACAAAATGTTAAAAATAAATTAACAAGGCTGGTTTCTTTAGATATCAGATCACAATCCTCTTCCAGTTAAATATCATTACATATGTTGGCAAACAAGATGTATTTTCAAGATTTTTGTCCTTATACTTCTGAAGTTTAAAAATGGAAAAAAAAATGTTTTGGTAAAATTGTATATTATTTGTGTTTCAGTTTTCTTAAATTGATATTTCAAAAATTAAAATTTATAGTAAGCCCAAAACCAGAAATCTGACAGAAGTACCAAAACCGTGCTGCTGTTTCCTCAATAGCTTTCAATTTCTGTGGGTGAAGAAGTAATTTTAACTGCATCTGGACATATAATTCAGGGAAAACTTAACCTGTGTCTTTAGCAGTATTAAAATAAAGATAAAATTGAAAATATATCCAGGTGCCCACCCTGCAACAGTTCTGCACACCAGAAACACTCCAAGGGGTCACTAACTCTTGGCCTCTCTGGATTTTCAGAGATTTTTGGTAAAGCAGCCGCAAACCTGGGGCTCATTATCCTGATCCTACAGCTCTGTGCTGAAATTCATTCAATTTCAGCAATTAAGGAAGGTACATGGCAGAAGAAATCAGGACACAAAAGGCTGAAGTGGCATATCTGAAAGTATAAAACCAACCACTGGCCAGGGAGGACAGAGCCTGTGCATCCTCGCTCGCCAGCCAGGCCGTTCTTTGGACATCACAATAATTCTCCCTACAAATGTAGCTAATTTCAGAGGTGAGAGATTAGATGAAACACACCACTGATCTGCCAGCCTCGCTTCTACACGAAGTTTAACATCCTTGGCCTCTCCTGAGTTCAGCAAATATGAAAAAGTACGAGGCAGCTTGGAGCGTGAGAGAACAGCCAGACGAGCTTTTGTCTCTCCCATATTTCAAACATTCCATTAGAGGCTTAATGACTGACATAATTATGATACAGTGCTTGTGAGATTCCAGGTCATTAACCTCCTCTGCCATGTGTAAAATGGAATAACTCTGTGGCAACTATTAAAAGAGCTATACACAGAAATAATTAATACTTATTAGACGAGTCACGCTGAGAATCCGTGGGCATCAGCAGGTGCTGGGGCTGGCTCTGGCTCTGCACAGGACTCAGCACAGATGTGCCAGACCCTGCTGCCTTCTCAGAAGGGTGCGATATCCCACCCTGCGCTGTATCTGCCCCCAGGGGCATCTGCCAGCCCTCAGTGGGCACCCAAATTTCCGCAGTCTGGTGCCCCTTCCAGACGCTCTGAGTTACCTCTGGTTGCCTTGCCAAGGTGTAAACCAATGCTCAAAATCTGCCTCTCCTTGCAGAGATGGGAAAGAATCATTCCTCTGGTCCAAACTCTGTCAAAAGTGTTATTTTACTGACCAAAAGGGTTGAATTCCCTTACCCGTGACAATCAGAGAGCTCTGGGACAGGGCCCTGCTCTCTGGCAATGCTCCACATCCCCCAGCAGCTGGAAATGGATGCATTTAATGGAGAAAAAGCCAAGGAGGCATCAGTACAAGTTCTTTATTTACATTGTCTCTCAGACATTCTACACAAGTAAATGAAAAAAGAAAAATTCCTGTGCACTGTCTGTTTTTTTGACATACTAATCTCAGTGTTCTGCCAGCAGTTCCCAGTGACCACAAACATTTCATCTCACTAAAGAGAGGGTCAGTGACTCCAGGCTGAACATTCCCAGCTTCATCCTACTGTTTGCTTAGGAGAGCAAACAGCTGGATCACCCAGAAATCACGTCCAGCACTGGCCCTGGAAACCGTGGCTGAAATCGCTGTGTCCTGCCCTGCAGCACCCTCGCCTGGAGGCAGCACCAGTTCATCGCTTTCCAGTGCCCCTTCCCTCAGCAGGAGCACAACAAAAACACAACAGGATGAACAAAAATGAGTTGGGTAAATCTCGCCAGCGTTTTTAGTCCTCTTGAAAGGGACATCTCCCCAAGGTGAGATTGCAGGAGGGCAGGGCCTGTGCAAAGACCACACAAAAAGACACGTCTCACCCCAGACAAAAAAAGCTACTTATCTGTTACCGTGGATCTTCGTGAATTCCTAAAATCAACTGGAATACATTGCGGCTTACATTTTGTGAGATTTAATTGAAATTTCACTGAAAAGAATCAGTATTACTCGTGGCTTCAGGAAAAATGAACATAATTTCTGGAACTGCCTATCTCTATATGGAAAACACAGGTGTGTTATCACTTCAGCTGGGCTCAAGAGTGAATTTTGCAGTCATATCCAAGTATGGACACACTCATTCATTTCAGGGAGCCCTTCCAGACCGTGGTGATGAGTTTTTTCTTCTGGAAAACGCTTCACCAAACCCTACCATGTAGAGGGTATTCTAAAATGCTTCGCCACCTGCAGCCTTCCAGTCCATAGGACCAGCCTAGGGTTAATCTAAATAAAATACCTTGAGTCTGTGTAATGTGAACGTCAGCCCTGAATGTTTTGCTGTGCAGATCTGCTCCTTTTGCTCTACTGCACACAGTAATGTACATCCACCCTTGTGTTACTTCTGGTCAGTATTGTCTTGGCCTGACTTGAGCCGTATCCATAGTTTCCCAAAATACAGAGAGTTGGATAGTATTACAATGCCAATAGAAAGTCCACAATTACAGAAAAATGTGTGGTTATATTGCCTGTCAAGATTGGAATACTGGTGCTACAATCAGGCCAAAACTCTGTTGCCCAAAACTAGAGAAGGCAGATTCCAAAAGTTTTTGAGGCTGCTACTGACATCAAGCACAGATGAAAAATGTTTCTGTGCTCACTCCACCTCTGCTGGCCTTTTTTCCTCAGCCTTTTTAAAGAAAGAGGTTCTCTTTCATTTGTGTAAATCCCTCATAGTCTAAACAGTTATTTCCTTGCTCAACCTCTGCCAGAGGGGTGGGGAAGAGAATTAGAAGGGCAAAAGGAAGAAAGTCTTGTGGGTTCAGATAAAGACCATCCAACAAATGAAGAGGGAATAAGAAAGAAAAATTGATGCAAAGGCAGCCACTCACCTCCTCCCACCAGCAAACTGGTGCCCAGTCAGCCTCCAAGCAGGGGCTGGACTCCTCCTCTCAGCATGGGAAGTCACTCTGAGGGTTTGCTGACCCCAGGAGTTTCTGGGCAGCTGAACCTTCAAGGAAATTCAAAACAAGATGACAGCAATCACCTGGGGAAGGCAGAGGCTATTTTGAGGGAAGAAAACAGCAGCACCCTTCAGGAAGCACTTTAGCGTGTCATGAGTCAAAGCTGAACACTGTGTCGAACATGGGAATCTGTCAGTAAGAGTAAAGGAAGACATCAGATGTAAAAGGACTTATTATAAATGATACATGAGATATCTGTCGTGTTGGTGTTAAAATTGGAGCTGGTCTTTAACATTTCATAGAGGACAAAGACATGTATGCTTTTGCAACCAAATTCTTGCCACTGCAGGATACGCAGTCTGGTTCTGACAGGGGAACATCCCATTGAGGTGGCACTTAATCGTTGTCATAGATGTTCTTGTCACTTGAGATAGTACAAAATTTTAAGTCTTTTCTTCCCTTCTCTTCTCCTCCTTTTCATGAGCTGTATACAGAGAACTGAGAAGTTTCTCCACAAGTTTTCAATGCCAATTTTAATTACAGCATTTGCACTAAACAGTCAGGAAAAAGGTTCAAGGCCAAAGCTACACACTCACACAAGATCTACTATTCTAAATCGTGTAAAACATCTGCACAAACCTTGTGAAGTCTGGTTTCCTAAATCCTGAGTTACTGAATATCAGGTTTAACTGGAGATCTTAATGGCCAGGCACTGTGGCCAGAATGCAGAGTCCCTCCCTCATTTAAAAAAAAAAAAAAAAAAAAAAAAAGTGTGAATCTGCTTGTCCCTGTTAATTGTACACAGGTACAATTAAAAATCATTCCCAGTTCAAAGCCTGCTGGCAGGCTGTGAGAAGCAAACCAGTAGCACAAATATTGCATAAAGCAGCAACAAGAAGGTTGTGCGAGCCACAGTGTGGCAAATCTCACTGCCTGGTAGGAAGAAAAAAGAAAAAAGAGGAAGGAGGATGTACAATATCCATTACCTTCCCCATCTGTTTTGTGGAGAACACTGAAGTTCTCTCCCACAAAATTTTCCAATGCAAAGATTTTTTTAATTGGGTCTCACCAATACTTAGAGTATAACAAAAGTTAGTCAGAAAATGTTATTTTTAACCCATTGTAGATATTAAATAGTCAATGCTCAAAATGATTTTTTGATAAAATCTTCTCTGCCTGGCTGCCCTTATGTTCCCTGGGTTGTAGGAAGTCTGAGTGCAATGTCCAGCATTCAGTGTCTCACAGAAAAAAACTACAGTCTGATCAAAATAAATAGCTTCTCAGAATAAGTTAAATGTGTAATTTGAGCTTCTTAGTCTTGACTGTAGCTGGAAATTGCTGGCAACAAATGAAATTCCTTTCTAATGCGGTGCTGGTCAACTTTTCAGAGCATGATACAGCTGTCATCTTGGCAGATTGTTAATTCACACCATGATGAACAGATGCATCCTAATACAAATACAATTCAGTCACTAATAAATGCCTGGTAAATACTTGAAATTTTATCCTAAAATGTTTTGTGCTGCTGATGGACCAGCTTTGTTTCATGACTGGTTTGCATGCATGACTCAGATCCAGGACTGAAATGTAAAACCACACACACAGGGGAAAGTGGAGTTACTGGCAGTATCAGGGTATGCTCAAAGCCTTCCATCTGTTCCAGGTAACGTAGAACTGAGTTCTGACTCAGAAGCTTTTGCACCTCTTAAAAACCTTTGCTAATTCAGAGCTGTTTTCGCCAAGAAAGCTGTAGTTTAAAATCTTAAAGCTTTGAAATCAAATGGATGTTAAAAGAAACTGAGTTATTCTAAATTATGTCAATTTCAGTTTAAAAAAAGAAGATAATACTTTACTTTTTTAAACTATTTTAGGCATTGGAAATTTTCATTTCTTGAAATAAGTAAGGGAATGAAAGTGGAATTTTTGAAATCTTATGTTCTTTTTTAAATCTGAGTTTTAGCTCTAGCAATTTTTTCGCAGTAAATATGTACTCTCTCATTTTTTTGGGTAGAATCTTTCTAAAATGAATATTTGCTAACAAAAAAGGATGCTAGTTTCGATGGAGCACTCACAGACATTCACATTTTAAATAGATTATTCCTTGTTTTTCATTTTCTAAAGTATGACAAGCCAGTCGAATCACAAATTTAATAATGTGTGCTCAGATTTTTATTGCAAAGCTGCAAATGAGCTTCTTTATGTGTCTCCTCGCATTTCCTTCTCTTTTCGAAGGCTCATTGCAAAAAGACTTTACGCAAATAATGATAAACACAAATGAAACCCAAATGCCAACCAGGCAGATGTTCCCAGTCTCTCTTTCTCTCCACACTAATTAGGGGGCATAAGAAATTTAAGCACAAGGATTTAAAAGCGAGCAGAGAAACCACCAGGGAGCAGGTACAGGAGCTTTCACTACAAACCTGCGCTGATGGATATTAACGCAATAAAATCTGTGCAGCACTAAACCATCACTGACCTCCTGCTGCTGCAGAGTTTTTGGGGCTTACAGAGCTTTTTCAGAAAGCCTGCTGGCATCCCCAGCTGGATTCCTGGAGGAGTCAGACAGAGACGAGCAGCATCCAGTGACCAGCCAGGTGATTTGGACCCGTCAAGAGGCTCTGGTGCCTGCAGCAGTGACTGATGGCATTGTCCCAGCGTGCTGGGGACAGCGAGTCACCCGTGACGGGGTGACACTCTCCTTGCCACCCTCTGGGGACCCTGATTAAAACATGCCATGCCTGCTTTCCTCTCCCAGCCGAGCTTGCCCTTGGGTGGGACAGATGATCCTTCAGACAGCGCTTTTTTCCAGCTGCGTGCAAAGATCATTAGCACAACAGGAAATGAAACACAGGAGCTGCCTCGTCAGATCAGATCAGCGTTTCACTAAGTCCTGCACCGCAGCCCTTTCCAGAGGCTTTGGGGGAAGGTGAGAGAGGCCACCCTGTTGGGATGCTGTGGAGTGAAGGTTCCAGTAGGAAAATGCGGCTGCGTGTCAACTCACTCCCTCCGTCCACCAGGAAAATAAATAATTTCTGGTGTTTAGGGTCACAGCTGCTGAGGCAGAAGGGAGTGAGGCTTAAAAATCCAGTGTTCTGTGATCAGTACCAGAGGGAAGAGGCAGGGAAGGGTGTTCTGTTTCTCTGTTGTAACTCCTGCTGGTTCCAGTCGTATGAAATAACAATAACAAAAACAACATTCTCACGAGGCCAAACACGGCAGCAAACATTCACAGCGCTGTGTTCTAAGGCCAAGGTTTAAAACTAAGAGAAATCCAAATGCCCGGTTTCAGGTGTTTAAACAGGCAGTTTCCCAAGCAGATGGAATTGGTGCCATTTGACTGAGCCTCCTTCAGGAGCTGAAAGTTGGATACTCGGCAAGGAATCCATCCGGAATTTCGGGTGGCCTTGAAAGACATGATTTTCCAGGCTATGTCTTTCCCAGGCACCTGTGGGTAGGAGGGCAGTAAGGCAGTTCCTCACAGTGGATACAAAGAAACAACTGAATTTCAAAAAAACCCAGTTATTTTAATTCAAACTATATATGTAAACCTCTTAAGTGATCTGAAAGTTTGGTCCAACCTAGAGAAAAAGATAACCAGCGTTCAACATGAATCGGAATCAGCATGATCTATTCAATATTCATGGCCCTGGACAAGAAGATACTAATGAAAATAAGCCTTAAAATCAGCATTTAGCAAGATTTCTGGTAAGCACAAGTGCAATATTGCAGTTCATCCCAGCATTAGCAGCGCAGATTAAAGCCATGCATTGTGATGAAGTCTTAAATCAGGGAGGAAAACCAAAGCAAACCAGCCCCAAACCAAACACACCTCTCCAGGGTGCTCCAAATGGGAAGAAATTTCACACAACCTGACATTCCCACCTCTTGTCACCAGACACTGAAAGCAGTGACACAAAGGGAATCCCAGCATTAACTTTTCCTTGGAATTCTGCTGCTTCTCTCTGCAGGGCCCTGGCAGAGTTTTTACCGACATTATTGGCTCTCCCGAACAAAGTTGCACAGAGATTTATTCCTGCTGGTTTGCAGGAATGTCCTGGGGATGTTTGTGGGGCAAGGACTGAGGTCAGGGAGGTTGGGGCGAACATTAAACCCTGACCATTCATCCCACCCGGCTGGAGGGAGGGTGGGTTGTGAAATTTGAGGTTCCCATCCCAAAATTTCTGGGAATTTGGGAGTGGGTGGGTAGATCCTTTCACTGATGGGGTCCCATGAGAGGCGTGGGACCCCCGTGCGTGAGGGGGTGAGGAATCCATGGGGTCACACCGGCTGACCCTCCTCCATGGAGGCACTCCAAAAATCCAGTGAATTCCTCGGAATTCCTCCGTCAACCCCCGTTCACTGTCTCCAGGGAGACAGACCCAAATCAGTCTGGTTTTTTCCCCAAATTAATGAGAGAAGTCCCAGCTGAGGGTTCTGGAGAAGTCCAAGCCCAGCTGCTGGACAAAGGAAAAACAACTTTAAAGAGCCTGAGGAAACCCATCTGGAATTGGGGATAATAAGGTTTCTTAAAATATAAGCAAATAAAGGTTTTTTTCTTGGAAATAAATAAGAAGCAAAGGAGAGAGATAATAAAGGATTTTTCTGCAAAAACTACTTTTAAACCACCAGGTAAATAAGGAACAATATTTTTTCCTTAAAATAAAGAGAATAAAAGGGTTTTTTCCTTAAAAAATCACTAAAAATAGAGATATAAACTTCCTTTATGGGGAAAAAGAAAAACCAACCCCAACCCCAAACACTAAAAATGAGGATGTTTTAAAGAGTATTCTTTTCCTCCAAAAAATAGAATTCCAACGTATAAAGGCTTCTTTTTCCTTCCTGGAAAAAAAAAGGCAAAAGTACATAATAAAGATTCCTCTTAGTTTCACAATAACAATAAAAAGTCCTCAAAATCCCAAATAAACAGGTATAATCTATTTTCTATCTGATAAATTAAAAAGGGGATAAGGGATTGACAATTAAAAAATAATTTTCAAAGGATATTTTTGTTTTTAAAAAATTAAATCAGGGGATGAATGTTGAAAGTTTGGAAAGGGGCAAAAACCCCATGTAGGGTGAGGAGGGATCCAGAGGTGTCTCCAGAAGCCTAAATGGCTTCAATGAGCTTTAAAAAAATACATCTGGAGGAGCCCAAAATCCCCCACATGTGACTTTAAATTTCCCTGTCTAAAGAATCCTGGGAGAGGTCAAAGAGATTGGATGGGCGGAATGCTGGCAAATTGCGTGTTTCTGTAGTTTCTGTTTTGATGAAAGGAGGAGCAGAACAAGGCAAAAGCCAGCATTTGAGGGTGTTTAAGCTCATTTTCAAGCCACATTTCTTCACTTCATTGATATACAGGTGAGGTAATTTTTATTCTGGTGGGATTTTGGTCATTCCTTGGAGTACTGTCTCTTTAAAATCCTTATTTTTCATGGATTTCAGGAAGATTTGTCCCTTTAAATGACTTAAAAATGCATGAAAAAGTGTAAGTAATCCTCATTTTATGCAGAAAAAAAAGGCAGGAAATCCTGAATTTGGGCACAGAAGGGGAAAAAATTCCTCAGTTCATGTACACAAATGGCAAAAACTTAAGATTCAATTAAATAAAAAGTAAATAATAATCCAAATAAATAGAAGATAAATTAAAATAAAATAAATCTTAAAAGTTAATTAAATAAAAATTCAATTCATATAGAATAAAAAATTAAAATTAAATTAATGTTTAAATAAAATTGTCACTTAAAATTCGATCATATTAAATGAAAAATCTAAAAAATAAATTAAATTTTTAAATCTCCCAGATTAAATTATATTAATACCATAAAATGTACTGAAATTAATTAAATTAAAAAGCCAACTTTTCAAATACTTCAATTCTTTAAAAAAATTATTAAAATACCACACATACACATAGCCCCACAAAGAAAATTTCTGGGGAAAGTGTGTGTTTGGGGTTTTAATATGGGTTTTTTCTGCGTCTGGAGCCTCATTCTACTGCATCATCAGTTTTGGGGAGGGTTTTTGTTTGCCTGTTTGTTTGGGTTTTTTAAAATTTTTTTAGTTTGGATTTGGGTTTTTTTATAATATTCCTGATTTTTAAAATTATTTTAGGGTTGAGGATGTCACCCTCCTGTGTTGTCTTCCTTCTGATTTTAGGTAAAGTTTAGTTTCTGAGAAAGTTTTGTAATTTTCATCCCTAGTGGAAAAATGATGGATTGACTCATATTCCCCTCTATTCTTCTCCAGGATCCATGGTGGACACCAAAACCTCATCTGAAAAAGGTAAATTTTGGGGGTTTTGTCCTGCAAAAACATTTTCACCTAAACCTAACTTTTTCCCACCCACATCATACCACTTTTCCACTATTTCTCCCAAAATCCATGCATAACCCATGTAATTCCACTGGGGTCATTCCCTTCCACCCCAGTCTCACCGTGAAAACCCAGGAGAAGACACATCCATTTCTAGGTAACCACGGAAACTCTAAATCTGGTGGGTTTCACCCCAAAATCCATGTAGGTGGGTGGGAATCTGGGGGCAGTTCCCAAATCCTGATTTTTCCACAGGATCCCTGCTCTATCCCTATGGACCGCAGCAGGGGGATGAAACGAACCCCAAACACGATGATGGGACATCTGAGGCGATCGTCCTCTCCGTTCCCTTCACCTTCTATGGCAAAACCTACCAAACTGCCTTTGTAGGTCACCCCAAATTCCATATTTTTGGGAATTTCCTCAGTTTTTCCCAATTTTCCCTCCATTTCTTCTTAATTTTTTTTTGTGTGTGTGTGCATGTGTGTGTGTGTCTGTGTGTGTGTTTGTATCCCCAAAACTGACCCTTCTTGAGTTCATAGAGAGATTTGTTCTTGGACACTGAAATATTTTCAGATGGGTGGGGGATCTTGAGGGGACTGGCAGTACTGGAGAGGCTGGAGGGGCTTGGGGGGGTCCTGAGGATGGGGGGTAGTGGTGTCGTCCTTGCTGGTCCTCTGGGTGGTGGGTCTTGAGGCACTTGGTTAGTTTTGGGTGGCCCCATGTGGGGTGGATCTTGGGGTATTTTGGTGGGTGTTGTGGGATCACACTGGTGGTGGGTTTTGTGGGGGTCCTGGAGGGGTGCATCTTGGGGGTGTTGGTGGCTGTTGTGGGATCCTATTGGTGGTGGTGGGTGTTGGGAGGGTCCTGGGGGGGGTGGGAGGCTGGTGGGTTTTGGGGGATTCAGTGGGTCTTGGCGGAGTTCTGTGCGTGGTGGGTCTGGAGGGGTTGGAAAGTGTTGGGGAGTCCTATGAGTGGTGGTTCTTGGGCTGCTTGTAGGGTCCGTCTCCAGCCCCCACACTGCAAGTCAAGGTGTTGCACCCCCAGGCCCTGTTCCCACCCACTCCTGGTGTCCCCTCCAGGTGAACAACAACGGGGTGATCTCCTTCGATGAACCTGTTAGACAGTACACCCCTGACCCGTTCCCTCTGGTGACTGGGAACCCTTTTGTGGCGCCCTACTGGGCAGACGTGGACAACGTGCTGGGTGGGGACATCTTCTACCGCCAGACCACTGACCAAGCCCTGCTGGCGGACATCAGCCAGGACATCACCCAGTACTTCCCCGAAAGCCCCTTCACTGCCACCTGGGCCTTGGTGGCCACCTGGGACCATGTGGCCTACTATGGCTCCACCTCTGAAAAGGTGAGGTCCGTGGTCCATGGGGCATGAAGGTCACCCATGGGCTCTTGTTGAACCACTTGGTGGCCTTTTTGACTGACCTATCTTTGATGTCCAGAGCCTATCCTTGACCTTTGCGACTTAGCCTTGATCTCTGTGACCTTTTCCATAGGGCAACACCTTCCAGGCTGTGCTGACCACTGACTCCAAGGTGTTCTACATCATCTTCAACTACGGGGACATCCAGTGGACCACTGGGGCAGCGAGTGACGGGGATGCCGAAACGGGACTCGGGGGGACCCCGGCACATGTAGGTGGGAAGGGTGGAGCGGGAGGGGGAGGAGGTTGTCACACTCCATCTTCTGAGGATGATGATGGTGAAAGTCAGGGCCCATCCCATTTCCTGGGGATGATGATGATCATGATGAAGGTCCAGGATTGGCCCACCATATTTTTTGGGGAGGTCAGGGTTGTCCTGTCCCATCTTCTGGAGATGATGATGATGAAGGTCAGAGGTTGGCCCATCCCAGCTATTGGAGATGATGATATCGGTGAGGATGGTGATGATGAAGACAGGAGGTTGTCCACCCTTCTTCTGGAGATGATGATCATGATAGTGAAGGCCATGGATTGGTCATACCATTTCTGGGGGACACCAAATATGTTCACATCCTAACATTTTGGGGACCCACCACCCCTTTGGATGGGGTCAGCCCTCCTAGATTCCCCCCTAATTTTGCAGGGGGGATTCAATAGCGGTGATGACACCAACTTCTACAACATTCCCGGATCCCAAACCGATGCCATCATCAACATCACCACCACCTCCAACGTCAAGGTCCCGGGACGCTGGATCTTTCGTGTGGATGACTTCCAGGTGCCAGGTGTGGAACCCCCCAAGCTGAACAAGGACAATGGCTGCTGGTTGTAAGTTGGGTTTTTAGCAGAGGAAATTGGGAATTTTGAGGAAAAGTGGGAATTTGGGGGAGGGAGTGGGAAATTGGAAATGTTGAGAAAAGAGGGAATTTGTGGGAGTAAATTCAGGGGTGAGGGGGGAAAGGTAGGGTTTGGGGGATAATTTGTGATTGTGGGAGGACATTGTGAGTTTAGGGGAGGACTGGGGATTTGTTGGGGAAAACTGGGAATTTGGGGAGAACAGTGGGAGTCTCGGTTGGAATATTGAGAATTTTGGGACAAGTTAGAAATTTGAGAAAATTGAACATTCTGGGAACAACTGGGAGTTCGTTGGTGAAAGGTGGAGATTTTATGGGATGATTTGGGAGGAAAATTTGGCATTTTGGGGGGAATATTGGGATTTTTTTTGAGAATATTGGGGATTTGTGTGGAAAGTGGTTCTACCTCTTGGGCTGTCGATATCTCCTCTAGGTGAATTGAAGGGAATGGGGCAGACAGACATCACCACTGCCACCGTTGTCACTGAGGAAGATACCACTGTGAAGGTCAAGCGCATGGCAACCTCTACCAGAGCAATAAAATTGCAGCCAAGACATTGTGGTGTCCATGTCCTTGTCATGGTCATGCCACCTCTGGTGATGTCATCACACTCATATCACCGTCACCCTCACTGTTCCCATTTTGCAGAGGGTCTGAGGGGGTTTGGGGTGAAATGTGACAGAATTTGTCAAATATTGCCTTTTTGGGTGTTAGTTTCTGCAGTATTGAGCAATATGAAGTCATGCATGTGGCACCTGTGTGCACAACAGACACAACCCACAACACACAATTTGGCACACATCCACCCACCCCCAAAATATTCCTAAAATACTACAACACACTCAGACATCACAAGAAAAACAAAACACACAAGATACAATTTTAGCCCTCCCCACCCTTGACCCCTTCTCACAGAATCACAGGGTCTTGGAGGTTGGAGGAGAACTCCAAGACTGAGTCCAGCCTTTGAACACCTATGGACACGAGTCCTACCTATGACAACCAGGCCACAGCACTGAGTGCCACATCCAGTTGTTTCTTGAACACTCTTGGGATGGTGACTCCACTACCTCCCTGGGCAGACCATTCCAATGCCCAGTTACCCTTTCTGTGAAGAAATTCCTCCTGATGTCCACCCTGAACCTCCCCTGGCACAGCTTGAGACCATTTCCTCTTGTCTTTCTGCTGGTTGCCTGGGAGAAGAAACCCACTCCCTCCTGGCTACAACCTCCTTTCCAGGCAGTTGTAGATAATGATAGTCACGCTGAACCTCCTTTTCTCCAGACTGAGCACCCCCAACTCCCTCAGCCACTCCTGGTACTCCAGACCCTTCCCCAGCTCCGTTCCCTTCTCTGGACGCTCTCCAGCCCCTCAGTCTCCTGTCGGGAGAGGCCCAGAACTGGACACAGCTCTCGAGGTGTAGCCCCAGCAGTGCCCAGCACAGGGACGGTCACTGCCCTGCTCCTGCTGCCACACCATGGCTGGCACAGCCCATGGCTTTCTTGGCCACCTGGGCACCCCTGGGCTCATGTCCAGCTGCTGTCACCAGCACCCCCAGGCCTTTTCCAGCCTTCCAGCCACTCTTCCCCAGCCTGGAGCTGCAGGGGTTGCTGTGACCAAGGGCAGGACCGGGCATTTCCCCTTGTTGCATCTCATGCCATTGGCCTGGTCTGATTGATCCCATTGATTCCTCAGCCCACAAAACTAATTTTTTAAAAAAATCTCTCCCTCCCTTTCCTTTTTCCCTTTTCCCCTCTGTTTTTAGCCCAAACATACCCTCTATTTCTCAAAAAAAATCCTATTTTTGCTCCCTCACCTTCTTGTCATTGTGAGATAATTTAAACCTCATTGGGCAAAAAACCTCAACTCAATATCTGGTAATGCCAATTTTTTACATCAGTTTTAACAAAAAAAACCCAGTTTTTCTCCCTGTTTTCACCTTTTCTGGCCAAAAATTATCTGACGTCATTGGGTGGGGTAGTCCCCTGAGGTTGCCTGGATTAGTCATTTTCTTTCCCCTTTTTCTGCCAAAATTAAAATATAATCGAGGGAGGAGCCATATCTGCTGTCCTGGGATTGTGTTTTCTTCACAGATTTGGGGATAAAACGGAGCTCTTTGGGGATACGGAGCTAAGCTGGGGATCAAACGGGGCTGGAGGCAGGTAAGGCCAAAAGCAGATCTGATAACTAATAATTTTTTTGGCAGGAAGCATCCCAAAGTGGGAAAATCCACCTGAAAACTCCTCAAGCTCCCCCCTTCCCCC
>VZRL01006227.1:58791-92894 GCA_013397895.1 Origma solitaria | reverse complement strand
CACCTCTTTTTCCTGAAATTCCATTCCCCCGAACTTTTCCCCCTTTTTTCCCAACAAATCTCCCTTTTCCCCCACATAAAATTTTTTCTCACAAATTCCCTTTTCCTGCTGAATTCCTATTTTTCCCAAGACTCCCCCTTTTTCTCCAAAAATCCTCCTTTTTACCCTAAAATTTTTCTCAAAAATTCACATTTTTGCACCAAATTCCCCATTTTTTTTCTTCCTAACTTGCCTCTTCATCCTCCAAATGCCTCTTCCGCCCAATTTCCATTTTTCCCTCAAAATACCATTTGTAACCCTGAATTTCCTTTTTTCTCCTGGAATGTCCCCTTTTCTCCCCAATTCGTGTTTCTTCCTCAAAAACCTCCTTTTTTTTCAAAAACAGCCCTTTTCCCCAAATGCAACTGCCTTCCTACAAATCCCCCCTTCTCTCCCAAATTCCCCATTTTCTCCAAAAAAATCCCCAATATTCCAGATTCATTTTTTTCCCCTGACCTTCCATTTTTTCACCCCAAATTACCTTTTTACTGCTAACTCCAATTTTAACCCCAAGTTATATTAAGTATATAATATATTAGAAACAAACAAAAATATAAAAATAAAATAAAAATACAAAAATAAATAAATAAAAAATAATAAAGATGAAAATGAAGGGAAATAAAAAGTCAATACAAAGAAATAAATGTAAAAAGAAAAAGTAGAATTAAAAAGATAAAATAAATTCAAATAAAATGATAATATAAATAAAAATACAATAACAAAGTAAAATAAAATTACAAAGTTATGATTTCAAACCTCTTCCTTCCTGTCTCCACCCTTTGTCTCCTTACCCCTTCCACAGGTGGATGGCGCCTTTGTGTCCCTTCCCTACACCCATCCCCACTTTTCCATCTTCTATCGTGGTGTCCACGGCTTTGTCACCACCGACTTCGGTCTCACCGTCACCTTTGACTGGTACAGCTACGCCCGTGTCCTCCTTCCCACCACCTACTCTGGTGCTGTCTGTGGCCTCTGTGGCAATGCCAATGGTGATCCTGATGATGACTTTGTCACCCCTGCTGGCCACCGCGCCTCCGGCGAGACCCAGCTGGGTGACAGCTGGAAGGTGGGGGAAGTCCCTGGGTGCTCAGCTGGTTGTGGTGCAGAATGCCCGGTGTGTGACGCGGTGAAGGTGCAGCCATACCGCGGGGACGGGTACTGTGGGGTGATCGCCCGAGCAGGGGGACCCTTCCGGGAGTGTCACGGTGTCATCAGCCCAGAGCCGTTCCTGCAGGACTGCGCCTTCGATGCCTGTCACTACAAGGGACACCGCGATACTGTGTGTCAGGGTGTCGCTGCCTATGTCACTGCGTGCCAGAGTCAAGGGGTGGATGTGGAGATGTGGAGGACAGCAGAATTCTGCGGTGAGTGGGGATGGGATGGGGGCAAATGGAATCCTTCCTTCCTTCCTTCCTTCCTGGAGGACTCCCCTTCCCTTCAGATATTGCCCTCATTCCATATTTCCTTCTTTTTTTCCCCAGCTCTTTCCTGCCCCCCTCACTCCCACTACGAGCTCTGTGGGAGCCCCTGCCAGCCCACCTGCCACACCCCCTCCGTCCCCACCGCCTGTTCTGCATCTCCTTGCTCCGAGGGCTGTTTCTGCGACCCTGGTTATGTCCTCAGCGGCTCTGACTGTGTCCCCCACTCCGAGTGTGGTTGTGAGTACCTTGGTCACTACTACCAGAAGAACGCCGAGTTTTACCCCTCATGCCGGGAACGCTGCCGCTGCGGTGCCAATGGTGCGGTGACCTGTCAGGAGGCGTTCTGTGGCGCCCATGAAGAGTGCCGGGTGGAAGACGGGGTGTTGGGATGTCACCCCACGGGTTACGGCCGGTTGGTTGTGTCAGGAGACCCCCACTATGTCACCTTCGATGGACGCACCTTCAATATCCCAGGATCCTGCACCTACGTCCTGGCACGGGTGTGCGAGCCGGCACGGCGGTTGGTCAACTTCACGGTGTTGGTGGAGCATGAGGCAGGCAGCCATGGTGACCCAGTGCTGATGAAGAGGGTGGTGGTGTCCATCCATGGGTACACTGTCACCATGGAGCGGGGACGGAGGTGGGAGGTGACGGTAAGTCTGGGGACCCCCACAGTGATGTGATGACAATGAAGAGGGTGGTGGTGTCTATCCATGGGTATAGTGTCAAGCAAGAAGGATCCAGTGATTTCCATGGTGACGCCATGGTTATAAGGAGGGTGGGTATTTCTGTCCATAGCTACACTGTCACCATGGAGTGGGGTCTGGTGACCCTATACAGTGTGTCACATGTGTCATCCTGTCCCCATTCCAGGTGAACTCAGAGCGCTACACGCTCCCACTGGTGACAGAGGACAAGAACCTCCGCATTGGCCAAGAGGGGAATAACATTGTCCTCCACACTGCCGCGGGAGTCCGCATCCTCTATAACACAGCCACCTTCCTCCTCATCACTGTCCCCGATGTCTACCGCGGCCGGCTGTGTGGCTTGGGTGGTGACTATGATGGTGACCCCAGTGACGACTTCCGTCTGCCCAATGGGGCACTGGCGGGAACCACCCAGGAATTTGTCACCTCCTGGAAGGTTCCAGAGAAGGACAGAGTGTGCAGCGATGGCTGTGATGATGGTGTGTGCAGCAAGTGTGATGCTGCCAACGAAGTGACCTACGGCAGGAACGGATCCTGCGGGATCATCCGTGACGCAGAGGGGCCGTTCCAGGGGTGCCACCCGCGTGTCAGCCCCGTGGAATATTTCACCCACTGCGTCCACGATGTCTGTGCTGCCAGCGGGGACCGTGCTGCCTTGTGCCACGCGCTGCAGGCGTACGCCGCTGCTTGCCAAGCTGCTGGCGCCACAGTCGGAGCGTGGAGGACAAAGGATTTCTGCCGTAAGTCAGGCGGGATTTCACCACTCTTTTCCTCGAAAGACGCATTTCCTCCTGGAAAAAAAACAACCTGAACTTTTGAAAAAACTTCTTTGAATTTAAAAAAAAAAAAAATTGAAATAATTTACCCCTGTTTGGGAAAACTTTATTCGTTTTGGAAAACGTTGCCTCAAATTTTGAAAAAAATCCCCTCCGTTTTAAAAAAAAATCTTCATATTTTGCAAAAATTCCTTCAAATTTTTCCAAAAATTCTACAATATTAAAAAAATCCTAAAAAAAGGGAAAAATTCAAATTTAAAAAAGTCTTCAATTTTTGAAAGAATTCACTCAAATTTTGGAAAAAATTGCCTTATATTTTGAAAAAAATCCTCCCAATATGCAAAAATTCTTTTAAAATTTGAAAGTTCTCCCTCAGTTTTGATGACAAACCTTTGAGTTGTGAAAAAAGACTCAAAATCTGGAAAAATTGCTCACCATCTTGAAAAATATTCAAATTTTGAAAGATTCCCTCCAATTTTGAACTTTGTTCCTCTAATTTTGAAAAAAACATTACTTCAGATTTGAAAAAATATTTTGTAGAAAGCCTTCCAATTTTGTGAAACCCCTCTAATTTTGAAAAAAATCTCAAATTTAGTGAAGAAAAAACCATACATTTTTTGAAGAAACCCCCCCATTTTGTTTAAAAGCATCCAATTTTACTGCAAACACTCCAATATGGAGGAAAAATGGCAGCTTGGAATGATGTCCTCAAATTTTAAAGAACGGACCCAATTTTGTTAAGGAAAAAGCCCCAGTTTTGATGAAAATGCTCAAACTAGGGAAAAACCTCCCATTTTGAAAAAGAATCCCTCGAATTAAAAAAAAAAGACTTTTTTTTTTTCTGAAAACCTTCCAGTTTTGACCAAAATCCCTTACAATTTTGAAATTGTCTCAACAATGTTGCTTTTTCCGTTTTTCCCCAGCCCTGTCCTGTCCCCCCAACAGCCACTACGAGCTCTGCACCCGCACCTGTGACCTCACCTGTGCTGCCCTCGTTGGCCCTGCCTCCTGCACCTGGGGGTGCTTTGAGGGGTGTCAGTGTGACGAGGGCTTTGTCTTCGATGGGGACACCTGCGTGTCACCTGAGCGCTGTGGCTGCCTCCACAGGGGACGCTACCTCAAGGTCAGGTGACAGGCAGGTCACACCCGAGGCTGGGGACTGGTGGGGTTGGTTTGGTTGGAATCAGGCTGGGCGTTGGGCTGCTCTGTCTAGAAGGTTCCAGTGGGTTTGTGTTAGAAAAGGACAACTGACAGCAAAGAGGGCTATCGGGGGGAAGAAAAAGGACAATTAGCGAAGGCGTAGCCAAGAAAAATGGGTTAATGATTAATGAGAAAAAAGAAGCAATTAATGGAGAAAAAAGGACAAATAACATGAAAAATTGTGATTAGCAGGGAAAAAGTTACCATTACCTGGTTCAGTTGCCCAAACTCCCCCAAAACCACCTGTGTTTCTCACTCTCTGGGATTTCCCCCCTTGGAAATCAGGAAATTCCCTCAAAACTTGGGAGATGGGGCTCAACCTCTGAGATTTCCCATTCCAGGCAGGTGAGACTGTTACCTTCAACAACTGCTCCAAGGAATGCCACTGTCACCCATCCCGGGGACTGGTGTGCCGGGACACGCAGTGTCCCCAGGACCAGGTGTGCATCACCCGTGACGGGGCACAGGTGTGCACCAGGAGGGAAGGGCACTGCCGGCTCACACCTGGAGCCACCTTGACCACCTTCGACGGTGTCGCCGGGCCCCTGCTGGCCAGTGGCACCTACAAGGTGTCAACCCTCTGTGATGAGGAGTCACCGGATTGGTTCAAGGTGGTGATGGAGGTCAGCGACTGTCGTGACATGAATGCCCCTGCGGCCACAGCCGCCATCGTCTTCGTGCGCGAGGGCGTTGTCAGCGTCAACGGCAACATGGAGGTGTGGGTGAGTGGGGCAGGCGAGGAGGTTTGGGGTGGTTTGGGTTAAACTAGGGACATTTGGACAAAAATCTCTCTGGATTTTACCTGGTAGTGAGCTACTTTGCTTGAGGTGATTTTGCCCAATAATGAGCCATTTTTGCCAAAAAAAGAAGAGTGAGTTTGACTCTACCAAAGCCAGAGCCGTTTGCCCATGAACAAACTGATTTTTTATCATGGTTTTAATAATTTTCTCCAATCTTCCCAGGTCAATGGCCTCTTCACTCGGCCCCCCACCACCATCTCTGACTCCATTTCTGTGGCATCGTCCCCCGGGAATGTCACCATCAGCCATCGCTCTGGGATGTCTGTCACCATCACCCAGGAAGGAGAGGCGACCATCACCGTGACCTCAGGCCTGGTCTCCCGTCTCTGTGCCCCCTGCGGGGATTTCAACGGGAATCCCAGAGATGACCTGAAGCTTCCGGACGGACGTGACGCCCGGAGTGTTGGAGAAGTGGTGGACAAGTGGAAATCCCGGGATTTTGCGGGATGGTGAGTAATTCCTAATTTATTTACCCCAAAATCCAAGAAAATTATGTTTTCCCACTCAGAAATTTGGCAGTTATGTTGATGGGGGAGGTGCTGGGCAGATCCTGGAAGGAATTTTCCAGTTTCTTTGGTTTCATCCGCAGCGACTGAGGCAGAATCCTGTGGGAACGAGCCAGGTAAGCGACCACTTTGCCAAAAAAACAAGCCATTTTATGTTATAAGGGGCATTTTTTTGCCCAGTAATGAGACATTTTTCCCAACAATAAGCCATTTTTTATAATAAATACCATTTTTGCTCCAAAATGAGCCAATTTTCCCAAAATCAGTCCATTATGCATAATGCTGACCCACTTTTGCATGGAAACAACACAGTATTTGCATATTAGCAATCCATTTTGCATAATAATTCCCTATATTTGCCAAAACTGACCCATTTCCACCCAAAATGATGCATTTTTCTCTCTTCCAGCCACATTTCCCACCAGACCCGTCAGGAAGTTGATGCTCCCGTCTATCCCGTCCCATAGGTGGATCCACCTCAAAATCCCCCATATTTGGGAAAATTCTGGATTTTGCTTCAAATCCATGAAATTTTCCTGGATTTCCCCCAAATGGATTAACTCTGTGTGGATCCTCATGCCTTGATGTATCATCCACCCCCTGGAACTCGAAAATATATCAAATTCAGGTCAAAAAGACCCAAATCCCGGTCTTCTTTGCCAGTACAAAAATAATATTGCCAAGGGCTTGTTTTGATACGACAGTCAATAAATGCTTATAAAGGCTTTTTTAGGGTGTGAATTTGAGATTTATTTGCTAATTTGGGAAGCTGGGGGGTCATCATCCTAAATGTGGGCCGACGTGACCCCCAAATGTGGGGCACTGGGACCCCCATATTGTAGCCCCAAAGTATGGGATATTCTGACCCCAAAGTCCAGGACACTCTGAACCCAAATTTGTGGCACCATGACCCCCAAGTGTGGCACATCACAATGCCCAAGTGTGGGGTGTTTTGACAGCAAACTGTGGGGCCATGTGACTTAAAAGTTTGCAGCACTCTGATGCTTAAATGTGGTACGTTTTGACCCCGAAGTGTAATGCAATGTGATTCCAAAGAGGGGGGCACTGTGACCCCAAAATGTGGGGCATTTTGACCCTAAAGCATGTGGTATTGTGACTTCAAAGTGTGGGGCAGCATGACCCCCAAGTCTGGGGCAAAGTGATGCTGATGTGTAGATCGATGTGAGCCCAAAGTGCAGAACATCGTGAGATACAAGCGTGGGGCAATGTGACCCCAAGTGAAGGGTGTTTATACCCCAAAATGTGGGGCACTGTGACCCACAGGTGTGAGATACTGAGACCCCTATATATCACTGTGATTCCAAAGTGGGGGATATTTGACCCCAAAGTGTGGCACACCAGGGCCCCCTACTATGGGGTGCCTTGCCAACAAAGTGTGGGACAATGTGACTCCTAAGTGTGGGGCACTGTTTATGCAAGCATAGCGCACTGTGACCCCAAAGTGTGGGGCATTCTGACCATAAAATGTGTGGTTTTTTGCACCCAAAGTGTGAGGCACTGCAGCCCTTAAGTGTATGGTGCTGTGACCCCCAACTGAGGGACATTGCAACCCCAAAGATTGGGACAATGTTACCCCCAAGTGTAGGGCATTTTTACCCCAAAGTGTGGGGCATCACGACCCCAAAATGTGGGACAATGTGACAACAAATGTGGGGTGCTGTTAACCCCTAAGTGTGGGGAACTGTGACCCCCAAGTTCAGGGCACCATGGCTCCCAGATGTGGTGCACTTTGATTCCAAAGTCTGAGGCAATGTGACCCAAAAGTGTGAGGCATTGTGATCCCAAACTGGAGCAGTCTTACCCCAGAGTATGGGTCACTGTGACCTCAAAGTGTGGGCCATCGTGACCCCCAAATTTTGGTCCTTTTAACCCCCAGGTGTGGGGCACCTTGCCCTACAAGTGTGGAGAAATGTGACCCACAATTGTGGCGTGCTGTGACTTCCAAGTCTGGGCTGTTGATACCTCACATTGTGGTGCACTGTGACCCCTAAGTGTGAGGCACCTGAACCCCAAACTGTGGGACATCATAACCCCCAAGCATTGGGCACTGCAGCCCCCAAGTGTGGGACATTTTGACCCAAAATTATGGGGCAGTGTGACCCTACAATTTGGGACAATGGGACTCAAAAGTGTGAGGCAATATGACCCCCAATTTCAAGGTGTTGTAACCCCAAAGCTCAGGGCATTGTCACCCCAATGTTTGGGGCACTGTGCCCTATATGCCCCTCCCTCCTGTCTCCCTCTTCCATGCTGAATCGCCCCTCACTCCCTCCCCACCTCTTTTTCCCTGTTCCTCCCCTGCTCCCACCTGGATTCTCGGCCACCCAGGCTGTGGTGTGGGGACTCCCAATTCCTTCTCATCTATGTCCACGGGAGCAGGATATCCGGAGTTTCCCACCCTGCCTTGGGAAGCCCCCAAATCTCCAAGTCCTTGCCTCAAAAATAATAACAAATACTAAAACCTTGGCAGTGGGATCCAAAATTCCCAGAAATACGGGAGGACCTGGCGGAATTCCCAGATATTTTAGCAACAACTTGTGTCCAGCAAAAAACTCTTGGAATTCTTCTGAAATAAAAGCCGCAAAAATAAGCATGAAGGTTTTTAACCATTTTTTTGCCATTTTTTCCTCTCTAAGTCTGGCGTTTTGTGGGTAGTGGATGCTTTTTTGGGGAGAAAAGTGGGAAAAGTTGGTGCGCAGGTAATTTTCAAGGAGGGGGTCATGGGACTGGGAGATGGCTTGGTTGGAGTGGATTAAGATGAGGGGGCAGCAACTCTGCCAGGCACTGGAAGCACAGGGAGCACTGGGAGACAAAACTCAGCTGGCATATTTCAATTATGTTACTCAAATATTCCCTTATTCAATCAATATTCAACCATTACTATCGCAGTTGGGGTTTTTCATTTGATTTTTGTGCGACACAACAATATAAAAAGGGTTTTCATTGTCTTCGGAGTCAAGAATTACCATTTTGCATTGACAGTCCTTGTCACCTTCACCATGATCTGCTTGTGTGAAAGGAATTTTTATTCTGAAAACACATTCGTGGTATGATTTTTTTTACTTCTTTTTGTTGTTGGCTTTTTGGTTGTTTGTTTTTGTGCGGGTTTTTTTTTGTTGTTGTTGTTTTGGGGTTTTTTGGGTTTTTTTGGGGGGGTTGTGGGATTTTTTTTGGTTTTGGGGGTTTTGTTGTTGTTAGTGTGGGGTATTTTGTTTGTTCTGTTTCTTTGGCTTTTTTGGGTTTCGTGTCTTAGGTTTTTTCAACTGTTAAAGGATTTTCAGTTGCCTATTTACGATGGTTTCTGAGCCCTGGAAAACCTGGGATGTGGAGCGTGTCACGGAAACCTTTTTAGGTTGTTGTGTTGCAAAAGATCAATTGCCATAAATCAAAGATTGATCAATATTTCGTCTTTTCCTTGGAGACAAATGCATTTAACTTTTCTATGTGTTTTAATGGAGAAAAACTCCACTGACAAACAGGGGCTGGGCATTAACTCTTAAATCGTCATTATTTGATAATTTACTCTGTTTCAAGTATTTCTGTAACAGTCACAGAAGATGCCCAAATCTCTTGGAGAATAAAAGCTGTTGCTTTAAATGCTTTAGGAGAATAAACTAAAATCCTTATTTAAAAAAAGAAAAAAAAAGAAGATTTCCTTAAAATAAGACCAGGCAGAGCATGCACATTCCCTGTGGTGTTTTGCCACCTGTTCAAGCCAAATATCCGGCAGCAGTTTTCCAGGAGGAAAAGCTCTCTAGCTGAAAAGTACAGCCAGTTGTTTCTACATCAAAGATGAAATGTAGTTTCTGCCTCAAAATCAGCAGACTGAGGAAATGCCTCCAATTAAAACAAACAGACAAGTCTGCTTTTGTTTTGTTGTTTTTTGTTTTTTTTGCCTTTGCCTGCAGGTGACAACATTTTATTCTTTTTTTTTTTCAGACCATGCACTAGTTTTGGCTTCAAGGCCACAATTTAGTTAACTCCCTAGTTGCAGCCCAATCATTCAAACTTTCAGTAAATTAAAAATGCCACCTTAAGATTCCACCAAAAACCTTGTGGGAAAGTGGAAGTGCAGCTTTCATAATAAAACACAGAAATATAAACAAAATCGGTGAATCTCACTTTTTTTTTTCACAGAGGACCTATAAAGTGATCAACCATGTTGTCTACCTACTTGTCAGACAAACTCCATTTAGAAAGAAAGATTATAACACCATGGGCAGGGACACCTTCCATGGCTCAGGTTGCTCCAAACCCCATCCAACCTGGCCATCGACACTTTCAAGGATGGGGAAGCCACACATTCTACCCTGATTGTTGGACTCCTAGTGAGTCACAGGCCTGTGTTTTGCTCTGAGACGCAGCATTTTTGGCTGGGGTGTCAATTTTTCAGTGATCTCTTGTATTTAATGGTTCCACACAGCCTCCGTGTGCCAGGGTAGGGCAGAGTTCCAGCAGAAGCAGGGCACCTCGGGTTTGTGCACCCGTGCTATGGCACAAGGCAAGCGCTCTCCTTTCAGAGTATTTCCACAAGCAAAACCAATGAAGGTTATTTCTGGATTACAGAGAAATTTTTTTCAACTCACTGGAGGGCTTTTCACTTAAACTAAGTAGACCAACACCCTTTTGAAATTGAAAGGGCATAGGAATAAGCTCAGCTCCAGCCTCAGAAACTGAGTCACCTCTGCAATCATTTTATGCCTGCAAATCCCACGATAAAAATACTAAAGATATTTTCCTTCTGTAAAACTAAACCTACATGTTTAATATGTCTTTATAAAACTCCTGTCTATGAAAGTGGATGAAATTTAGAAGATTACTTAATACTGTTCCTGATATTGATCCTGCCCTGGGAAAGAGGAGCCAGTGCAAAGGTGTAACTGAGCTGGAGAGAACAAGACAAGGCCCAGACCATAAAAAAGGAGGAAACGATGCTACTGCCCCATATACCATTGTGATTTGGCACTGCTAAGCCTCAACCCCTTCAGAGTTGAGGTACCATTGTAATAGTTGTGCCTTGCCCCGTCCTAATCCTGAAAATAACAGCAAGAATCAGGAGCAGAGCTGAGCCAGAAACAGGAGAAGCTTTTACTCCAATGAAACTGTGATGAAACTGCGTGCTGTGTGAATAAACTGTGATCACTTGCCAAAAACACCTGCATCCTTCCTGCTGTCTTCCAGCAAGCCTTCTCCTTCTGCCTCTGCCTCCATCCCTGGCGTGGCAGAGAGCTGGCAAGGCAGCGAGTGAGGTCGAGGTTGTAATCCTATTGGGTTTTACAAAGCCTCACGTGGTTTTGGGCAGCACTTTCAAGCCCTTTGTTTGAGTCTTTCAATAATATCCTCAGACAGCAGAGCTAGGAATTACAAATCCAGCAATGCCAGGCAATGCAGTCAGTGCAGAAAAATTCAATGTCTGCCTCACTGGTGAAGCAGGAGTGGAGCTGGCTTGCGTGCATGCTGATTAAAAAAACAAACCAAAACCAAAAGTGTCCTTTTCCATGGATGAGTTGTGAGGAGGAGGATGGAAACGAGTCCTGGAATGCAGCAGAGGAAAGGCATGGAGAGCTGATGGAAGTATAAAGCACCAGGAGAGCTTGAACCAGGCCCCCGAAGATGAGCTTCAGCTTCCCAGACCCCAAATGCAGTGAAGAAAGGAGAGGCAACATAAGAGGGAATATCTCTCAAAACAAGAATAAGCCATGCTCTTTAGCTTGGCTTTCACTGCAGGAAAAATATCTCCTGAAGCTTCTAAATTAATGCTCTGATGTTCTGTCATGGAAAACCCTCTCAGTGTATTTTGTGCAGAGCAGCACCTCATGAAGGGCACAGAGACCCCTCTGGGGCTGGTTTAAATGCCCAGCATCAAAAGGTGCTCTGATGTGTTTTGGCTGTAGCAAGCAAGTTTAGAGATATCACGGGGTGTATCCCTCTGGAAGGGCCTGGGGAATGGGGTAAAAATTACTGCTAATTTGTAAATGTCTTTGTCAGGCACAGTAGTGCCTTGGCTTCACTTTCTCTTTTCCTCAGAGGGCTTGAGTTATGAATCACCAAGGGAAGAAAACAATATAAACTTCTTTTCCAATCAATTGATTCTGAACCACCCTCAGAATAATTTTGGCAGTCCTGGATCCATAGCAACTCACACAGGACTTGATTCAGTCACAAATCCAAAAGCTATGGAGATAAACCTTCCTGAAATTTGGGATCATTGTGATAGGAGCTTGCAGCAATAACCTCACCTGTCTCTCTCTCCTCCCACAGTGTAGCTAAACAGATGTGCCCAGATACTTTTTATTTGCTTGTTTACAATTATTCCTCAGAGCACTGAGCTATGGATTCACCCATTCATCTGGAATCAAAGGCAAGTGGGAGGGGGAGTTGTGTTTCTGTGCCAGTCTACATGTTTTATTCCTTCTTCGAGATAAAGGAAACAAGGATTTGTCTGTCTGCCTGATGCAGAGGGTGATTCACACACCTATTACAACAGAAACACAAAAGCCATATAGCTGCGAAGCCAATACAATTAAAACTGGATGTAACTAAAACAATTGGCTGATGGCAAGCAAACACTACAGCCCTGTACAGCTGCTCTCAGAGGAGAATAAACAGAGGTAAAAAGTACCTTTTGGGTTGTGCAAACCTGTCAGTAAATTAATTAAAACCCACAGAGATTATTATGTCATGTGAATCAGAATACTTTAGCAGAAGCTTTCAAATAACAAACTTTGTGTTATGGTCTCTCAGACACTTCAAAGTAGCACTATGACTGTGATGGCTCTGTAAGGACATAAATGGACATACTAGATTTCCTTCATGTCTGAAAATGATTAAGAAAGGTCTTGATATGAGAGAGAAAACAACAAAAAAAAACCCCTAAAAAACCCCAAAACAACAACACCACTTCAGGAAGGTACAATCTTCTGAAAAGGAGAAAGAAAATGCTTTCTTTTTTATTTTTTTTCTAAATCCAGAAAGAGTGATACCGAAGTCCACATGGCAAATTATATTCATATCTTATCACACTTAATGAGATTAGAAGTGCCATGAAAAGGCAAGTCACTGCAAAACCGCAGGTGACCCTGCTGCTGACAGCCTCAGCAGATGCAGAAAATGAATCATTGTCCTGTAAGTCCCTGCAGAAATGCTTCAGGGGCCTGCTTAATGCTTAATGCCTTCCCAGCCTGCTAAAAATAAATCAGAATTAATTCTCTCAAGGGAAAAACAGCCTTTATTTTGAGGAGTGAAACTTGCAGTCCTTCTTCAGGCCGTGGGGAAAAGAAGAGATGCCACCCAAGGAAAAGCCGCAGAATTCCTCAGTGAAGCCACGCGGTCCAACAAACCACGGCAGCAAACACACACTGGTAAAGCAAAGCATGTGCAGCACTGGTGGTCAACTGATGTAGGTTTCATTCTTCATACAAGAAGTGTTAATCAGCAAACAAAATCACAGTAACAGGGCAGTTCGAGCAGGAGTCTTTTATAGCTCACTACAAAATTCAAATGTTTCTCCCAGGAAGGATTCATTCCAGTATGATTACAAAACCTAAACCCTTCCTGAAGGCTAGATCAGGTGCTCCAGGTGGAAACCAAGGCACACACCTGTTGGAATGTGGAATGGAACTCCAGCCCAAACACTTGGATGCAGGACAGATGCTCGCTTGTATGGTGTAGACTCGTTGAGCATGAAAATGGAAGGGGAAAAGGGGCCGGGAATTGCCGAGGTGTGGTGAGAAGATGGGCTGGATAAGCCTCTGGAATTTTACATGGGATGACACATGGGATAGAAGAGTGATCCAAGGAGGAGCAACTTCAGCCAAATTGCCTCGTATTTGTCACAAGCATGGCTCCCACGGCTCAGAACGACTGGGTTTGGGTCCATGGCCATGTCTTGACAGCTTGATGAATATCCAGCCTCTCCGGAGAAGCAAACCACATATTTCTTTAAACTGCTTTTTTGACCCTGCAGAGGGAAATGACCATTTCTTTACAAGATGCATTAACGAAAGTCAAACCATTGTCCTTGTCCTGTGTGTACCGACTATTTTTCTCTCTCTTTGAAATATCTGCAACTTTGTGATTGGGACCAGGAACTTCCGACCGCCACCACACCAACACCCTCAGGCAGCTGGCAAAACCCTGAGCCACAGCAAATCCAGCATCAAACGCATTTCAAAGCCACCTAACAGCGCTGACTTAACTAAAACGTGTGTACAGAATCTGCTCGTCTTTCACTCGGAGCTGGCACACGCTGAAAGGAGCAGCTGTGATCCCATGTAGTCTTTGTGATATAGATTATATGCCAGTGATGTTGTGTTAAGCCTAAAGAAGTAGGAAAGAAAGATAAAAGCAGTTTATGAGTAAGATTAAGCAACTGGGAGCCCTTAAAACGTCCTTTTTATAGCAGTGCTGGTGGGGTTATTTTCTGTAAAAGTAGGAGGCAGTGTGGGCTGAGCTCTCTGGCCCAGTGAGCATCTGGGGTGCCTTGTGCAGCAGAGTTCAAGCCATGCAGCCTGTGCCTTCACACACCAGTTCTCCTAGATATCTGCTTGCTACAGGTCAGACTTTTATTACATTCACAAGCTCAGTGTTTCCCTGTCAGTCTTGGGAAATTACTCATATCATGACCTGAGTGCCAGACGTGCAAATCTCAGAGTGGCAAAAAAATCTGTGAGGATGAAATGTTATCCCAAGCCCTGGTGGTCAGGAGGCTGAGAGGGACATGAGCACTGAGGATGCCATTGAAGCCTTATTTTCGTGTAGGACATAGAAAATCTGAGCATATAAATTACAGTGATGGATGGTTGAAAAATACCTGGAAAGATGTCTTAGCACTGCAGTGGATAAGCCCTTCCAAATAATTTTTGTAAAGAATGTTAATGTTATTGCTGTTTACGGCATTTTTCACATTTTGCTCTGCAATTGTCCTGTGAATGTTTTTGTTGCTCTCACCTCTCCTCACTCAAGGGTGATATTGAAAATTTTATTTGCATTGAATCCTTCTCCCTGCTAAAACAGTTTGCCACGTAAATATTGCCTTCAGCTGCAGAAATCAAACCTTGTCTTCAGCTGGACTGAGCTGTCCCCACCTTGTGCGGGTACAACTGCACCTGTCACCAGCCAAGGTCCTCAGGTGAGACATCTGTTATAAGACTGAAAAAAAGGCAACATTTTCTTTACCCCTGGGGGATCTGAAGCATCTGTTGACCAGAGAAATTGAAAAGTTTGCAAAATTCAGTATAGAGGAGGATTGGCCTACACGCTTATTATGAATCGAGATGTTGAAACTCTTGGAGAAATTGAATAAAAATTATACTTTTAAGACTTGACACTCATTATTTTATTTACCAAGCTTGAGGTGCTTGACTCTTAAGCCTGATGCACCCTTTGTACATGTAATGAGTGCACTAGGAAAGCAGAAATTTTGCAATTTTCAGAATTAAAGAGAACCAATAATTACAGAATTTATTGAAAGCCATCTAATAAATGTACTGCTCTGATGTTTTCTGCATCATGTCTGTAATTACAAATAAATAGCAGATTTCATGTGCCCTTCTTAGAAGAGCAAAACTGACTAGATACTGAACAAGCAATGTTTTCCATTCAATTCCTAGAGTCTTTCCAGTTCTGCCATGTGTGGCGGATTTTACTAATATATGGGAGATGTTCTTTGTTAAGTGTTTGTTGTTTACTTTTTCTTCCATAAAAATGTTGGGAAATAGCTGGTCTCCATTAAAAAATCAACTAGGATAATATTTAGACAGAAAAAGTGGGAATTTTTCCCATTATTGACACATGTAATGTTGTATTTATTACACAATAGTTTCAAGAGAGGCAAAATTTACAATTTGGGACAAAACAGAATAACTTGTCTTTAAGCGGGCTGGGGTCCGAGGGCAGGTGAGAAATCTCTGCTGGGAGCCAGGAGGAGAAAGGGCAAGGGTGGGAGGAAAAGTTGGGAGATCTCATGATGGGAAGAATTTCTCTGACTCCTGGAAATATTGTTGCAACGTGCAGGTACTCCAGAAATTAACCTTTGTGTTAAATGCAGCACATTTAGCCTTCCAGGAATAGAACAGAGCACACAGATAACCTTTTCTTCTCAATTACAGGGGGGAAAATGCTATAGCAAAATACAAATACACTCATGAAAACGCAAGCAGGTGAATGGCATTTTATTCAAAATGTGGGAAATATCTCATGCAAAACTTGGAATGGAACACAACCTTTACTTTCCCACAAGATGATATCCCAGGCTTTTTATTAAGTTTTCTCAGAATGTGTCCAGTGCTTGTAGAGTTCATGAACGCTTTGGATTTAAAAACAGAGCACATCTCCCAGGCTGTATTATCCTAATTTTTCCTGTCCTTGTAGGTGCAGCCCCTTCTGTTGGATGGCTGTTAAGTCACGCCAGTGCTGTCTTTATTTTTTTCTCTCCAAGAGATCTCCATGAGATCTCCAAGACCAGAGGTAAATAAAGTGGATATTTATAGGCAGCCCAACATATGAAAAGCATGCCATATATTCTGAACAGCTGTATCTCATGTTATTTCTGGTGTCACTGTCATCTCTCTTGATATCTGAACCTACAGATATAGGAAAACCTTTGTTTTCTCCTGATATGATGATTATTAACAACCAACCAAGTGTGCAAACTCAAACCACTCACAAAACCACTATTTTATGGACAAAACACAGGGCGACCCAACAGAGAGGTGCCGCAAAAACCGGAGTTGTGAAATTACTGATTAAAAATAAAACATTAAATTACTGCACCTCTTTTCCAGAGTGAAGGTAACACTCTGACTTTTATGACAGAAATCACACTGAGGTAATTTTCCCACTCTGGCAAAATCACCAAATGTGTGTAACCAGGCTGGGCAATCCTAACAGGGGACATGTGGAATGATGGGCCTGATTTCCCAAAAAATGAGATTCTGATTTTGTGCTGAGCTCTCCGCAATTTTTGTGGGAAAGGATTCTCAGATTGATGTAGTTCCAGTGGCTGTTTGGCTGTAGGAACACTGGGAACTCAAAGACCCCATCAGTGTGTGCAGTCACGGCAACTGAGAAATTTGGTGCATTCATGGGAGCAAAATAACCACGTCAACATTTCCCCTGCCTTTGAAAAATGTGTTTAAAGGTCAGCAGGCCGAAAAATAATACTTTGGAATATGTTTAGCTGAGAAACTTATGCAAATTCTGTGTGGTAATTCAGAGCTGAAACCTATAAATGTCTGAAAACCCCCTGCAATGGCTCCCTTAGCAGACACAATTCATGTCCTTTGTGCACATACAGGATGGGGAAGTGTCAACTTTTAGTTCTGTGCTTAATTTAACCATCAGCACAGCTCTGTCCCTGAGGTTCCAGAAGCTCAGAATGAAATTTAGGCTGAATATATATATCAATAAAAATTGTAAAATAGAAATGCAAGGCCAGAAACCAGAAATTAATCGCAGCCTGGTGCGCAGGTCACTGAATTGAGTTCCCACAGATGTTTCAAGGAAAGAAGGAAATGGGAAAAAATAATTTAAAAAACCCCCTAACCATCCAACCTTTTAAAACCCCCACAAACAAAAGAAATAAGACAAAGCAAAACAAAACAAACAAACAAACCAAAACCAAATCAAACAAAAAAAATTTCTTCAAAGCCTCTGATGTATCACTGAGGTTATTTGCTGTATCATAAATGACACCTTGGAGGCAAAAGGGTCACAGAGGGAGCTGGTGGCACTGAGAAAGAAACAGCTTTTTCTGAGCCCCATGTAAAAGCACCTGCTTATTTGTTATGTACAGTTACCTATATCCAGAATGCTTTTAGGAAAACTTTTCTGCCTGTTTCTGGGAAATTCCACATCCATCTGAGAGTGTTGCAATCTCCCACTGGTTCTATTTTCCACAACATTTGGATCGTGCCCAGAAGATGGAGATCCTTCCCGTGCATGACCAAACGAGCACTGCCAGGTTTTTATACAGCAAACCCTTTTCCAAAGAAACCATCAGAAGTCAGCACACCCAAGAATTTCAGAAAATGGAAGTTTACACCTTGAAATATGCAAGGCAGTGTGTGTGTGGCGGGGGGGAACCCTTTACACTATCAGGATTAATTTCTTTTGAGCCTCTGGAGGCAAATCTTTTGTGGTCAGTTTTTAAAGGTTTTTCTTTTCAAGTTTTTTTCTGAAAGTCTTGCCATGGGAATATTGTAAACAGCTGTGTTTGTCAATGACCTTTGCTGTATGCACAGATATATACACATAGTCCTGCAGGTGTTAGCAAAAAATTAAGGAAGCAAATAAAGATGTAAATGCAGGGCTCTCCAAATAATTTGGAGAATTTTTCATAAACTTCAGAAAAAGCCTGTCACAGGAAGACAGAATCTAATCGTAGTAGCTAAAGATATGGAAGAGAGAGATAGAGAGAGGAAATAATAGCAGCATTTCCAGTTTTCTATCCTCACAGGAGCTCCAGATATGTGAGCTAAATTCCATGTTTAGAAGGAAAGAGAAAATAAAACAAGACAGGTGAAGCGCAGAGTCAAAAAAGTTTTCAAACAATGTTCTCTAACCAGGTTGTTCAGAAGCTGACCTTATTTCTACAAGTTAACAGCAGGAATGAGTAGTGTTTAAAAAATATGCCCCATCTCCTTTGAGAATTTGAGCCTGTCAGGAGCATAATGAGTGAAAAAATACATTCTTCAAATGAGGTGACACTGTGCCATGTGACAAAATAACTTAACATCATGGAAAAAATAATAAACAAGAAATTATAGAAGGCAACTCTATTAAAAATTAAAGGAAAAAATGCATATTTTTAAGCCAGCTGTTCCAGATGACATCACACAGAGAGGATAGAAAATGCTTGGTCAAGGTGGAAACATTGACTCTGTTGTCTCTTAACAAATCTTCTCAAGTTCTGACTAGAGTTTTGGGGTAAGATGTGAAAAATCAGCTCTTGAAGAAGACTTCATTCAGGAGTTCATTTGGGAAGAATGGGAGCATTTTTGGCCAGTCTGTCGCAATGGCATTACACTCCTCATGAGAAGGAACAAGCAGGATGCTTCCCTAGGCGCTCCTCAGAGGTAGAGTTTCAGTTTAAATCCTCGATTACAGCAGCTTACAGAAGGGTAAGTTGTGACTAAGTAGCTCTGAAAAGAAGGAAGATTTCTAGGACAAACCCCTTATTCAACTTACAACAAGGCTGAGAAGACAAGTTTGTGCTAATTTGAAGCAATTGATATTTAATAAAGACTTGTGGTGGTTTTTGGTCTCAGTCTTAAAGAACTCTGTTCAACTTAATTTGTCTTAATTTCAAAGTATATTTTTCAGAATGCACTCCCTGAATTGCCAAGCCATGATTCTCAGAGAGAAATGAAAAAAACTACAATACAAATACAGCCTCATCTGAATGAGTCCAAGGAAAATAAATAGATCAGGGTGTTATAAGTTACTTTCATTTGAACAGAAATCTGCCTATCAACACTGCACACTCTGTAGAAATGCATATTTTGTCGATATCCACTTTTCTTCAAAAAAGAGGTTATCTTTCAGTCACACGAAACATGATAACTGACTGATTTATGCTTTGGCATGAATCCTATGCTATTCTAATTCCATATAACAAGTAAAGAAATAAAACTGATTAATCAAGTGCTGGGTTAAAAAAAAGCATCTCAGTGGGTATTAGAAATGTACCTTTTATTGCAGCGCATGGCTCTTTTATTCCAAGATGGCTCTTGTCCTCTACATTTGAACCCTTTTTGTCCACAGAGAAATTTTTGGAAACAGTAACAAAAGCAATAAATGAGTCCCAAGGGCCACAAGTTCATGTTTTGTAAGAAGGGCACAGGAGGGTGAAACCAGAGATGACCTTTCAGTGATGTCCACCGAGCTCAAAACCAGGCACTGCTCACATACCAGCCTCAGGGATTTTATTGTGTTTTGATGGCCAAGGGATTGCATTGTCAGACACACTAATACGAATTTTGCCATGAAGTTTGATGAATTTGACTGGGTTTAGTGGCTCTCACTGGAGCAGCGAGATGATGGCACACTGCATCACTTCAAAGCCATTATGTCAAGAAGTTCTCTGTGTCAATACTGCTCCGCGTCCATTCCCTTCATGTGAAATAGTGATTTAAACACTTCCAGGGCTCATCTTTTCCCCTACAGGGATTCGTCTGCTCGTGTCATTTCATACAGAAACGAGGACTAATTACACACTGTGCCTTGCTGCACTGGGAAAAAATGAAGCCTTGCTCCAGAAAGTGATGCCCAGAGCGGAGGTGTCTGAGCCTGACGACTCCAGCACATGGAAAAACAGGAGCTGTAGAGCTGCTAGCTCCATGCATCTTCCTACTCCTTACCCAAATGGACTGTTTAACTTCAGTCACTTTTAATAGGACATCTGCAAGTGTATTTCTGCTCACCCGTTCCAAAATGGCTGATGACTACCTGTGTTTTGCGCGTTTATGAAATAAAAACTCTCCAGCTATGAAAATCTAAAAGGCTTGGGGGGGCAGGGAGGTATTTATTTTTTTTCCTTTTTCTCTTTTTTTTTCTCCTCTTTTTTTCCAGAAAAATAGGATTTTGAATATATCCTTGAGCCCTTACTGTGTACATCCTCCAAGGGCATAACAGGACAAAAACTAAGAACTGTCACAACCACGACAATGCAGCTGATCTGGCCACTAACAGAGGGCTTTACCCCTCTCCTCAAAATCAATGCTGCCTAGCATTTAATACTGTGCTGCAGGCATTAATTTGCCACTGATTTATATGGAAATGCAATAAAACTATAAAAGAAAGTTCTTCAAAACCAGATTGTGAATGGCTGAAAATGAAATTACAGGGAAGGGAAAGAAAGAAAGACAAAAACTTTATTAGAGTGAATTTTTTTTTTGGGGCTTTTTTTTTTTTTTTAAATTTAGATGTCTCCATCAACAGTAATTGTGGATAAAAATTTAAAGGGTGTTTTCCATGACAGCCTGAACTCATGACTTTGGATTCGTCTTCTGCTAGCACTTTTTACCAGTAGAACTGAGTTACCAAAATACCTCTTTGAGGAAGTGGAACAGACAAGAGTTTAGGGTGACACCATGGCCAGGTGTCTTCTGCACTGTTTTTGAACAGCCCCGAGCATGAACCTGGTCTAAGATCCTGATCCTTATTGCTACTATTGTCTCAATCAAAGAGCAGTTTACACTAAGAATGGTGTTTCGTGTGAAAATAAAACACTGACATTTATTTGGTTTCTCTTTATAAAACTTTCTCTGTGTGTTTTCTTGAGGGAGTTCATAGTTGTGAGTTAATTAAGGAACTACCCCCTCATGGACAGCAGCTTTCTCAGGTGTTGGTTGGGGACACTCAGTTTTTTCAGTGTCATTTTCTGAAGCAGAATAAACTGTAATTTGTTGGTTTTTTTTTCTTGTCAACAACTTGAATTGACAAGGACAGATTTCACCGCCTAAATCAATGTATTCCTTTGGACACAGGTGCTACCTTCATCCTAATAAGAGTGGAAATTAAAACCAAAATGAGAGAAACATGAGACGAGATCTTCAGGAATACAAAAAGCATCTCATGCAGCACATATCAATTATATTGGCCAAGTCTTAAAATGTTTGTTTCTCAATGTTTAAATCTGTTCCCTGATTTCCTGGGGTTTTGGAGGAACTTCAGAACAATGAGACGTTTGGTTTTGTACTCACTACTTTATTATTTCTAGCCCTGCTGAAATCAGCAAGAGCCATACCTGAGTTCAGCTGTCCCTCTCAGGGCTCTGCTCACACATTTTCTGATGTAAGGTTTGTTTGCCCACAGATCTCACAGCATGTAGAGATTTTCCTTTTGGTACAAAGATGCAATTTTAATTAGTATTCTTCTCTTCCAATTAGTTTATTTTAGCCACAGGCATGCATACTTTTTTCCTCCCTGGACATTATTTTCCTTCCATACAGCTTCTAGAGATGCATAAAGGAAAAATAAAAATCTAATCAGTGTGGCACCATTTCCTTCAGCTTTTTATTTGCCCTGCAATGTGGTGAAGTTTGCTCATAAGTGTAAAATAAAATCTTCTTTTACAAGTCCTAATTTTTTGGAACTTCCAGAGTTAATTACACACTAAAACTGCTTTTTATTATTACATGTGAGCAGAGCAAATTGAAAGGCAGAACGTCTCACAATATAAAGGTGGCCCTCTTTTTAAACTGCCATTTCAGGCCCCTCTTTCAAAAGTGCAGTGTGAGTCTAGTGCTGGCTCTGTGAAAACCCCGCAGTGACCACATTTGAAAACCTAAATAAACAGTAATGAAATGTCTCTTAAGAAATACTTAAAATATTTTATTTTTATTCTTCCATAAATATGCTATTTTGTTCACCACAATGACTTTTATCTTTCAATTTGCCCACTTCTAGCAAGTGAATGGCTCAAGGATTGATTAACTGCATTGCTTTCTTACATGCACAACCACTGCTGATCGTGGAGGAACTTTATACAGTGAAGGTTGCTTTTTTCTCGATTTTTTGAGGGGAAAAAACCCCTATTTACCATGCCAAAAATTCTTCTTTTGCTGAGCCCTGCCTCTGTACACTGCACAATGTATTCAGCGTGAAATGACAAGAATAATTTTATAATGGCAACCTTTTGAAAACTACAGGTTTGCCCATAGCTCCTTAACACACTAAATTTTAATTTTTATTGGGGTGAAAGCAGATTGCTCTAAGAGAGAGAAAACTGCAATCTGTCCTCTGGCATTTTTATAGCTGACAGGGCTTGATCTGAACTGCCAAAATGGTGAGGGCTTCTCTGAGGAAGAAAAAAGCAGCACTGATCTGGGCTGAATGCCTGCAAATATCCGTGGAAGAAATGCAGCCTGGGTAATAGGATGGAATTGCTACAACAACGCATCACATTTTGGATATAAAAACACAGGCTCTATTCTTAATGGGAACCTAATCAGGTAGCTAATAAAATTGGCTTAGCATTCAGAAATGCATAAATGAAACAACTGCTCTTGCACAGTGCAGAGACAGGGACGGTGTTAAATCCGCAGGCACCATGTCCCCACCGCTGTGAACGACCCTCAAAAACACTGTGTGCAGGAAGGAAGAGCTGTCACAGACTGAAAACTGGGGCCAGTCAGGTTGCAGAAACAGCCCATTAGTTAATGAAGATGCTTTTAAATTCTTTGTCAGAAGAAACATCCTCAGAAACCATGGGAACTCTTGGTACTAATCACATTCGCCTTTTGCCTCGAGCCTCACTGTGCCGCGTTCTTCCTTCTGCTCTCATTGTCAATTTACATTGACTTTTATTCTTCCTCTTTTTTTAAAATTCACAGATGAGGCAAGAAAATACATAACATCATCATCATCATCATCATCAGCACCATTATCATCATCATCACCACCATTATCATCATCATCACCACCATCATCGTCGTCATCATCATCATCATCATCATCATCATCATCATCATCATCATCTTTTTCACGTTTTGAATTAGTAAGGAAATTATTTTTAACATGGAAAATTTAAAATAAATCGTTTGGAATTATGCCTTCAGCCTCACTGCTGGCTGGACCCAGAGACGTGGAGCTGCAGCAGACTGTCAGGTGCTGTGTTCAACGGTTCTAACAGAAAAATGCTTATATTTTCAGTTACGTGTTTGTGAGATGAGAAAAGTAATCCTCAAGTCAACATTTTTAGAGTGAGAAAATGAAGAAAGAGAGAGCTTCACTTATGAATTTCCTAGAGAAAACCCCCCAAGTTGACCAGAGCTCTAAAGTGCCCAGAGTGGTAGGCAGCTGTACCTGCCTTATCCTCCTGCTTCCATCTGGTAACTGAAATGGATGCTGAAGATCCACCCCCCAAAAAAGAGGCATCTCTTGCAAAATGCTGTAGAAATTGGGACAGAAAAAGAAAGTGAACTCATCAAGTAAATAATTTCTCCAAACAGCCTCCAAAATCCTGTCATACCTGAAACAAGAAAACTGTTTTCACAAAAAAAGAAAAGTCGGTGATCAGTGAGGAGAGGGATAGAAGAGAAACTTCTGCGCTGGAAGGCGATTCGTGCTTTTGCCAAAAGCATAATCTGTCAGATTTGCTCAGATAGGAAATGGAGATGGCTTCTCTCTGTGCAGAAAAATTCTGTGGAGGAATTAGCTCTGACCACAGACGGTGTGTGCTTTATCAGCCCCGAGCACAGATCTGGCACAATGGTGAGCAGGGGAGAGGGATTAGCAGCTCTGGTAAGAATTGAAACAAAACCCTCTGCTTGATTTCCTGGGAGAGCCCATTTCCCAACAGCACAAACGAAAATTACACTGTCAGCCAGTTCAAAAATACCCCAGCTGGACTGTGAGAGTGGGTCTGGCTGCTGCCAGGCTTTGCATCTCGAAGGGAGGGGAATAAAAAGTCCTAAATTTATTTCTGTTGTCACAAAGGAAAATGGTTTGCTCTTCTCACCTGCTTTCTCTATCATCATGCCTTTCCACATGGAAAACTCCAGGGCGTCCACACAACAAGATTTTCTGGAGAATCAGTGTGAAACTACTGACAGAACCAGCAGAATTCTGAGACACTTTGGTGCTTTATGAAAGACCTAAACCCATGACCCTACCTCAACCAAAATTTGCCTTTGCCTGAGAAGGCAGTGATGGGTAAGGAGCACAGAGGAGAGGAAAGAGGGTTCTCCTTCTGTGCAGAGACAGGATTTTAAACAGAGGCATTTACAGCCAGTGTGGTCCAAGCTGACAGTTTCTCCAAGTACTTTTATTGTTTGCTTGGGAGCCTTTTCAATATCTTATTTAAAAATTTTTTTAAAAGTCAACTTAATCTTGGCTTAATAGGCCAGCATTTATCTTCTTACTGCAATTCATTTTCTCTGAGGTTGTAAGATTTAATCTGAGGGGTTGTAAATGCAATCCAAAGGGTTCTCACACTGAAATGCAGAGCTTTTTTTTTTTTTTCTTTAGTTTAAACTATCTTTAATGCCTACTGACAGAGATTCACACTGGAGACATCCTAAACTCACAAGCTGGTTTATTTGCCTGTCCTCTTGAGTAGTATTCTTCCCAATTATCCTGGAACATAGTAGTTGGCAGCTCTTATGTCTGTCCAGGCTGACAACAAGATATAAAATAGTAGGAATAATACAATCCTGCTCTACCAATTAATTTTTAAAAACCCTATCTATTATAGACTTGAACAGTATTCATTTACTTTACAAGTACTTCAGTTTCTTCCTCTTGGTATCATAGCTGTAGGTACTATAGTGGATAACTTAATTAAATTTAAGGAACTTGGGAAATATTGCATTTAAACAGACTACTTTTTATAATGGAGATTGTAATTTTTCTTTCTAAAAAACCAATAAACACATGTTTATTTCTTTGCTTTTTCATGTCCCTAGAGCTAGGTCCAATTGTTACTATCCTAAAATGGTTTATGTTCTCCCCCTCACAAGGTAATTAATTATCTCAAAACTGAATGTAAATTTGCCACAATGCTGTCCCTAAAAATTCTTGCCTTTCAGTAGCATCACACCAACTAGGAGAAGGAAAAAAAAAAAGAGTGACATCAAGGCAAAGAACCCTAAATCCCACTTGTTCTGCTGTAGCCAACTGAGGTAGCAAGTAAAACAGAAATTGCTTTAAAAAGTCTTTGTTTTGCACATAAAGCAGCTTGAAGAAAAAGCACCATTATATTTGAAACAGGAAGGAGCAAGTACCACAGGGTTTCACAAGAAAAAGAAGAGCTGTGGTAGAGCCGTCCCCTCTCTCAGCAGACCGAGGTGAGCTCCATACCTTCCACGGACACTTTTTTCTCCTCTCCCCATTACTGTTTCTAGGGCATGTCTGAATTAAATGGGTTTACTTTGTCTCTTATAGATCCCCCTCCCCACCCCTGCAAATAACAGATCCATCATGGTCCTCCCTGCGTTCTGCAGCAGATTCCAGGAATCCCGGAGCCTTTTTGCAGAGATCTGGGTCTAACTCAGCCCTTGCCGGAAATCCTCCATGCAGCACCAAGAAAAAAGAAAGGGAAAAATAACCCCAAACAGATTTTTTTAAAAAGCCAACAAAAGACCTCCCAAACAAACAAAAAACAAAAACCAAAACCAAAACCAAACCAAAACAAACCAAAACCAACCAAACAAAACCCCCCCACCAAACAAGCAGAAAAACAAACAAAAAAACCCCCAAAACCCAAACAAACAAAAAACCCCAAAGAAAACAAAAAACAACAACATCAAAAAGATCCCCACACCAAAACCAACCAACCAAGAAACAACAACAACAAAACCAAAACCAACCAAACAAAAAAGCCCTTCAAACAAAAAAAAAACAAAAAAAAAAAAAAGAACTCAAACAGATAATTGAACTCATGCTCCTGACAATGAAGAAGTGGAAGAGAAGCGAACAGACAAACCTTCGACAGAGGATCCTTTCGTCTGTGTCAAATCTCTGGTTGCACCATTTGGCTATAAGACAGGAACAATAGCATTTACTCAACAGTCTTCAATCTGCTAAAAAACTCTGATTTACAGCCTGTTTTGAATATCTATCTTGCCTAAAATTTTGGGTTTCTAATGCCACAGGAATGGGTCTCTGGGGCCTAACCCATTACCCCAGAGCTGGCACTTGGCTTTCTGTTTGGGTCGCTCTGGCAAAGTTGTCCCTGTTTGCTATGGACAATGACTTTTTCAATGTGAAAACTAGCTAAGATGTGTCGGGAGGAGAAAAAAAGATCAGCTGTGTTATATTGCTCATTTGTTTCTGTCTGTCTGCACTCACGCAAGATAAATATTTCATCTGAAGGAAGATCAGATGAGGAGCATCCACAACAACTGGAGATAAAACTGCTGTGTAACCCCACGTGTTTTTTCTTCTGCCAGCACAGAACAGCACAATGCTCGTGTGTGACAATATCCAACCAGATGAGCAGCGGAGCCTAAAAGCTATTTATGTATTCCTGCAAAACACAGCCCCTGCTCAGGCCAAAAGAACCTCACCCAAAAACTGTGACCAGACAGATCTTGCAATGCCTGCAGGTCCTTGCAGAAATGCACACAAAAATGTCTGTGTTTATCTGTTTGTTTGTAGGGCTTGCCATGCAATGGACTGACAGTGGCAGTAAACCTCTTGTTGCTGTTCTATGTCTCTTTATTTTTGTGTTTCTTAGTCCAGCGAAACACTGGAAAAGTTTTTGAAGTTCTACCATGTTGGCTTCAATATGAGCTCAATTCTTGGTGGCTCTGCACAGTCAGTATGCAGAAAAGAAATGAACATTTCTAAATTGGAACTTTTTGAAGAGTCTGTTCTACAGTTTCCTGGAAATTATCCTTTGACAACCTCAGTCACAGGGAGATCTTTTAAAAAGGTCATTCTCTCTCCCCAGGCCTTTACAGAAATTAAAGTCAGGCTTTGCATCAGGGTCAACTGATTTGAATTTTCTGCTACAGGACTTTTTACTCCTCAGTGGGAGGTCAGGGTGGGGATCCAGGTGTGCTTGTTCCTCAGACTTTTCAGCAAATTCCTCATTAGGATCATTTGCTGGAGGAAGCTGATCTACCTGAAGCAAAACCTGCGTTGGATTTCTTGCTCCATCCTTTTGAAGGGCAGACTTGAGGATCTCCAGTGGTCTCTAAAACACCTCTCTTAACACTTTCTGGGTAAAATACTCCTACGTATTTCATCCTGATTCATCATTAGTTTCTTCTTGCCACACTACAATAAAAATAGAGCAATAACATGGATTTATTTTTTTTCTCGTTCAATGTGAATTTTGAAACAATGGGAGTTAGGGCCTTTAGTCCAGAACTCAACTAAAACTCAGAGATTTAAGAGTTTAGTGATGCAGAATTTCTACCCTGTAGACCATTCTCCCCCTGCTCACTGGATGCATTGGAGACACAGGACATTTCTTCACATTTTACCTTTTAGACTTCAGGGAGAACCCTCTTACCTAACCAGTTATCTTTGTGCCTCATGGCCTACATCTCCCACTCAAATTTTTAAGTGGAAAAAAAAAATTTTGGTGACAACAATTTAATTTCTTTGGGAATTTTTTTGTAACTAATTAGTTTCCTGGGATTCATACCAAGGACTCAGACCAAAGACCCAAGGACTTTGCTACCTCTGTCTAATTTTATAAACAGAGATTGAGCTCTCATTTGCAGACTGTGCTGGGCACTGCAAAGGCTTATAGCCTGTGGGTTGCTTCTTGCGATTTTCACATCTTGGCATTAAACAATCCTGGGCGGATCAGGTTGTGAAACTTTTGTGATTCCTTCAAAATCCAATAACAGCCATTATTGTTTGGAAGGTAGCCTAAATCACAGTTATTGCCATGAATACCAGACAAAAAGCTACCAGATTTTGGGTCGGTGGGTGGGTTCAGGGTTTTCACTCCTAGCCAGCTTCATCGCACTCAGCACTGCACTGTTTGGAGAAGAGTTTAGGAACAGCTCTCCCTGCTCCTATACTGAGTATTGTTCTGATCCAAAACCGAGTAACAACATGAGTCTGCTAAACTAATTACAGAACCTGGGAAAAATTTAGTCTGAGTTGTTCGCAGAAACACCTATGATGGCTGTGCTTTTCAGGTACTCAATAGCCTAAAATCAAGTTAGAAAAGATTTGAGATTGATGGTTCATTTTTCAAGTCTCCAAAAAAGTGAGAGGAGCCTGGATTTAAAGAAGGCAGTAAAAGTAGCCTGCATTTTTAATATTTTCCTGGCTTAGTTTCGCATCTATTCTTCAATACACCACTGAATGCTGAAAAAGGCTTTAGTTATAATAGATACTGTAAAGTAATAAGTAAAACCTCTGATCTCAGCATTAAGCATTTTTGTTTCTGTTCAAGGCTTGAAAAGAGTTGTCAGGGACACAAAAGACCACACAGATAGCAGCATATTGTGAGGATGAGGATGGGGCACTCTTCAGGATATGTCCCAGGATTTGTAGGGCACTTTTAGATCAGCAGGCCCTGATATTTTCCTCATCCCGAACCTTAGCTGCATGATGTCCCTAAACTGGTGGTGATGGAAGAGATCTCTGACAGGACATAGATCACACTCAGCTTCCAACAGCATTTGAACTTATCTTTTAAGTCAGCCTTTAAAGTCAAACCTTTAGAGTCTCAGGTCCTAAGCAAATTCTGGATCCAACCTTGCCTATTTTTAAAGAGTGACAAGGCAACTCACAACTCCCAAACAGTTGCACTTTCCATGCAAATATTTTGCTCATTCAAACTTCCACATGGTTTATGTTCCCGTAGAACTTCTGTGAAGATACCAAAAAAATGTACCAAGACCAAGGTTAATCTCATCACTGTGAAGATGAACAGAACTGAGCCCTCCTACCCCAAAGAACAAACAAACAAAACAACCCAAAAAACCAATTTATAACACAGTGCTTGGAGACAAAGACTGAACCAGAACCACCCTGGGCCAGCCAACAACCTGGCCAGGGGCAGAACTGGAAATAGTCATGTAGTTGCACTGTTTTAGAAATCCTTCTGTTCTTTCTCATGGAGAATAGAGATAAACTGCACTTTCTGTACTTTCTTAATCTCTGTGCTTGTGTTAAGTACTCTGTAGCTATGACCAATGATATTGGGAGGTAGATTTTTTACTGACCAATGGTTGCTAGATTATTAATGGATATATAAAGAAGTTTCTGCAAATAAAACTCTCTCTTTCGCCATCTTGGGGGTTTCTGCCTGCTTCCTTGCCAGCTTTCTCTGCCTGCAGCTGCGAATATTACAAGATTCATCGTTATATAGTCACACAAGAAAATAGGGGCAGGGCTGAAAACCAGCAATCCAGCAGCACGGATCGAGCAAGGAGTGGTCTTAAATGCATCTTCTGTGCTGATGGATGCAGGGTCAGGGGACACGTGCAGAGGTCTCAGCAGAGGCTTGCTGGGGACAGCGAGGTCAGTTTTCCACCTCTGGGGCCTGACACATTCTCTGTGTTTTATTTATGTGAACAGAAAACCTCTTGCTGTGCTTCACAATGGTAGGTAGCATCCACACAACACTGCATCTTGTCTGTCTGAAATAAAATTAAATAGTGACTATGGGGGAGAAATGCATAAACCAGAAAGAAATGGTGTAATGAAATCCTTTATTTTTTTAATTCTTTTTTTAATATTTAAGCCACCTCCTATTTAATGAAAGTACCCAAACATCCCATAACTGATTTTACTGGGTTGTTTTAATTTCAGTGAAAGTTTCACTGAGAATTTATTGGAGTGTTTGGAGATAGCACGGAGAGAAAATATTACCAAAAAGAAGTGCATTTTAAAACAACCCAAAAAAACCCCCCAACCACCACAATCCAATACTGGAAAACCTCACAGTTTTTCTGAGTTGCTGTGAAAACAGCACTATCCATATAAATACACTTATTAAACAAGACCCTGCTAAAAATTGCCTAAAATGGTATTGGAGGCTCAAAAAAACCCAGAAGACAAAACTACCTTGTGTCTGAATCCTAATTAGACTCTTTAAGAAAGTAGAGGAAGTTTTATGGAGTTTGAATGTGCAACTAACTGATTTATGGTCATTTTAAATAGGAATTACAGCTGAACCGTCCTCCCAGTCTGTCACGCCAATACCTTGAATCAGCTCATAGTGCAGGTCTTCTAAAGAGTGGATTATTTTAAAAAATAATGTATAATAGTCACTCCTAGAATGCAAGAAAGGGCTGATTGTTGTGCTGTTGCCAGTAAAAACCCAGGGCCACTATTGAGAAAATGACCACTTTCCATAACAATGTTCTTATATCAACAGATAATCTAAGGAAAACAAATTGGTAGGTAGAACATGGCAAAACCTGTCTTTATATATCTGTCTGAACAAAAACCTGAGGATTAAACTGTTTTCTTTTCCTGCAGAGATGAGGAATAGGATGGACCACTTGTGACAAAATGATGTAATATTTTCTAGCCATTCCTTCTCCCACAAACTATGAGATTCACCTGTCTGGTGATGATGATGATGTATCTGTCTGTGTCCCGTGAATACATTCTTGGCCTCATTATCCACTCATCCAGCTGGTCATGATGGCAGAAATGAGTGCCTCACCTCTGTCTGCGTTGTGGCACAGCTGGGATTGGATTTGTTTTATTTGGACAATGCTTTAGGAGCAGAAAGCTGTTTGTGATCACCATGTCAAGCTGGAGCTGTGAAGTTCGATCTGTTTGTTGGGCCCTAGCAGAAGTGATAAGTGCTCCTCTGTCTCTGCATAAACGCAGGGAGATGGTTAATCTGAATCCTGCTGGGTGTCCGCATGGGGCATGTCAGTTAAAAGTCATTATTTTAAAAATAAGGAGATGGAAAAAATGGCTGTGCATACACCTGTAAAGAAAAGAACAGTTGGCATCAGAATTTGGATAAAATCCATAATGTCATCCTCTCTGGTTAGATTCCCACCTTTTATTCAAGAGATCTGGGAGAATGTCTCTATTGATTCTCTTTCAGACAAATTGCAAGACACTACACTCTCATTTTAAAGAGGATGTTTACAGAAATAAATTGCCTTTTCAGCAGCCATTTTCATGGGAATTGCTGTGGGAGCAAAAGAGTATCCCAAGGCTGAGATGGGAGATTTTGTGCATCCCCTTAACAACTTCCTTTTGCATATCCAGATTTGAACTGCCATCCACCCAAATCCATCCACCCATCCAAATCCATCCATCCATCCAAATCCATCCATCCATCCCTCCATCCATCCATCCATCCCTCCATCCATCCATCCATCCATCCATCCCTCCATCCATCCATCCATTCATCCCTCCAGATGTCTGTTCATGTGCTGGCTCCAGCAGACCTTGTCCCTCCAGGGCATATGCTGGGACAAAGTTTGAAAAGTACCCATGCCCTAAGGGTGAAAACTCTCCCTGCTGAAGGACAGTGCTGGAGGAAAAGACTCATGATTTTCTCAGCTGATCCATGGAGTGACATCAGTCTTGGTCCACTTGGAAGTGGTTTTGATGCTGTAACTGGAGACTGAAGTATTAAAGGCTTCTGAAATTCTAATTCTAGATCTGGTGACTCTCTTGGTGGCTGTCCAGTAGGGTTTGCAGTGGTGTCCCACCTGACTTGCCCTCTCAGATGCTGCCCTGGCACGAAGAGAATTTTGATGGAGCAGGGGAAAACACAACAAACCCTTTGATTTATCTCCTTTTGTTCTATTTCTTTACTAACATCTGTGCCCTCCTACCAGCCATCAGACTTTCTAAACTGTCTTTCCACTGATGATGTTAACAGCTTAATCTCTCACACTGTATTCATTGTCTTGCAGGGGAATGCTGCCAGAATTCTTTACTTCCTCATTTACCACCGGCTCATTCCAGCTCCACTCAGGCTCCTGCACACCTCCTGTCACCTCATTGGGATTCTGCTGCAGTCCCCACTCCCTCAGAAGCCATCAAGCCCCTGCACTTTCTCCCTCTTTTCCAAAGATCCATTATCTCCAGGTCGCTGTCTCTCTCTCTCTCACGGCCATATGTTTTATTCTCCTCTCTGCCATGTGAGCCATTCCAGGGCTGAGTGTGAAGAACTGCGAGCAGTCTCCCAAATGAGGCTTCTCCAGCTGGAGCAAGGCCAGTTTTGAAATCTTGTGGCTGAAAAATGTGTGTGTGTGTGTGCGTCTCGGGACGCTGTCGGTTTTATTCGAGCAGATGTTGAGCGTTCTCCCAGGGATCTCACACTTTATCCAACACTAGCCCTCATTCCTACCTAAAATTTAACAGCATATGGAAACAGTGCTGGGTGTGTAATATGGCTCAGTAAAAGGAAATTTTTTTAAAAAGTTAGCAAGGCTGGTTACATTCCCATTTGGTTAAAAAAAAAAACCTTAAAAAAAACCCCAAAAAACCAACAAACAAACAAGCACACAAAAACCCCCAACAACAACAACAACAACAAATACACCAAACTCCCTCCCCAAAACCCCAAAAATCAAACAAAAACCCCCCAAAATAAACAACAACAACCAAACAACCCCCCCCAAAAAAACAAAAACAAAAACAAAAAAAAACCCACCAAAAACCCCAAAAAAACAAAAACAAAAGAACAAAAAACCAAACAAGCAAAAACAAGAAAACCACCCCAAATTATTTCTTTTAGATCTGAGAAATTGCTCTGTGGCCCATGTACACAGTATCTGACAATGTTTTCATTCATGGCACTTCACCCTGAAGTGACTGGGTACTAATTCCTTCAGAGAATTTAAAAAACATCTCTCCAGTGTTCTCTAGTGTAAAGGTTAAATGCCCTTCTTCTCAAGCAGGAGATGCTTGGATTTTATTGCAAATATTTCAAATTTTTTAAAAATATAAATTTGAACACATGACAGCTTCAATCAGGCTGGCTGGGGTAAACAACTGCCATGCAGCAAAGGACATGGGCTTTGAAAAACCCCAAATATCAGCTGAGAGCCTCTGAAACCACAGGCTTTGGGGGAATAATGGTGTAGGAACAATTAATTGGAAACTAACACCCACGGGGAGACTGTTCTGTTACATAAGTACCCCAGACTCTGCCCTGAGGAGCTGATTTGGGTAATTGGCTGGTAGTCTTTCATTTGGATGGATGGGACCATATTTAAACAGCAAAAAGTTGGGAAGAAGCAGAAATTTTGCAAACACATGTTTGAAGCTGTAGAATATTTAAAAAAAAAAAAAAAGTAACACAAAAAAGTCAAGTAATTAAAAATACTTTTAGTCCTGGTTTTATTTCTATCTTCAGTTTAAAAATCTGCTTCAGAATGAGAGCAAGTTGAAAACCAAAGCTAAAAATTTAATCTCCAAAATAAAATGCAGAATATTTAGAGCTGGATTCCATATTTACACATGATTACACTGCCTGGGAATCTAAGGGATGCCACCTCCTTGGAATAGCTTCCTAAATGCTCCCCCATCTTTTAAACACCCAGCAAAGAGAGCTGTAATCAGGCAGTAATGTTCTGTGGTGCATGGGTGGGTAACAGCTGTGATTCCACAGGAGAAAATAAAAGGTGGCTGGTCCTGGCCATGGTCCATTCAGACCTTCAGAGATGAAGGCTGGGATCCCTAAAGTGGTGACCATCATTTCGGAGCGGTGACACAGCTGCTTCTAATGATCTTAGTGGGTGATTTCGGACAGTGCTGAATATGTCATGGGTTTGACCCTGGCTAAATGCTTTCTATGCTCTCTCCTGCTGCAGCTATGCAGAGGAGAGGAAAAACTAACACAAAACACTGGACTTATGAGTTGAGATAAGATCACTGATAAGGAGACGCACAAGATTCAGGGCAAAAGCAGGCGGGAAACTTAAAGTTGCAAAAAAAGTGATTTATTAATCTAACAGAGTCAGAGGATAAATTGGAGATAAAAATAAGCTCTTAAGACACCGTTTCTTCACTGACCCGCCTTTCCCTCTTAAGGCACCGCTTCCCAGCTCACCCCATCCCCGTCCTTTTCAACTATCTAACAACTCCCAGGCAGGGGCAGGGTGTGGGGTTTTTCTTAGGTCAGTCCATCACAATTCTTCTACTGCAGACACTGTTTCGCTATTCGCCACCTCTCTCCATCCAGCCAACAGATCTGGGCTAGGGCAAGGCATGTGGCTTTTCTTAATCAATC
>VZRL01006227.1:9598-58442 GCA_013397895.1 Origma solitaria | reverse complement strand
CCGTGGGCTGCAGGGGGACCACCTGCTTCCCCACAGTCTTCACCATGGCTGGCAGAGGGTTTTCAGCTCCGGCACCTGGAGCAACTCCTCCCCCACCTTTTCCACTGACCTTGGTGCCTCCATGTTGTTCTCCCTCACATATTTTTACCTTCTCCTCCTCCTTCCCTGGCTAAAAAGAAGTGTGTGCTCACATTGTTTTGATTTCTTCTTAAATATGTTTTCACAGAGGCGCAACTAACATCTCTAATTGGCCCAGGTTTGGCCAGGAGCATGTCCATCATTTTCAGAGCCATCAGAGACTGGCTCTGCTGGACATGGTGGAGAAATTTCCAGAATCTTTACTCAGGACATGCAGGAGCCATCTTTGTACCCCACCCTGTTCACTGGTAAAAACTGGGCCAGGCAAAACTACCACAATGTGCAAATGCAATTACCATGGGGTGGCTAAGTCCGGGGCTGTGAGGGTAAGTCATCACAGTTTATGAAGGGAAACAATTCCCGCAGTTCTAATTTCAGTGTGTGAGATACACAACATTAATTTCCTTAACATGCCTATGAACTATCTCTTAGTATATGTCTTCCAATTTAAAACTTACTAAAAAAGAGTGGAGAAGGAGGAGAAAGATGCAAGGGAAGTTAATCCAGTGCTTTCAGCACCTCCATCCTGAGACAAATATAATGAAACTGCACCAGTAAAATTACAGTGGTACAAACCGAGATCGCAGGAAGGTCAAACAGCATTTGCATTTTGAATGAAACAGTTTGAAACCTGACCTTGATATTTCACTTCTTTTAGCAGGATTTAAATGTTTGATGAAAAAATCTGACAATCTCACTGAAAAAGTGTCCCAAATCAAACATACTGTCTAATAGCGTCTGACTATTAACCATTCTTTTATGATTAATTTATTAAATAGCTTTGTTCCTCTTGCTGTGCATTCATCTGTTTTAAGGAGAGTAACCTCAGGAGACCAGTTTTGTGCTGTGCAGCAGCCAGAAACTGGAAACAGAAAAGACACTTAAAATTGCAAGAAAATTGAAACAAGATCTTGGTTCTATAAGTAGCAATAAAATGTATCACTTACTATAAAACCCCTAAAATGCCATAAACCCTGAAATAGATGCATGTGTGCATCTCTGCAGATATTTATGCATTACTGAGAACTGCACAGATCCACCCCTGCATATGTATAGGCACACATATAGGCATTTTATAAAATAAATGGGCACAATAAAGAAAAGCAATGTGACTTCTGGTATCACCATGGGCATATGCAGTGTGCCTCTTAGACCTGTATAAATAAAATTACATTTTGCATATATCTATGTTATATATTTTAATGCATATGTGCTCACCAATATTTTTTTTTTTAATTCCATATAAATTGTATTTTGTACTTTCTGCATCTTGATTCCTTTTTGCTCTTAACTGCAAAAGAATAAGCAAGGAGGTTTGTTTGGGAAGCGAACATTCTTTTATGATTTCTTTCTCATCTGGAAAAGTAGAGAAGGAGAAACACCAAAAGGAAACTGCTCCAAATATTATTTTTGTTTTGTTAATTGGCAAAATAAGCACCCAAACCAACAAAAACAACAATAGAAAAAGCAGCTGAGTGAAAGAAATACATCAACCTCTCCGAGAGTGCCCATGACCTAAAGCATTTGACCTCACCCACAACAACCACACTGTCAAGTTTTGTGTAGTGCCAACAAGAGAGAAAAAAACCTCTGTTCTGCAGAATGAAGTGAGATAATTTCAGATGTGTAACACAAGGTTGTTGGGGGAAAAAAAAACAACCTGACAACACTACAAGCTCAATGCTCTGGGGTATATTTCTCTGGATGTTTATCTGGGCCCAGATGATTTACTGGTGATGGCTTTTTTCCCCAGGAACTGCAGTGCAAAGGCAATAACACATTTATTTAATCTCACATGCTTTTCCCAGGAACTGCAGTGCAAGGAAATAACATATTTCTTTAATCTCACATGTTGCCCTGTGCAACTGGCAGCTTTTCCGGCGTCAACTCGGAGCACAGGGGAGCACCTAATTCCAGACAAAAGCCTCTTTTAAAAAAAGAAACTGAAAGCAGCTGCCAAACACTTGCTTAGGTGGCGTGGTTTTGGGAAGTGTTTCATTCTGTTTCGTCATTACTCTTCCATCTCCTTGTTTCTGAATTGATCCTTGCGATTGAGCCCAGATTTTCTGCTGCCAGGGAACTCACGGCGTCCAACAGCAGCTGCACCAGGACAGAGCACACGCAGCCAGCGGCACAGGATCCTGCAGCTCCCTCCGCTCTCACAGAAACCCTGCTGGGGCAGCAAGATGGGGAGCACCAGCCACGGGCCCAGCTCTGTCAGGACACCCCTGCCCACACAGGATCTCACCCCCAGGTTCGATTTCAAGTGCAGAATTCACGGCCCCTGGTGGACTGAATCTGCTGCTGTAAAACAAACTCCCTGCAGAAACTGAGTGCTGGGAAAGAGCAAAATGGGGTCGTGAAGTTGCTCCCAAACAGAAGTTTGGGGTGAAAAGATATGTGCTTAATGCAGTGCTTCAGTTTGGTCTCTGGAGGAAAATAAGGTGCTAGTCCAGTTGGTCCAGGTGTTGGGGTTACCTAAGCACTGAAGTTTTTTGTCTCCCTCTGTGCCAGCCCTGGGCCACTTCCCATGCACTGCAGGGATTGTGTTGGGTTTGTGCGGCCAGGGTTTGGAAGCAGAGGGGCCGTGGGGCTGGCTTCTTTGAGAAGCTGCTGGAAGCTCCTCCATGTCCAGCAGAGCCAATCTTTGGTGGCTCCAGGGTGGACCTACCCCCGGCAAGGCTGAGCCCATCAGAGATGGTGGCAATGGTTCTGTGAAAACATATTTAGGAAGGAAAAAAGATGATTGTGCAGATGTAATTGCAGACATTGAAGAGAGGAGTAAGAACACATGAGAGAAACAACTCTGCAGACCCCCAGGACAGTGAAGGAGGAGGGGGAGGAGGTGGTCCAGACCCAGGAGCTAGGAATCCCCTGCAGCCCATGGTGAAGGCCATGGTGAAGCAGCTGTGCCCCTGCAGCCCATGGAGGGTGTGGGGATGCAGAGATCCACCTGCAGCCCCTGGAGAAGCCCATGCTGGAGCAGGAGGATGCCTGAAAAGAAGGCTGTGACCCTGTGGGACACCTGAGCTGGAGCAGGGGCCTGGCAGGGACCTGTGTCCCTGTGGAGAGAGGAGCCCACACTGGAGCAGTTTCCCGGCAGGACCTGTGACCCCGTGAGGGTCCCACACTGGGGCAGGCTGTGCCTGAAGGACTGCATCCCATGGGAGAGGGACACACAAGGCAGCTGCTCATGGAGAGCTGCTGCTCTTGGGATGGACTCACAGTGGACAGGTTCATGGAGAGCTGCCTCCCATGGGAGGGACCCCACAGTGCAGCAGTGGAATGACTCTTCTTCCTGAGCAGATGGAGAAAAAACATGTGATGAACTGACTTAACCCCCATGCCCCGTGTTTTAAAAATTTATTTTACTTCTCAATATCCTATCCTGATTTATTCAGTAATAAATTCAGTAAATATCCCCAAGTTCAGTCTGTTTTTCTTTTGGCGTTATTGGCTGAGTGATCTCTCCTGGTCCTTATTTCAAGTCATGACCCTTCATTATATTTTCTCTCCCCTGTCCAGCTGAGAAGGGGAGTGGAAGAGCTTTGTTTGGTGCCTGGTGTCCAGCCAAGGCCAACCCACTGCAGATGCAGGGATGCTCTTGGCACCACAAAGCCAAAATCCCCAGAGTGCCCCACCACAGGGCTCTGTTCCCAGAATGAACTCAGCCCTCCAGTTCTGTCACAGACTTTGGGAAGTGATACCCAAAGGTGGCTGCAACCAGCCCAGGGAATGAGTGAACACAAAGCAGGCACCTCCTGAGCCTGAAGGTTCTTACCACCGAGATAATCTAAGGTACATCACTTGCCCTGTTCGTTTTTCCATCAAAAATCAGGTTCCCTTTGAAAACATTATGCACTGCAAGCTGCTTGCTGGCTCTTCAACTCCTGATTCTCATCAATTCCCACTAATCAGAGAACACTCTGGAACCTCTAAGAGTTTATTTGCAGTTTTGTGCCCTCTTGTGTGGCTGCCAGAAAGAGTAATCAAATGGATGGTTAGCCAACTTCTTGGCAATTCAAGAGTGGTGATGGATGCTAGCTCATGCTCTAGTGATTGTGGAAGAAAGAGTAATGAGGTTTACTTTTAATGCAAATCTAAAATAAATATTGCCAGTGCTAGACTGAATATTAGCTTTTTCCTTCTTCACAGAGCACAATATTAATTCTGTGCATTAGTTCTATTTCTATATATATATATATTCTGATTCTCTGCAAAGTTTAATGCTGATAATGCCTAGATCAAGTAGAGCCTTTCTGTCCACAACCTCTTAACCAGCTTACTCTCAAAATAAGTAATGACACTGTCTTCATCAAAGGTGAAAAATGCATTAGCTCATAAAGATAGAGCAGCTTTTTCCTAGAAAAGGGCGGTGTCTTTTGGGACAAAAATTCCATGATGTAGTAATTCCTATAAAACTCTCTTTCAAAAATTCTGGTATTTGATTGCAGGACTAGGAAAGTGAGAATTTTTGCCTTTTAGGGTTGTCAAAGCCAAGAACCTGCACAGATTCAGGCAGAGATGTTGAATGTTCAGAACATGTGGTTTGGGTTAAATCCACAAGATTTGTACTCAGGACCATTCATGGAATGAATGAGTTATTGACAGTGTAGTGAGAGCAGCTGCATTTTCAACATTTCAGGAATTCTGTGGGTTTATGCTAATCACTCTTCACAGATAAAATCCTGGTTGTTGAAAGCTTCAGTACTTGTGCAAGTGTGTCATGGATGTCGCCTGTGAAAGCCTCAAGCACAACTGATTTTGTCAGCAGTGAATGACATTGCTTCTATTTTAACTGCCAATAATTCCAAATTAATCCTCATATCTGGTCAGGGGTTTTTTAAAATAAATTTCATAGAGGAGGAGGGAGGGAGGGAAGGAAGGAAGGAAGGAAGGAAGGAAGGAAGGAATGGTGCAGAAGGAAGGAATGGTGCAGAAGGAAGGAAGGAAGGAAGGAAGGAAAGGTGCGGAAGTAAGGAAGGAAGGAATGGTGTGGAAGGAAGGAAGGAAGGAAGGAAGGAAGGAAGGAAGGGGAGAGCCAAAGTATATATGTACTCCAGATAAAGACTCTGCCAGTGAGCTCCAAAGATGGTCCTTTTTAATTAACATGAGAGAGCAGACAAACTGAAAATTAACAGCATCCACAGCATGCAGCAACATCAGCCGTGAATTCTAGCAAAGAGAAGAACAATAAAAAGAAATTCTCTCTCTGTGAGAGAAAAAGAGAAAACCCACCTCAGCTTCTAGATGCTCTCTATTCAAACTCAAACAAAGACATTTTGGACCAAGTTTCATGGGATTATGTGCCCAGAGAGTTGTAGACCTGCAGTACCTTCAGTGTGATGTGCCCATGAGAGAAACTTAGATTTTCTTTCTGGAGCTGGAGAAGGAAAAATGTTGACAGTGGTTGCATGCAAATAATGAGATATTTTCAGTTAATAAGTTTGTGCTATGGTCAGAAATAAAAGAATTAATGAATCTCAACTGCAAATGTTGTTTGGACTCCATATGGATTATTACACTACCTATATCTGAATTCCTTAACTGCAAAAATTCGCCAGAAAATTTATAGATATGTACACACATATAAGTGTGCATTGCTTTTTACATCTCAGAAAAATAAATCAAAAGCAGGGAAATTTTATATTTGTAAGCTTTCGTCAATAAATTTCTTCTTGAGATCTTGCTGCACCAAATTGCAGCCTGAAGCAAAGTCTTGTGGTTTGGGAATAGTTATAAATCCCTAAAATTGTGGTTTTGTAATGGAAACCATGACAGACCCTTAATTATAGCCGCAAGAACATGAGATTTAGCAATACATTTTAATATATCTCCTTGGAAAATATAATTGCAAAGCAATTAGGCATTAGGCTGCCTGTCTACCAACTCTTTCTCCCCCTCAGGAGAAAGTTGAAAGTGATATTAATTTTAAATCACCTGGAAAGATTCTTGCTGGGTCTGCAGCACATGGTGTGTCCTTGTAAGGTTCCGCATGTTTTGGGGTCCTGGGCTGCAGGCAGGGATGTCCCTGTCCATCTGAAGTGGGGAAACTCATTCAGGGCTGCTTGGCCACCAGCTTTTTGTCTGCTGCTCGTGGTACCTGGAGCATTTTGTCCCTGTCACCAAGATGTGGGGCACAGCTCCAGTCACCTTGGCTACTTGGGACTGCTGTGTATCTCTCAGGGGTGCGGCAAAGCTCTCTCTGTCCCCATCCCCAAACAGGTCACCCTGAACAACCTGCTGTGTCCAAAGTCAGGTGACAGAGGTATTTCCTTGAGGATATGTTCCAGAATTATTCCATTATTATTGCTGGTTTGAGTCGAGAGAATATGAAATGTACAAAGGTCACCTTAATCTGGACTGATAAAATCCAATCAGGAGATGACAGAGCAGGTTTAGGAACTGAGTTTCACTGCGTTTTCTGGATCCAAAAAGCGAGACCAGACTGTAACTCTCCCTGGATATGACTAGTTTTCATCCCTAGCATGCTTACAATGCTATTTATCAAACTCCAAAAAGCCACCACCATGGGAATTCCAGTGTTGCCATCTGTATTTTCTCTGGATGCTGGGCAGAGTCCACACCCTGACTAATCGTGTGGAAAATCCCATGCCAGGGCTGGTGTCCTGCTCCAACCTGTGCAGCTCTCCTTCATCAACACCTGTTCAGCTCAAGTTCCGTGACCATTCCTACCAAACTTCCCTTCCCAGCCAGTCCTTGATGACTTTGAGTTTTCCATCAGAAAAAAAGCAGAGTTCTGCCTACAGCTTTGCAGGGCAGCACCATCAAGACACTGAACAGTGTCTGCCTGTTCGCCTTTTTTGTTTTGGTGTTGGGATGAGCAGGAGAATTAATCCACAGAGTCCCAGCTGCTGGCAGTGCCGAGCTCTGTGCATCCCATGCTTTTGCTCTTTCTCCCTCCCCTTCCCACTTCTGTGAACCACCTGCCATTCCCATTCCACACTGGTCCTGAAACCTGACTCGGCCTAAGACGAGGATGTGGGATGAAATTTCTGATTATAGCTCCTATTACCCTTTCTTCTTATTTTGTCATAGCTGTTGGGCTGAGTGGCATATCCACACTCCCTGAAAATTCCTAAAATCTCAGCTTTCCTGGCCCCCTGGGCAGGTTTGGTGTGGGCACACAGACTCAGGAGAGCACTCCCCTGGCAAAACCACTTTTGTTGCATAATGCAGTTTGAATCTATAAAATACCACAAATAAGAGTAGTACCATGCTTTTTAGTAAAATTGAGAGATTCCAGGCACTCCAGCAGAAAATAAGGTTTTGTTTCTACTTTCTTTATGCCTTCAGTTTCTGTAACCGCAGCAAAACCAGCTTTAGACTATGTAGCCTCAGATATGTTTATTTTTCAAAGGGAGATGAGGATCTTGCATTTAAGCAATGCTTACTTTTTAACTAGCTAATGAAACATCAAAGTCTCCACCCTGGAGCAGCTTTTCCTTATAAATATGTATATTTTGAGGTAACTGCCACACTCTGAGAAGTCTGAGCTGTCCCACATCAGACTGAGAGTTAAAAGACGCATTTTTGTTGAGCATCAAACAAACTCCTGTGGGCAGCTCAGTTATGCCTTCTTAAGAGTGCAATGTCAGACATTCCTTTCAAAGGCAGACTTTTCCCAAAAGTTGCATTTTCCCAAACCAGCAGCAACACATGGTGACAGGAACAAATCAGACACCACTGACTTTTCAATAACAAAGTTTGGAGGTGATGAGCAAACACCAGATAGAATCTGTATTAGAGCTGGCAGGCAGCTTCCCACTAAATTTGGTGGAAAACTAAAAATGCAGTGTCTGTCAGTGTCACTGGCAAAATCAGGACCTATGGAACTTACAAAGGCATACAAAATGTCCAGAATTGTATCTCTTTTATCAGTGCTAGTCTGGGCACTTATGAAATACACATATAAAGAAATGTTTTGTTCCTTTGTGGGGAATTTGCATGTGCAAAAGAGTAGGTTTTCAGATGCTGTTGGAAAGGGACTTATGATGAGGATGGGGGAAATTGGATCTGTTCTGGAGGCTGAAAATGAAGTCACTAAGCACAAGGCCTGCCGATTTCATGGAAGTTAAGGAAAATAATTCACCTTCCTTCCTCTAATTAATAGCTTAGCTTTCACATTTCAGAATTTGAAATGGATTTTATATCCCCTTTATTTTTTTAATATCCAAAATTATGGTTCAATGAAAACGTTTAATACATTCAAATAGAAATGCCAAAACCCAATTATATTAATGTAGTGAAAATTTTGCCTCCAATAAAAAAAAATTTTTTTCATCCTTTTCTCATCATTCCTGATAAAGAAACTACTGAGGAAATACTGAGATTGGAGAACATGTTAGTAGTCAGTAGGAATTCTAATGTAGAGCACTGACAAGAACTTGGTTTGACAAGTTTAATTAATTTGAGTATTAATTAATCTATAGACTATTTGAAGTGGCTGAAACCCCACAGTCTAATAAATTCAGTGGATTTAGATACATATACCATATTTACATACTTCTTTACAAAAAATAACTTACTAGCTAAAGGAATGAGGTTTAAAAAAACCTGACACCCAACCCAATAATTTCTATGAATATAAAATATAATAATTTTATATCAACTTTTAAGAGGGGAAAATGAAAGAATTTCCACAGGACACTGTTCCATATAAGATTCAGCTCCCTGTCAGCATGGGCACAATATGAATCCTGTGAGAAAGATGAAATTGGCAGGGATGATTACAGCAATAATACTTTTTAAAGAAATACTCATTAACCTGCATTGTATCCTGAACAAGACCTTAGGCATTCTTCTCATGTGCATACCAAAAAAAAAAATTAAAAAATTAAAGGTTTACCATTATCACATGCTTGGGAAACAACCAGTCCATAGGCATGTGGTTTTGTGTGGGTATGAAAAACCTGAACATCTGTTCCTTTGGCATAATAAATGCAATCACTCCTCCTAGGCCCATGATCTTCTCTTCAGCTCCAACCAGTGCCTATGAAAGTGTGAAAACATGAATGCTGCTCCCTCTAAAACAAGGGAATATTTCCATTTGGATTTACAGTGAAATAGGAAAGGATGCCTGAGCACAGGAGAGGCAATTCATCTGTAAATGCAAATCTGCCACTCTATCGAGCGCAGGTTTTCCTGCTCGTACGAGGAGCAGCCTGGACACAGAGCCCCACATCCTGTCCTGCCTGGCAAGGATTGTGTCTGCTAGGGCTACTTAGACTTTCTGCAGGCTGTTCTGTTTTTTTCTGAATTTACAAGGCCAGATAGAAGCTCAGCTGGAGGGAAAGAATCTCATTGCAGAAAGGAAAGGAATGCCTGGAGTGGAGCAGCTCCCTTTGGACGGAGGATGGATTTCTTCAGGACAGTGGAAGAAGTGAAATCAGAAGCAAAAGCACTGTTATCCAAAAGAGGTACGAAGAGTTCTGGCTCTTTTTTCTGGCTCCAACGCCATCATTTCCCGTTGTTCCAGCTACCAAATGCAAGAGACAAAATTCATTTCTGGGCAACCAACGAACAGCAACACCTGGCTCCTAGACGTACTTTGAAACCAAGGGTCAGTTTTCCTGGTCAGGAAGATGATGAGATGAGGAGCACAGTTTGACCTTAAAAAAATTCTCTTTCCAGGAAAAAGGAGGGCTTAAGACCAGTCATAACCTAGAGACAGGTGGGATTTGTGTAAGAGAAGAGTTAACTTGTGTTACTGGATCCTTTAACATGATTGGCAAAATGTAGGGAAATTATCCTTATCATCAAGGTACAGAAATTCCCTTTGAAGTTTAAGAGTGACTCAGCCTGAACAGTGAAACCATCCCTACAACAAGAGCATGGCTGATGTGCACATTCGTGATTGCTGGCAGAAAGTGACACCCTGCTGCGTGGGGAGGGGGACAAAATTCAAAATACAAGAAGGAAGATGCTTGGGCTGCTCCTGGAGGCTCTGTGCTGGCATAGAGCCATGCAGATGAGAGGCACCATTCCCTGCATCCGTTCTTCTGCACCCCAAACCACCACACTGACAACCTCAGTCACAGAAAACATAGAAGAAAGGAAATAAAAACCTCAGCACAGTGAGAAGTCTGATGCAGAAACATCTATAGCCCATCACTAACACCTTTTTTAAGGTCAAATGTGATGTTTTAGTATTGGTGTTCTTCCTTTATGTTTTAAACAAGACAGGCATTTCTTTGAGGAATTTAAATATGCTGCATTTACAAAACCTTTAACAGCAAAAAATTAGATAATTTCCTTCCCTGCTCCTTTTCACCAGCATTTATTTAATTAAGAAAACAAAGAAATACCTATACGGTATTGACTCATTGAAGTTCTGTAGGTAATATTAATGGCTTTATTATAGAAATAAAAAAACTTGCCATTGGAGAGTAAAGATTTTCATGCACAAAAGGTATCAACAAAACAGCTATTTCAATTCTGTTTCAGAACACTTCAGTGAGAATATTTTAAATATTTGTAGCTTTGGGTTGCATTTAGGGATCCTTGAGAGTTCTCTTCTCTCAAGGCCCAGTATTTCCATATGATTTATAATTACTTCACACAAGTCCTGACACATACTCAAAAAGAATTTCAGCCATAACTCATACCTGGAGCATTGTCAGTAATAAAAATTTCATACACATTAATCACAGATCTCATGAATGAATTCAGCATCTCACAGAATGTGAGCATCTCGCTCACAGTGAGGTTAACTCCAGTTACCTGTTCATAGCACCTTGGTTCAATGCCACAGTTAAACCCTTTTGCAGGACTAAGCATCTTTGAGGCTACTGGGACCAAGCAAAGACTTTGGGTCAGATTCCTGATTATAGTATTTTGTTGAAAAAAACCTAAAAATGTGCGTTGGGGTTTTTTTTTTTTTGCTTCTTTGTTTGTGTGTTTGGTGTTTTTTTGCCTGATGAAAACTGGATGCACTCAATCGCTTTGCACATAATAGCCAGAATTTGAAGAAAATAAAAGAATTTGCACTGTAATATTCACACACATTGCAGATAAAATCTTTGGATTTGACATGTTCCTCTTCCATTCCAGATATAGAAAGCAGAAGTTTTTATCAACTTTGGTTATAAATGTTTAAAACTTGCTGATATCTCTCAAAATAGAGACATTATCTTGCCATTAATCATTCCTACCAAATTATACAGCCATGAATAAACTCCTGTATTTAAAACAAGGAAACTAAAAGCCTCAGAAGACAAATATAAATTTTTGCAAAACAAAGAGCATATATAATGAGAATGCCTTAAAAGACAGATGAAAATATTGAAACCTACCAGGAATGAGACAGACCAATAACTCTGAAACATCTCAAGGGAATCAAAATTCAGCAAGGGATACAAAATCTCAAACAAAAAGAGTAAATTATATTGAGGAGATTGCAAATTTCCACACAGCACCTTTAGTTCTGGTAGCAGACAGAACTCCAGGCCCCTGGAAACGCTGCTTGGGACAAATCAATTTTTTAAACTGAATCTGCTGGTTCTTTATTATTAGCTTCCGTTGTGTGTGCACCAGTTTTATTTTTGCCTTTTACTATTTGTGCCCAGGAGAATTAATTTCCCAATCCAATAAAGAGAATTGGATTAAGACATCTAATAAAAAAGAGCCTTCGAAACTGAAGTTTTTCATGAATCTCATAAATAGTAACCTACTTATCCCCTTACATCTATAGTGAAAATAAAAAAACAAAGTGTTTACTTAAGCAGATCTGGAAGTCCTGTGTCTATACAGATGCTGTAAAAGTAGCAACTCCAAGAGCAATGAATGAAAAAAAGGGCTCATTTCTATAAAAATATCACTGATTTGATTTCAGCGGAATTGTTTCCTATTATTTGTTTATTTTAAAAGTCTCTCAGTGAAGTTGGTTCTAAAAGGATCAAAAATACATGGAAAGTGGGTGAGGGGAGAGGCAGAGGGAGACTAAAATATCTATAGACTAGTCTAACATCTTACCAGGGTATGACTTCCTTTTGAATTTGGGTTGGCAAAAACATCCTTATTTTTTCACTTCCATGGGTTATAGCTATTAAATGTGTGGGGGGAGAGTAATGCTTCAAATTACAAACCAATTCCACTTTCCTCTTCTTAAATCCAGGTGTGCAGAATAAGACAGACACCAATGGCCACGAGCAGCCTGAAGTGAGCAGCACATCTCACCAAAACCACACTTTGGAATCTGTTTTGCTTTCCAGGTGACACCAACACACACTGAAACAGCAAAGTATTCCAACAGGCTCCAAACATTCCAGCTGAACAAACTGGGGTTCCATGAGGTCTAAACCATGACCTGGCCCTCACCAACAGAGATTGCCAAAAGCTCAAAAATTCCTCCCATCTGTGGTGAGGCCCCCACATGCATTCAGATCACTGCGCTACACACCTGTTTCATGAAATAATTAATTACATGAACAACATCAAAGACACTTCGGCGTTCAAAAGTGAAGGTAGAATTGCTGCTCCATTCGGCATTACATTTTCTTTGAAATGTTCTTCAAACAAAGACTTATCTCACTGCACCAGAAAATCACTTTTGGCAGCAAGTGGTTTTGAAGTGACCCTTTTGGAGAAAAATTATTCATTAAAAAAATGTCTCTAAGGAAGCTGATTAGCTACACCAAAAATTTTAGGAAATGTTGGAGAAGTTTAGTGTCTGAGCAGGAAGTTAGGCACTGACAAAGGTGACAGCAGGTGTGACATGGTATCCGCTCACTCACTGAAATTTGAGGGCTCTAGATAGTGCTGGAACAAAACAAAACCCCGAACTTTTGGCAGCAAACTTATTTTGAGTGGCTTAAAGACGACACTGGAAAATTAACTGAAGACACCTGTTTACAGTGAGTTAACATAATTATTGTATGCAATCATTCACCTCACAACTGCTTCAGTGCTGCTTAACAACGAGATCCTTATGTCTGTGTGCAAGACGGTGATGGGGAATTAGAGATGCAAACAAGGGGAAAAAGAGACAAGGTTCCTTTCCATGGAAAAGAAACTACAAAAGATTTTTTTTTAGTAGAATTTTGACTGAAAATAGCATCTTGTCTCTACTGGCATATTTCAAGAAGGTGACTTAAATGATTTCGCCAGCACACCAGTGTTGGGAACATATAGAAAAGCAAAAGTTGAATGTCTGAATGTGGCATCACGGCATAAATACTCTTACTTTTTAATTATTTCAGGCTTTTGTACTTTTGACAGTCAGATAGTAGAATCTGCTCTGCTGTCTCCTCTTCCTCCCTCTTGCTCACCATATTTCTCATAAAATTCCAGTGATAATTAGTTTGCTGATTGCATATTCAGAGGAACAAAATACAACAGTTTCTGAGTTGGGCATAAAAAATGGTCAACTGAGCGGCAAAGCATGGCCTTTTCTCACTCCAAATTTCACCTGTTTTGGAAGCAGCTGTGGTGCTGGAATGCTGCACTGAGGGCTGAGTACAGCAGGAAAAGCAGTTTAAGTCAATGATCAGAGTTTTATGGTGAGAAAAAACACACACATGCAAAATAAACCACAACATCACACCACTGAAACCTAAATATATGCAAATAGACTCCTGTCTGAAGAGCTCTGGTTTGTTTTCTTTTTCCCAGTACAGAGAAGTAACCGTGAATCATCAGAAGCATTGCGTTTTCGCTGGGAGGTTGACTTTGAATGTGGTTAATATCCTGTGGCATAATATCATTACGCAAGAAGTCCCTTCTAGTCATAATCTACCAACAGAACCAGAGAAGAAATCCTTTCTGTCCTCCTGCTCATCTAGCATGCAGTACAGACTGATTAAATGTCTGTCCTAATTTGAAATACCAAGAATTAGGTGTCAGGGTCTGACAAACAGATGGGAAGGGTCCACTCAGGTGTGAGAGCTGCAAGCTCAGCATTTGTGTCTCTCCTGGTGTGGCAAGGAAGCTCCTGCAGATTCCTGTTCTCTGCTCACTGGACAGGTAGCACAATGGCTCAAAGAAGCCCTCAAAAACTTGGTTGGATATGGGAGGACCAAGGAGTCAGGGAATCTGTATTCATATTGCCTATTTCTGTTCAAAATGAGATGAAAACTCACAGGTGTTCAGAAATCCAGAGGAAGGTAATAATTGAAATCCTGCTTCATCACTCCATTTCAGGGCTAGTAAAGAACAGTACTGATAGCAGGATGTGCTTAATTACTGCCCTAATCACATACTGTTGAGTTTTTTTGACTGAGAAAAAAAATCTGACTCATCAGTCAAAGCTGACATTAGAAATATACTGATCCTATAAAAAAATCCAAAATTACAGTATTATGAAAGTACAGTGCGTTCGATCAATCACAAGAATTGCAAGCATTTGTTAATTCCCCCCAAAAGAAATGGACTTAAACATGAACATATCTTAATCTCCTTCATCAAAAATAATTTGGTTCTAAAGCGTAGCAGCACTTGGGGAAAAAAAAAACAAAACCACCAAGCAACCAAGCAACAGAAAACCCCACAAATCCCATCAAAACACCTAAACCCAACCAATCAACTAAACCAGTCCAAAATAAAGGAATAACAATGCATAATTCAACAAATGCGATCCCAGTATGTTTTAAGTAATCTGGAGTATTTTAATGGAGCACAACCAAGACTCAGTGCTAATGAGCTGCAAGATCCATGAGCTGGCATAGTAACAAGAGGCTGCTGTGCTGATTTGCTCAGAAGGAATTAGGGATAAAATCCTTGCACACACCAGATCTGAGTAAAGCCCAGTAAAATTTATTCATCAGTTTTTCTGTAGGCACAAACTTATTTTGACAAGCCCTATATAAAGGATTGCACATCCTCTAGAATGTTGGAATGCTGAAAATATTCTTAGGTATGCAAATCTTTCACTTTAAAAATATGTTATTTTTCCCTTTTTCTCATGACATTTCATATAATGGCATCCTGATAGTGTCACTGGGGTAAAAATAGACTCCATTTATTTATTCCTTTAAGAGATATTGACAAGTCTAAGGACGTTTGGAAAAAGATGTTCTACAAGATTTTCTGGAAGAAGCATTTGTGTGGAGACTGGGTTGCAGAAGTTTGGCAGCTCTTTAGACTTTGGAATCTGTTAACAAGCGATTATTTGTTGGTTTAGTTTTTTTTTAACTCTCACTCTGTGTAGATATTTAGAAGTTCAGCACAGAACAAGCATCTCCTGGGGCTCGGCGTGCTGTAGTTAAGCTGACAACCTGCCTTGCCTGTCTGCTAGGAAAGCAGGAAGATCCCTCCCAGCTGGAAAATTCAGATTATTCCATCTCTTCAGGGTGAACAACAAGCTGTGTAACCAGATATGAACAAGCTGTTTGCTTGCTTGTGCTGACTGTTTCATCTGTGACTCCATGAAAGGCTTCAGGTACACACATTCACCGATGCTTTTTTTGGGGAAAGCTCTGGTTAAATGCATAAAACGGACGAAAAGCACTTTAATTCTGTGATGATGGCTAAGCTACCAAGATGCTGGTGGAACATGAGGATCCCTGTGGACAGAGCAATCAGTCTGTCGAATTTGCTGGCACAGTGATCTGGAATAGCACAAAGTCATGACAGCGATTTCAGGAGTGGAGCTTTTTCCTAGTAAGAAACCAGAAAAATCTGGCTAATAGTACAGTTGAAAGTGTTTTAGGGATGATTATAACTGTCCCTTTTATGAGAAAAGCTGTTCAGTTATACATTACTAAGATTCAAATTGCAGAAGAGATACCCTCGTCTCCTGGCTCTCTGCAGTGTAATTGATCTCCAAAGCAGGCAAAAATTCACGGTGAATTCTGAAGGGTTCCACTCACCATGTGCTTTTGTCAGCCATTTTTTCTGTTCAATAAAATGAAGGAAATAAAAGATTTTCACACACTTTGGGTAGCAGGTCTAGAAATGGGAGAGAAAACACGGGAGAGGGTAAAACCATGTGTGGATTCAGATCTCTCCAGCAAATATTTTGGAAGAAGTCCCAATGTGTAGTGTAAAGGTTTGCACTAAGCAGTTGTTTAACATAAACCAGTATCTATTTTTCATGAAGTAATCCTGCAGTGGGTGTTGATGCTTGTGGCAGGTGATCGTTCTCATTTCTCTAGTACTTTAAAAAAAAAGGCAAAACATGTGACTCCTTTTATGGTTTCTCTGGCTCTTCCAGCGGCTGTGAATTCCTCCTGGAGCAATAGACAGAGACCATAAGTAAATGTTGCTCATATTTATTCTCTCTTTTCGGGCATCCTGAATATTGACATGATGTGACAGAACATCAGCAGCTCACTTATTTCCAGTTGGTCAAATGCAGGTAAACAACTGAGTTATGTTTCAAAAGGTTCAAAAGAGGAGGTGCCACCAAATCACCTGGGAGGAATATCAGAGTGAAGGAGATTCTCTGTGCTGAAAGGGAATTAAATAAGTAAATGTGCTATTGTAGTATCCAGGGATTTAAAGCCGTGCATGTGCTCCATATTTTAAAATTTTGCTGAAATAATTCAAATAAACTGAGACAAAGAGAGCTGAGCTTGGAAACAGGGATAGGAATTAATGAATCTGAAATTAACACAGAAGAAATGCCATTCTGATTTTCAGAAAATTCCCAAAATTATGAAGGGATGCAAGGAAAATGAGACACAATCAGGGACACAAACCTTGGGAGGCTGTGGAGGATCGCTCATTTAACCATTGATTAAAAGGAAGTAATAATGATGGGTTAAACAGGTATGTGAAAAAAAAACAGCTAAAGATCAATATTTAAAGTTAGATGCCAGGAAAACTAAAAACCTCCAGACTGGGGAAGATCTAAAAGAGGAGGGGAAAGGCAGATCTGCTGAGGATGGAGTTAAATATTTGTTGTCTTGAGCATTGTTAAAGATCCAACCACGTTAATTATGTGTAGAAAAGAAGGACTGACAGAGGACAATTTTGTTGAGAGTTGTTAATTTTTATCTGATTCCATTCTCCAAGGTTGGTTGGGTTTACTAAAGACAATTGCTTTCATTTGCTGATTAATGATATAAAAAGGTGATTTGTGATAAATGCACCTGTTATAAAGCCTCTTTGAAAAGGCAGAACATATGAAATTGATCATTTGATATGAAATGATGCAATAACCAAGGAGTTAAAATACCGCCTCCTGAACACCATAATAGTTTATATTAGTAGCACAAACCAGCAATACATTGCATTTTATTTCTTGTCATTTACTGGTTTTGATAAGCTACATAACAAGCACAAAAATTTACAAGGTCCCATACCACCAGGAAGGCTGCAGATACATTATAGAGTCCACTAATGGCACACAGCAGGGAAATAAAGATATCTCTCCTATTTTTACCCTGACAGATTCATGACCAACAAATCAGTATTGGCAGGGGTCCTTTGGTGAAGACTGCTGTCAGTTTGGAAGTGTTACCTTGAATTTAGAAGTCCAGGGAGCAGAGTTAGCAATGGTGATGCTCTGAGCTCTCCCACAAAGGCAAAGCATCTCCTGGAATTGCTGGTTTACTACACCTCAGAGTTTATTGCCTTGGTTTATCACAAAACGGATGGAGAAAAATTTAAATGACCATTTTTCCACCGCTTAGGTCTTGTTTTGGGTTAAACTGTGCCAAGTGAAATTCCCTCACCAGCTCCCTTGGAAGATGCGAGGAGCTTCCTCCATCACACTCAAACCTCTCTGGAGGCAGAGCAGCCTCTGTGTGCCAGGGAAGGAGCTGGAGCTTAAACCATCAGCAACGTTGTTATCCATTAATAAAGGACAATAAACAGATGACCTTAGGTAATTTAATTAGCAAAGCGTGACTTAATGCTACTCAGATCCCAGAACAGAGCAATAAAGACACAGGAGCTCTGGTTACTTTCCAGTTCTTCCAGAGGGCAGTAATTTCCCTTCTGCTGCTCTCAGTCAGCACAGGGATGTCCTGTGTATTTACATCTGTGCCTGATGAGGACAATCTGTCCAGGTGGGAGCCCAAACAGTGTGCAGACTAAGCAGGGACAATCTGGTTTTACTCTGATTACCACTTGGCAGAGGTGCAGATACACCCAAAGCTTGGTTGAAGCCTTTTAACCCAAATATTGAAATGACAGAGCTGAACGTAAGGCAGCAATTTGTTCATTCCTATTTTCCTCAGTGGAATGCATCTCCCTGGGTGACCCAAGAGAAATATCTTGTCATCTCTCTTGCTTCCTCAAGGCCAGCTTGGAAACCCCAAAATCCATCAGCCCTTCCTCATTCTGATAATGACTCCAGCCACCACAGTGTTGAGCCTTTAATGAGGTGGTGGTGAGAATAAAAGATTGCAGGAAGAGCACTTTTAGTTAAAATTATCCTGGCCTGCTTTGCTGGGGAAGCTCTTGGAACTTGAACCACCCAGTTATAGTTATTTTCCTTCAGCCAGGTGTTTGAAACCTGCCACGAAAAAGCCATTTGATCCATTGCACGCTTTCTCAGCACTGCTTTGTGTAGACATCTGAAAATCCCTGGTTTAATTTTGAGTGCATTTGGCTTTATTCTTAGGGGGAGGTTCTTACTGGGGCTCTTTTTAAGGCCAGAGTTCATTAATAGCCTGAAAATTCTTCCTGTAAAGGCTTATATACAACACAGCTTATCTGTTAATCCTTCTTTTAAAAGACAGGTTTTGCTCCTTCACCACATGCTGCAAAATATCTTGACAATCTATTAGGAATTTTAAGACCTTATCAATAGCCAGTCAAGGCTTGAAACTCTCTTTTCAAATTGTTGACATTAGCTGGATCACAGACATTTGTCTTAGCAAAGCTATACAGATGTTTCCTATATTCTGCTGCCATCTTTTTCGCCTAGACCAGTAAAATTAAAAATAAAAAAAATATTGTCAGTATGCTTCAGCTTTTCCCTTTAAACCTGTATATCAAGCCTGTATAATGCGTAAATTCATAAAGGAATAATTTATTTTCTGTTTGTTAACCAAAGCTTAGAGTCCTCTTCAAAAGTCTCTGTTGTGCTGGGGGCATTTTGCCCTTTCTTTCAGAAACAGTGCAACCAGTTTCAGGAAAAATGGGTCATCAACACCTGCAAAACAAATCCTGGCACTTTCTCCTCCATTTCTCTGAATAAATTTTAGTTGGTAGGACTTAAATACAGCTCAGCTAGGCAATGGCAATAACTTTACCAGTGTATGCGGATAAGATTAGAGGTAGACATTTAGTTGGGTTGACTTACTGATTGTATTTTCTCTGGATAATTTCAGACTGCATTACAAGGAATATTACAGTCTTATTTAAAGGAATTTAATCAGAGGACTGGTGAACTATGTAGTATTTTATTTTATAGCGAATATCCTCAAAGAGGAACACAGCAATATATTAATTTTTTGGCTTGCATTTATTTTATGTGTGGCATTAACTAGACATCAGTCTATTTGGCTTCACATGCACTCCGTTCTTATTCATATAATATTTACTGTACGATAGTTAATCCATTTACTTCCAGAGAAAAGCTATCTCCCAATAAAAAGAAAAGCAAAACCCATTTAGTCAGGCATTTTTATCTGAGAACAAGGTATCAGACAATTCTTCTGGCACTTGATAAACCACAAAACATCGAATATCTTTTATCTTCAGCCTTCGTGGTACTCCCTGCTCCAAGGAAGAGAGGCAACAGGAGCAAGCTGGAGCACAGGAAATGGCATCTGTAGAGGAGAAAAAAATAAATTACAGTAGGAGAAGTCACACACAGGGAGAGATGCTCAGAGAGAGACTGAGAGACCTACACCCTCAGGGACACAAAACTCAGGTGATCTTCTCATGGACTTTCCCAAACCCTTGATTTTATCATTCTGTAAAGTATCTTTTTTGGCAGTTTAAAAGAGGACAAGTGTTGGGGCTTGTTTGGGGTTTTTTTTGGTTTTGGTATGGTTTGGTTTGGTTTCTTTTCTGGGGTTTCTTTTTGTTTGTTTGTTTGTAGGGTTTTTTTGTTTGGCTTTGTTTGGTTTGGGGGTTTTTTTTGTTTGTTTCTTTGGGTTTGTTTTGCTTTTTTAAAAGTTACTATGTTATATTTTAGAGGCATTTAAAATTGCATTACAAATGTTTGTTCTGCTCTGGAACCCAAACATAAATCCCTGCTTTCGGCTTGCTGAAGAGCAGGACTTGGAAAAATAATTGCATAGAGCAGTCACCAATTTGTGTGACTGTATATTGTGAAATATAATATATTTCAAATATATAAAGACATATCAGCAAATACATACTAATAAATGCTAAGAAAAGGACGTGCTACCAAATTATATAACATCAATGCAATCAAAGATGCCTTAAAGGAAAAGAATGCATTAAAAAAATAGATTATCAAAGGCCCAATTCTTTTTCTCAAAACATATCTTTATGTCTTCAATCAAAGGAGCACAATTAAATATCTGCTGCCATGGATGTGTGTCCCTCAGTGCTCTGAGAGAGAGGGCAGTGGTTTGGGATGTGACTTTTCCAGCAGCTGGAGCCCTACAGGACTGAAAGGAAAGTTTTTTAACTTTTTAACTTTTTTAATTTAAGAAGGCTCTTAAGCCTACTCCTTTCAACAGATCCCTGAGCAGGGTGTGAGGAGGAAGACTCAGAGAGCTCACACGTCTGGCAGTCACAGAACTGTGAAAGGACACAGAGTCCTACTCAATTTATGGGGAACTGACAGTTTTACAAAGGGTAGAGCACTAAAATATATTGCTTAAAATAAGCTTGTGTATTAAAAAAGGACTACATTATAGTTAACTACAAATACTTGTCTATAACATTAGTATAAGTTATAAATTCTGCATAATTATAGTAATAAACTAATAATTTTATCACACTGGGGTTTTATCTTAATGTGCATATAGTTCTTAAAACCCATGTGAAATTACTGCATTTCTTAAGTAGCTCTTAATAAAACTTTCCCTCCTATATCTATGGACATGTAAGCACGCTATTTTGCAATAAATGGAACATAATTTTAATTTAATAATTTGGTGTATAGAAATAGGAAGGTTGTGTGAGCTACTTTTTAAAATTTATTTATTATGTAATAGAACTGGTTATTATTTATATTAAATGTAAATGTGCTTGTCTATTGTTTCTTGCTTACAAGCCCAGTGGATGTTCTATTATCACTCACTCGATGTTGTCGTCATGGGAAAATCTCTTTTCCTTAGATCATGCCTATTGCAAGCCTCAGACTCCAGGACAGAAGAGCCTTCTGTGGTGGGACCTGCTGACTTCCATCAGGAAGAATTCCAGGAGGTCCAAATGGGCTGGACCTCTCTGGGGGATAAGCACATGCTGAGAGTCTGGCCCTGGCAGTATGTCTGTCTAGGCCATAAATAAAATTTTCTGAAACACAAAATATTGCTTGCAGCTGTCTCTGCAGATTGAGGGTGAAGTTTGGGGTGATTTTTGCTGCTTGAGGTTATTTTAAAATTTAATGCCGTGATAGAGAAATACTTGTCATGTGCATATTCCAGTGCCTGCTCGCCACCGTGTGTAATTGGGCACCTCTACCTTCAGCTATTGCAAAAATTAAAACATTGTCTCATTATATAGTGCAGCTTCCTTATATTCCTCTGCTAAAGAATTAAATTACCTCTGAAGGTAATTTAAAGAAGTAAAGTTACCTCTGGCCATTATATACAATGGCTCTTCAGAGGAAGACTGCTTCATTTCCTGCCTTTTTTCTAACAGATTTTCAGAATAAAGAGGTCCAAGCTGGCTTAAGTAACTGTAGACAGCGAGCTCTTAGAAGTAAATTTCTGCTAACTAAAGCTGACAGCCCAACACCATCAGGGAAGCATTGAGTAGCATTCAGTTATGTATAAACTAATATTTAGTTGCCCATTTTGCCGATAACCTGTGAAATCCACCAAGGAAACATTTGCAAGCTCTTGCACGCAAAAGCCATTGCAGGCTTATCGAGGTGCTGCTCCTTAGTGTTGGACCATTGCTTTGTCATTTGAATTTTGTACAGGAACCAGTGATGCTGTTGGTTCTGCCATGGGGAATGCTGTCAGCACCGCTCTATCTCAACTTTCCCATTACTCCATTCACAGGAAAAAACAAATCTTCTGAAGGATCTTTCCAATGAAAACACTAAGTGAAAGTCTCTTTTCCCTGCTCACAGACAGCTCACCAGTGGACTGTGGTCAGATTCTGTTTTTGGAAGAAAATTAAAACCAGAACAACTACTCTGCGCTCAAAGACACAAAAGCTTATTTTGGCTTTGCATGAATTCTGGCCACAATCTAATAATTTTGTCTGTTCTTCAGAACCCTTATGGTCCCACCTCACAATCCTGTCTGACAACAGATGTTCTGTACGGCTTCCTGTGATTTCTGAATTGAATCACACTGCAATAATCTGAACACTGCAGATGGGCACTTTAATTTTCATATTTTCAGTTTACTGGGTTTGGAATCCAATATACATTGCAAATAGTCACATTAAAGAAAAGCTCTGTTCTAAATAGAGACCTTTTTCTGGTTTTGTTCAGGTTGTTTCTGAGAGCCATTTTGTAATTCAACGTGACAAAGTCTCCTACTCTGTGCCAATCACTCCTGTGGCTCACTAAGTAATGCTTCTGACAAATCTGTTCAGTTGTTTTTCCCCTTCTTGTTGCTTATGATCTTCTGTTCTCCTTTGCCAAGTGCTGCAATAATGGAACAGTCACTTTATTCACAAGCTCCTTATTCCCAGAGAGGCAATCACCCTCCCTGAAACATCTATATTTACAGGAAAACAGTGCACTCATAAGAGAATTCGATCTAGTTTCTCAGCATTCTTATTAGCCACAATACTGCATATTTAAATGAGAATTAGTCACAGGGAGTGTGCTGCTCCATTCATCGTCTTGATGACGTTTACATTCCTAAACACTCACAGAATTGGGTATTTAGGGTGCAGTGGCACAGAATGGGCATTAGGAAGTATTGCTGCCACCAGCCCTGACTGAGAGTCGTTTGAAAGGCAGATTCAGTTTCTGCAGATGAAGAGGCTGGCACTTAGTAACCTGAGTTTTGCAGTCTTTTGCCTCAGCTGACATTGTGGCAGGATGGTTTTGTTTCCTGATGAAGAATCCTTCCCAACTGCTGCTCTGGGTGGGTAACAATGGACATCTCTCAAGACAGCTTTGTTTCTGGGCAAGTCTTCAGCATTTTCTCTGACAAAAAACAAGCCATCCTCTCTCTCTTACATTTGTGTTACTGCCTCACCCTTCAATAAACACTTCTACCCAGAAAATTAGCAAGGTTTTTCTTTCTTCCTCATTTACGGATTTTTACCTTCTCCCAAAAGCAGCACATTTGACTCTCAAGATCTTTTTATTAGTGAACTTGGTCCATTAGGGGTTAAACAATTCAACAGTGTTTCTATATACGGATCCGGCAACCATAAATGAATCTGTCTGAGCTTTGCATGTTTTAGCAATTTTCTAGTAATGTATTCTCTCATTATCACTGCACTTTTTGACCTAGTCCTTGACACCTTTTTCATCTTTGGCTGTTCTTATTCTCAAAGAGATGTCAGTGACGCAAACAAAGAGATCAGAGTTTAGCGCCAAATCTGTACTTGCTGCAGACATTCTTTCAGTTCCTCTGCATCTTTCAAAAGACAAAACCCTCTTTTCTCCAAATGTTGTCTTTCAGGCCTGACAAAGTCCTCACACCCATCAAGAATTTCTTGTACTCCTCATCTTCACCCTGCCCTTCCATCCCACTGTACTTGGAAAAGAGAATATTGTCCAGGAGAATCAAGTACGTTTAATTTCAGCGCACTTTTCCCCAGAGACCACTGCCCTTTTGGGTGCCCTTGGCCCTGTCCAGGGCTTAAAAAAATGCCAATATCACAAATATTTTCGCAGTTCTAAGTTAGCAAGACCTCAGTAGCAGCCTTGCAGCCAAACAGGCTGGAAGTGACCCAAAGGCTGCCCTTTGTCAGAGCTGCGTGTGGCATTTTTTGTGCTGGTGGTTTGTGACTCACAGGCTGCTGTTGGAATAGCAGGAACCAGAAGAGAGATGTCTTCTTTTCAATGACTGCTTGATAAGGTGCCCCTGTTCAGAATCCACCAGTTCCTGTCCTTGTGAGAGTGAATCTTGTTTCAAAGAACTCACACCTGTTTTAAAATGGGTATTCAAGGCTCTGACCAAACAAAACAATTAAGCTCCCTCTACCACTGCCTGAAGGGAGTTCAGGTTTTGTCTTTTCTTCCCTTCTGTCCGTCATGCTGAAGCAGTAACGGGAGATGAAGGCCTGCCTGCCTCTTTCTTTCCTTCTAGTTTTAGGAAAATTAACCGTGGTGGTAAACCATCCATGATCTGACAGTCTCATTCAACAGAAGCTCCTCCCAGATGGGAATAGCTGTACACCATCCCCCTCCGTGTCTCACAGCCCTTAAATACCGAAAAGAAACATAAGTAAGGCTTATCTGGATGATTTGCTGTGCTGCCAGCCCCAAGAGAGCTCCAGGAAGGAAATAAAATTTCATTAACCCATTTGATGACAGGACACCTTCTTCCAAATCCCTGGCAGCTGTGCTGCTCTGGGAAGAACTTCATTCACACTGAGACTAGAGTGCATTGGAAAACTGGGAGTGGGGGCAGTTTAACCTGAGGAGAGCTCTTCTGTCCTTCTCAGCCAAACACACAGCCATGTCATGAACAGCAGTGAAATCTGTGGATCAACGAGGAGATTTCCTCCACCTGCATCCCCCTGAGGGTGGCTCTGATGGGAACAGCTCTTGCAGAGTGATAAAAAAGAGCTCAGGCAAGGACTTAGCTTCCTTGAATTCTCCTGTCCCTGTTAAGCCCTCTACAATCAGCCTATCCAAGTGATATCAGTATTAGAGTTTATTTGGTTTATGTCGTGTCACCCTTGAGCTTAAAGGAAAATAGCCCCATTGAGAATATATGGAGTACAAAAGACACAAGGTGGTTTTTCACTCAGGAAAAGAGTAAGAAAGTTATGCCTGTCTAGAAAACAATTATTTTATCATCAAACATAATGGGAAACAGATAAAAAAGCTTTGCTTGGTTGTTTAGGTTTTTCTTTGGAAAAAAAATCAAAAACTATACTAATTGTTTCCAGTACATGTGTGTATTCCTCAAACATCTCCAAATCGCAACCAGGTCAGCTTTCTCCTATCCAATATGGAACATCAGAGAAAGCTACACATCAGCCAGGAACACTGGGGTACAGCTGCCTACATAAAAGACAAAAGGATGACTTTTAGGCACAGGTGAAAGTTTAGCTGAATAAGAAATCTTTTTCTGGAAGAAAAGCTGACCATGAAGCACCAGAATTACATGTCTTCAAGGAACCATGGAGATAATACAGATCACAAAATATGTCAGCACTGGCTCTTGGAACAAGGTTCAAGTATGCAAACATTCCCCACGGAAGATAAACACACTGTTGTGTTTATTTTCTCCAGTCTGTTGTTGCAAAATGTTGAGCTGGAAATTAGTAAACCATTATTTTTGATAAAGCTGGCAGACCAGAAATTAAGCATTTGGACATGTATGTGATGATTACTGAACATTAGATCCTCTTCCACTGGTAAAAGTAGAGCCTCTGCTTATCAATTCCTGCAAACATATCCAGGTAGGTAAATTAATTAACAGGAATGGAGAATAAAGTTTGCTAGTCAGTTATTCTGGTGAAATGGAGGAATAAAAGCCCTCTGCAGTAGTTAGACCAGACCATTCCTCTGAATCCCAAATCCAGTCCAGTCTCAAGGTGTGGTTCTTAGACAAACCCACCTTGCCTCACATGCTGCTGCTCCTAGACTACTTCATCAATCTCTTGCCTTGTGAGTTGTTCTTCCTTTTTCCTTCATTCTAGCTTCTTTCCTCCTTAAATCTTACTTCCTGTTTTCCTTGTTCCATTTGTCACACTCATCTTCATGCTGCTGTTGCAGCACATTTGATGTCACCCTCTGTTCATCTGGCGACCAATGCAAATTTCACTGAGCTGTGGTGGCACTGGAGGGGAACACAACCCTCAGGAGGTGTTGGAGCATTCTCACATGGCCACATCAACCATGGAGCATGACAGAGTTCAGTCACCCACTGCAGCAAGGCTCCTCAGGGACTTCTGAGCACTCCAGTGAAAAAACAAGTTCTAGGAAGGAAAAACGATTTTCCCATTCTGATCCCTCAAGTCAGAGCCGTTCGTGCCAGAATCTATCAAGGATGAAAAAATATTTGCCTCCTAATGTAAATTTTTTTTTTTTTTTTTCTGAGAGGAAGCATAATGTCTTAGTCCCTCCTGGGCTGTTCTGGAGAAGTGGGAGCTCTCTCCAGGGTCAGATGACAACTCTGCTTCCCACAGGGGCTAGTGCCAAGAGATATTGTGGTACCAACCCATGTGAGCTTCTGCTGTCACCCTTCCCTGCTTGTGGCACAGTTAATTAACTGCTCATGCATGGTTTGTTCAGGGCTGAACAATTCTTTTAGTCATGGCCACAACTGATAAAATTTTGGGCTCAGCACAGCTTTCTACCAGCTTTAGTTTCCAGCTGCTCCTGAGTGACTTTTTGGGGCAGATCTCCAGGCCACTCTAAACAACTGTCCCTAAGCAGCAGGCTGTCAGCTGGAAGTTTCATTGCCCCTTAAAAATGTAGGATCTACTTTTGGGAAAGAGACAGGCAGGAACCTGAAAAATCCGAGGAGCGCATTGGAATGCTGTTTTCCTGAGACCTGGGGGCTCTCTTTTTGCCATGAAATGCAGCATTAATCTGACACAGGCGGTTTATAAAGTACAATGCTGCTCCACAACAGCAGGGCCAAGGAACCTGTGCACATGTGAATTTGACGCTAAATGCCCCTCGTCTGCAAATGCACTAACGAAAAACCTACAGCAGTATATGGACAAACATTCCTGTAAGGGAAAAACAGCATCAACAACAGCCCTGCAGCAGCAACAGCAGCCCTGTAAGGTACCCCCAGGGTGAGGTGGTCCATGCTGAATGGAGCAGGCTGTCTGTCCCTGCAGTGCCACAGTCTGTCTTGTCCCACCAGCCAACTGCTAAAGCTGCTCAGGTTGGAAAAACCTCCTCAACTCCCTCCACCAAAGGCAAACTTTCCACTTTGCATCCCTGAAAAGTGTCTCCACTTATTAGATCCTGCTCAGCTCCTACCACCCCAAAAAACTGCTCTTACTCCATGGCTTCTGACACCTTCCCCATAATTCATTCCTTCTGTTCAGTATTTCCTCACCTCACCTTCTTCTGTTGTCCAAAGGGCAGCTGGAGTTTGGATTTCTGTCTACACAAACCCATAGGGGGATTTATGACAAATTCATCATTTCTCATCTCTTAAAAATCCTCTCAAGCACGTTCTCATTCCCATGTCAGGTCCAATCCTGTGACTCCAAGAGATTTTTTCTCCCTGGTACTCTTTAAAAGCAGGAATACCTCTGTTCCAGAGACAAACACACTGAAATTTTTACCCATTCCTCTTGTCCTTTCCCAGACAGCACCCTTCACAGAAAATATGCACCAGCACTGCATGGAAGGTTGTTCAAGATGAAGCAGAACTGCTGTGCCCCAACTAAAGCAGTCCTGCTCCACAAATTGACACAGCCAATACCTTTACAAAGTGGTGCCTTTATGTGACTATTGCAGATAAGGCTTTGGTTTCCTTTATTTTCAGAAAAGAAGGACTTGAGATTAGTCTTTCAACTGTGAGAGGTTTCTTACAGCTACAGCATGGAGGGAAAGAGGAAAAAGATAATGATAGCAGATATTTCTTAATGTTCTATTCCACTCCAAAACCTGAGAACATTAAAGGACATTTGCATTGTGTCCTTCTACTTCCTCAGGTTTGGTTCTGGTTAACTGTACAGAGAGGGGAAAATGCTGCAGTGAATTCTGATTTAGACAACAGAATGATGAATTGCCGTGTCTTCCAAGGACGGCAATGTTTCAGCTATAAAACTGAAGTGCAGACATAAAAATTCTGCCATTCATTCTGACTTCATAAAGTTTTGCCATTTCATAGCAGCAATTGTGTTTTACCTCCTCTTATTCTCATTACCACAGAGCTGATCAGAATGAGAAACGAGAGCTCCAGAACAAAATGGGAAGCCTAAGCCACCACCCTGTTCTGTCCCTGACCATTCCAACACCATCCCTTCTGGCTCCAAGAGCAGGGCAGCAAAGCTGGCCTCTCCAAACACCCATGGGCTTGGTCAGCAAGAGCCGTCTGATGCCTATTTCCACCTGCCTCCCTCCAAGGAATTACAGTGTGCTTTATCCCATTTCCCTGCCTTCCCCTGGGCCCCTCTAAACAGGCGTGGGCATGTGGAGCAGAGCTGGCAGCCAGCAGCTCTGAGCCTGGGGGCAAGTCCTTCCTCAGGCTGTCTCTGGAGCAAAGAGTGACCACAGGAACAAAAAAAGGGCACAACATAAAGACGCAAGACCGGAGTCAGCAGATTCACCTACTTAACCATTCCTTGCGTTTCACAAAGCAGCAATGTCTCTGTCATCTCTGGGTGAACAGAAAACACAGCACGGAGAGGCTGCTCAGTGCCATAAGTCAGGAAAAAGCACAGGTGTTCACCTGATCTTTTCCTTTGAACCCCTGGCACCCCCAGACTGTGCTCAGCCCACACTCTGCCCCATAATAGTCCCCCATGTCCAGTCTAACCACCTGAAACTTCCCTTGCTGAGTTAAACTGATTGCTTCCTGTCACACCTGTGAGGCACAAAGGACAATCAATTTCATTCCCCTTTTTAGCAGCCTTCTAAACATTTGAATACTTTCCTGCCATCCCCAGGCTGCTGTTTTTGTCGATTAAACAATCCCTACTTCTTGCTCAGCCATGGACTCTTTGAAATTGCTCCCCACCTTCCTTTAAATCCCTCGCTCCTGAGGAACCTGCTCACTCAGCTGAGATGGATGGGTTCTGACCTTCCCATTCCAAAGTGCTGGGGTGACACTGCTGGCTCAGCAGCCCAGTTCAAAGTTGGCTCTAAGTGCCTGGTTTTTTCCACTTAAGTCATGAACTTTCTTAATGAATCTCTGGCTAATTGTCACCCAAGTTGAAGTTACAGTTGTTCTTTTACTTCTGCAAGATAAAGAGGGTCTATGAAGAAAACTCAAGTGTGATCCTGCTCTATATAACAAGAGTGAGCAAGGAGACATCATCAGGGTTTAAAATGCAAGAATACAACATTCCTTCAGAAGCCTCCAGCTTCCCACAAATATAACATTCCCTCAGAAGGGACTGAAGACTCATGTAATTCACTTAAGTTAAGTTCGTGCTACCTACAAATCATGTAGAAAGTCACGAAATCCCTCCCTCTTCCATCCTTCACTTTCTGCGTTGGCATCCTCTGCAACCGTGGTCGTCTTTGAGGTGCTGAAACACAAACAGTCTAATTAATACAAGGAATCAATTTGTGAAAGCATTTGTATTCTGCCGTTTGCATGTCTGAATTTAAACCACCTCACTGTGCAAACAAGGGTCAGCATTAAATGTGGGCTCAAAAAAGGCAAGCCCCTGAATGAACACAGAGACTGCAGTGCAAACAGCCTATGGCAAAGAGAGGCCATGATCCAAACAGGCTCAGTCACTCTTTCTCATGAAGCCAATAATGTAATTTTAATCACGAGGGATTAGACCCCCTCCCAGTTTGTTTGGGTTTTGGGTTTATTTTAGATGAAAATCTAAATAAACCCAGAGAAAGTAGGTTAGTTCATAGACCATGAAGAACACAAACAACACACCCAGGACACTACTGCTAACACTAATTCATATTTAAACACTGACCCATCTCAGAGCTGCCTGGCTTGAGAGATTTGCAGAGCCGTGGACCTCAGCTCTTGCTGATCCATCGTTCATTTTCTCCCATTACGTCCTCCCAGACCAAGGGGACCCAGGTCTGGTGTGCAGAACTTTGCCTCATTACAGCATTTCATGAATACAAACACCATTCTGCAAGTAATTTACACGCAACTGTGACAAGAACCATCTCAAATCATTTTCCCTGACAAAATGCATGTACTAAATGTGCTTCTAATAGCAAAGCACAGGAAAGTCTCTGGTCCCTGGAGCTGCTCTTTGCCGTGTCAAAGAACAGCTGATGTAAACTCATTTCTAGCTGTTTCAAGAGGCTTTGGGTCAGCCCATTTTTGGCTTAAGGTTGTCACAGGTACAAGATAAAGGCTGAAACTAAAGCTAGAAGGAGAAATGAGAGGTTACCACTTGGAGACCTGTCAGCTGGTTAACCTCTGGTGTGATTTAATAAATCACTCTATTACTTGATGTTTAAATCAGAATAAATTAATGAAGCCTCTGGCTTGTCCTTAAACAGCCATTAAACATTTAATGAACTTCTGATTACTGATTACTGTCTGGAGGAAAAGAAATGAAAATAGATAAATAACCACGGTGAAAACTGTTGTAACACTGAAGACAATGAAGAAGAATTTAACAAATTACATATCCATGGCCTCAAGGAAACATCTATTTCCCACACCCTGTATCATTAATGACCAAAATTTCACAGTGTGGTAAGGGACATATTGCTTATTATCTTTGATCTGGCTGAAAATGCACCAGATTTGTAAACAAGTACTTGTAAATAAATTTATTTGCAAATAAAACCCAATTTTTTTAGATAAGGGAGCTTTCAAATAGCTTACCTATTTTTTTCTTTTCTGTGCACACTTCTGAAGAGACAGATGCATTTAATAGGGTCTTTAATTCAGTTTGATGGAGCACTTTCTGTTAAAAATGCAGATAAGTTGAAACTATAAACCTGCTCTGCAGAAATGCACCTGAAAGGACAGTTTTAAAATGGGGGGGGAAAATCACAACTTCAGTATTTTTTAATTATTACATAAGAATCTTTTAATGTTAGTTGTAACAATGTATATATTTAGCATATAATCATAGCATTTTACATATACCATGCAAACTCACAAAAAAAAATATTAATAAAACCTTACAACACTCATTTTAAAGAAATTGTTTCAGTTTTCATATTGGTCCAGGCAGAGGCTTTGTTAGTTATTTGAAGATAAACAACACTGAAAGCAAACTGTGGTGAAAGGCCCATCTTGTGCTGGATTCTGTAACTCTGTACTGGAGGTATTAATTGTGCTGCAACACAGACAAAACATGCTCATGGAAATGATTTCATGCTTTTCCAGGAAACATATTTGATTCCCTCCCCTTATTCATTTTCAGTGGGAAAAGAAAGCAGTAAAATAAGAAGATAAAATATGAAGGTTGTAAAAACATCTCTCTTTTTTTGCGCTGGCATGCTGCTGACCTGGGTCAAGAGTCCTTGCATATTTATGCAAAGGAGATGGTGCATGAATTTGTGTGACGCTATTTCAGTCCACACAGAACCTCATGTGGAAAGGCTGGTGATGAAGCATTCTACCAGCACCTATTATGTTAGTTATCAGATATAATGAGGAAAATCAGCTGAAGTGGAATGGCTGGTCTCCTAGTGACCATGCATAATGCTTTTTGCTATAATCAGATATTACAATCTAATGCATTGTTAAGACATAACTGTAATTCCATCTGCTTGATGCTGATTTAGAGACTCATTAAAGCTTACCATTGGAGCTGCAGTCAGGGATCTCACTGAATATTTGTGGCAATTATTTAGATAAATACATGGGAGGGATGAAAAACACATTCAGAAAAACACATTTGGATAGGCAGGTTACCCAGAGAAGCTGTGGCTGCCCCATGCCTGAAGTGTCCAAGGCCAGGATGGACAAGGCTGGGAGCAACCTGAGGTAGTGGAAGATGTCCCTGCCCATGGCAGGGGTTTGGAATGAAATGATCTTTAAGGTCCCTTCCAACCCAAATCATTCTATGCTTCTACAATTCAAGGATTCCATTAAAATGGTCTCATATATTTGAAATACTGCTGGAAGCCTGGAAGGGTGTTATACTTAACCTTTTAAAATTTTCCCTGCAAATAAATAACCGCATTATGCTCAGAACAATGGCATATTCTCTGTGAAACTGACACTATAAGCAGGATGCATTGTTTGCATGCAGAGAATCAGGGTAGGGGTTGGAATTAGGTAGAACAGATGTCACATTAATATCTGGCTGATGAGGAGACAGATGAGTGATTGCAGCATGGAAGCATTAGGCAAATTGATAATGGGCTTCCCAGTGCCTACTGCTGTTGTTTCACCTTGCTGGACTGAATGCAGCAGTGACATAGAGAGGAAAGGTGTATTACAGTTCATAGTGCTCTGTAATAGTCAATAACAGGCATGTTCAACAGTATATACCTGTTACTATTCAATGTACAATAATTAAACCCAAGAAATAATTAAGTTTCTGGAGAACGGGGAAAAAAAAGAAAGAAAATATTGAAAAAAAAATTTTTAAAAGCCTGCAGAGCAATAAATTATTCTGTTTTGCTGGAAGGAAGCTTATTCAAACCCAAATGATTCACAGTAATGAAAAACTGAGGTGATTTTTTAAATCTTTCTTTTTCCCCAGACCTAGGTCAGCAGTTTCACTTTCCCTGTGGGCTTGGCCCAAAGAGGTGGCTCAGTGCCAGCCGCTTGCTCCAGAGCCTGCTTAAGGTGTGGGCTTGGGTTCATACCTGGATTGTAAAGAAAAATAACTGGGGCATCATGAGCATTGCTATGGCCAGTGCTGTGTGCCTGCCAGTGAAAATGGGGTTTGAATTCAGGGGAAATGAAGCCAGACTTATTAAAGAATAATTTCTGGTGTCTGCAACTTTGACAACACAAATTAAGTTCCAGTTCCAAAGCCCAGCTGGGAATTGTTCATTGCACTTGAACCAAGAGGCAGATCTCAAAATATCAACTTTTCCCTTGTCCAGCTTTACCATTTTCCCCTTTTACTTTCACCATTCCTTTTGCTTCCTTGATACTCTAGAAGATTGACTCCTGGTAAGTCAGAAATAGATTTGCAAGTGATCTCTTGGCTGTTTTCCCTTGCCACAGAGCACATGCAGTTGTCATTAATCAGGGAGATTAAGGGTGATTAAAGCATCAGGTGACATGAACTCTGCGTGTAAAGAGAAGAAAGCCAGGCTGGATTGAACAGATACAGGAGACACACCACACACAGGGTGGGTCCCACCTGTGCACACCCCAGGTTTTATCTCAGGTTGCAGCAGAATGTTCAAGGCTTAATCACTCACCATGTATCAGCTAACGGCACTTACTCATCAGCTGCAGAGATGAAAGCCTTCTGCTGAGGTTCTTATCTCTGCAGATAAGTGAAAAATGTTTCCTGCATGATGTTGCTTTAACTGGAGAGAGACATTAACCATGTCCATCATCAGTGATCTTCTAATTGACAGGAGCTTGTCTTTCTCCCCTCTCTCAACGTGAGGTCATTTGTCTAGTATGGTAATGGGAATGCTGCTGGGACAAAGCAGCTTTAGAACCCTTCAGCAAAGTAGAAAATTCTCCTGTTAGAGGTGAGGAGAGTTCTGCCACTGACTTTCCCCATGGCCTTGAGTGAGACAGATTCTAACCCTGTTTTTATGGGACTCCATGGTAGTAGTCAGGATTTTCCTTCTTTTATGGCAAGCTGAAGGCACATGAACAAACGCAATCACATCCTTCTGCACCTCTTCCAAGTTACCTCTGTGTCTTGCACGTATTTATTTGTCTTTCCAGCCTCACAGAAGTTGCACATGAGATCTTTAACTCAGTATCACTGCAGATCTCTTTTAACAACATTCAAGAGCTCCCCAGGCCTTGCAAACACTGTGAGCTCAGCTAAGCCATGCTCCGTAAATCTAAATATCTTCGTGCAACAAAGCACATTATCCCTAGACATCTGCCCAGTTCCCAAGGTGCAAAGGCCAGGCAAGGTCGTTTTGGCTGAGTGGCACAAGGCTAATGGAGAGCTTTGACTCCCTCTCTTTTATCCACAGAAAAGCAGGTGCTTCGCTAAGAGCAGTGGTAGGTCCATGTGCTAATAGAAATCTATCCAGGCAGATGTTCAACCTATCTCAAAATAAACATTCATTTTCTAACAGAAGGGATGGGCTCCAGACAGCTGCTCTCCAGCTTTCCGTCCAGCTCCTGTCCTGCCAGGCAAAATCAATATTCCCTGAGTGCTTTGGAGTGCTAGCACTTGAAGGAGAAACACACCAATAGGTATTGGAAAGAGGCAAAGAAACCCTGCCCAAGGCAAAGCCATAACCCCTTGCTCCTTCTTCTGGTCACTAACTAGCAATAGCGGAGTTTTATCAGCATTGCCTCTCTTTTCAGCGTCTCAGAATCTGGTAGGGAGGTGAGAGGCAAGTCTGAAACTCCTCTGCAGAACAGAGAAATTGTTCGGGTGGCCCTATATCTTAATAAACTTTTTAAGTGGCTGCAATCCCAGTTCAAGACAGGGATCTGCAGCAGAAGTATCAGCAGCTGGGGAAGAGCCAGCTGAAGGAACGCTTCCCCCTTCAACATTTGTCACTCTAAGAGGCTCTTTATTTAAAATAAAACAACAGTGATGCTGCAGCGCACATCCAACAAGGTGTTGCACATTCCACCATTTAGTTTGTCAGAGTAGTGCCTAACAATTTGAAATTTAATAATAAATGGTGTAACTATGGCATTTTACAGTAGCAGGCCTCCCTGGCATCCATATTCCCAAAGTGGGTTCAGTTTCATCAAATGAAAATAAATTAAGATTAGACCTACAAATAAAAGAAATAACTATTTAAATATTAAATATTTAAATAAATAAACAAGGAAATAAATAAAGATTAAAATAAATAAAAATTAAACTTACATTTAACTTGATTTGCACAAAAAAAAGGTTCACCTAATACAAAGAAGATATTTTTAAGCCATGGAGACAATGACCACACACCAATATAATCCCTGCACAAGTCCAAGAGACCAGAAAAGTGAGAGGCATGTGTTATTTAGAAGCAAAGACAAAGTGCTTTTGATAGAGATACATGAACAGAACCAATATTGATGGCTGTTCATCTCTAAAATCACAACCCTGCTTAATTCACAATCATAATAATGCATATATTGAGAGAAAAAAATATATGCAGTATAGATGGCTACCACTTTCTTCACCCTGTCCTCTATTTTTACAAGTGGACTTATTTTCTGCTTATTCTCCCTAACATTCACTTCACTTTTGCTATGCTGCTGTGTGAGAATGACAAAAATTGACATTGGAACTTGTGCTAGTCCATCCTTACTTTTGCCAAAAATTTATTTCCAAGTCCACAGACTATTTCACCATAATAATCTTCAGTCAACTTAGCAAAGTAGGAAGAAGAAACATTCACAGTTCCTCCAGCTCCACTGAAGTTTCCCCAATAACTCTTTGTTAAACAAACAAAAACAACTGCAGTCTGGGCTCCTGTGCTCACAAAAGATGTTTTCTGTCTCCCTTTCTACACATCCACCATGCCTACCTGTGGGATTCTCACATAGAAATGTGGGTACCTGCACATTTGGATAGAAATCATTATTTTACCTGCAGAAATTGAAGTTTGTTAAGCATACTTGCCACACCAGCCAAGCAGCCAGTGTTGACTTCTCCACCAAGGGTGGGGATCCAGGAGCAGAGGATGGTTACAGGGGTAGACTCAAATATAATAGTGGAGTGCCCTAATGGAAGAGCCCAAACCACCTGACATTTTCCCTATTCCTATAAAGACAGATTTTTTTGTGTATCTGTTTTGAAGAGGGATGTATCAGTCCTTGGTTAGCATGTTTTTCCCTTTCATTTTTATGCATGCTGTTGTGTGTTGCTGTAGGCAGATTTTGCATAATTTCCTACTTTATTAGTAATTTTCATTCAGTTCCATATTTGCTCTTTGAGACTGATGAACGACTCTGTCCATGTATTCTTACAGCTGTCAGGTCTCATCCATGGTGATTTATCCCAGCCACTTCCAGGAGCACTTTGGAGAACATCTCTGCAGAGTTTCACAGAGTTTCCTGAATGATAAACTGCCTCTAATCAGAATCTTGCATTTCTCTGATGGCATCTGCCCTACAGGATACTGACCAGCGCATTTTCTAAAATCATCAAGAACAGCAACAAAAGTTTGTCTTTTTCTGTTAGAAAACCCAAAGCTAAAACAAAACAAAGAGATGGTAGTTTTTAAAAGCTGTAAAACTCAAGAAAGTAAAGATTTGTTCCTGGGACTGATTCCAGCATTCAGAGAATCATCTTGTAAAACATTTCAAACTCAGTTTCTCACTCCACTTCCCTCTTTCTATAATTGCTCAACATCCTCACCCTCCTTGTCCCTCTGCAGGAGCAGGAGCATCCAGGGTGAACCACAGCCCCTCACTGTGGGGGAAGCAAAATTGAATGTCCTTCATGCTCCTGAGAAGCTTTGAGGTTTCACTCCTAATTACTTGCATATTCCAAAGGTCTTTCAGAGTATTTGAAAGAATTGGGAGTGCTACATCAGCTAAAATAAAAGGCACAACAAAGCAAACAACGTAAAAGAAATAATAAAAAAGGTAGATTTTTTTTTTCCTTTTTGAAACAAAGGGTCTTTGAGCATTTGAATTTATGGTGTTTTAAAAATGATGCTTAAGTACACTTTCTGCCTTGCTCTCAGAAATGTACAACAAAAAGAAAATGTAGAATTCATTTGTATTTTGTTGCATGGGACTCTCACAGAAATGATGAAGGCCTGCACTGATTAAACCAATCTCTTGTAGTTACAGATGTTACAGGCAACCTAAACCTATGGAAAACCTACTCCAGCAGCCTCGAGCCACTCAGTATTTCAACCTGCTCTCACCAAATTTAGGATTTTCAGTCAAGTACTAGGCAGAACTTGCAATTCTGTGCTTTTCTGGTGTTCAAAGTTTTACTTCCCTCTGGCACTTGTAGATGCAGAAAGAGCAATTGTTTAGGAAACAAATTTTGGAAGTGTACAGCTCCAGAAATATGTAAATGCTTGAAATATGTAAACTTCGCATTTAATCAGAACAGAATCAGTTTCTACAACCTCTTTTCCAATCACTGCTACAATTACAGATCAACAAATTGTTACTCCTGGTAATTCTCTGATATAAAATTTCTTAAAAAAGAAAATTCAAAAAGCGTTTGTAGCCCTTTTAGAGGAGCAGAAACTATCTAGAACATTATTTTTAAGGCAGTGGAGGGAAAAGTTTATTTTAATTTTTATGTAGTCAATTTTTTAAACTGAATATTCTTTTGAAATAAGTATGTTTATGTTTCAAAATATTGAAAAAAGCTGTCTTCTCATCTCTTTCTTGCAGTTTTTAACAGAAGATAGCTTCCAAATGTCACTCAAACTCAGAAATATTTTAAATATTTTAGCTATCACAGAAACTATTTGGTGATGATATACCTGTGTTACCTATGACATTTTGGGAAGCACAATTATACATTTTTTCAGAAGAGTCCAAGGAGATCCTGAGAATTCCTTTTACGCATCTTGAAAAAGCAGGCACTTGTTGAGGACTAAAGCATATTCTTACACTGGAATTCTGCAGTTTGCCTATTATTAGTGAAGATTTTATTAAATAAGAAGGGAAAAAGAGCAGCAGGTATCATCCCTATGTTTTGATGTGACTGAATGTGGTCAGATGCATTAGGAAAAGATAGTATAAAAGTAATATTTGTATTATTGTTATAATAAATAAAAATTATATTAAAGCAATATGTGCATTGATCAGGGACAAGAAGGCCCTTGTTTTTAACAGCCGGCCATTCAATGTCTTTTATTCAGAATATCTTAATGTTCCACCAGCAGATCTGGGACATGCATTAAGGTATCTGAAATTATAGGTTAGTAAAGGATGCCACTGAGGACAAAAGAATGATCAATTGCCTTGTGTGCAGAAGGTCTCCACCTGTGTGAGGCTTGTTAGTTGCTGACAGAACCCATTACTTTGCAAACCACCATCAAATAAGATAATTTTCCAAGTCCTTACAAACTGCAAATAATGAAATCAGACCTTTTCTGTGATCTTGATTCCTCCAAAAATGACACATGAAATTTCTACTCAGAAAAAAAAAAGTTGACAACCAAACATTTGACAGTACCACCACCCTGCTAATTCTTCAGGTTTTTATCATCCAATTTCCATTACCCAAATTTGCACAGTCCATTGCTAATGTCATTCTGGTTAATCATCACCCTGGGGAGATCTTGAATAATTTGAGTTCCTCATAACTGCAGTCGCAACTTGTCATTGCATTTAATATCTAAAATCCCAAACCAGTTAAATCTATTAGGGGTATCAGGAGTTAAAAACCCAGATCAACTCCCCTGTGTGAAGGCAGCACATTTTTCCTCTTGGCCCTGATGTATGGGGGCATAGGAAAGGACTTTGCTCTTCAAGCAGCAGTTTGGAATTGCAAAAGAAAACCTCTGCTAAAAAAATTCACCAAGTAAAACTAAGTGTAGTGCTCTGAGATTCCCAGTCACTGACATTGGAGCTGAAAACATGGCTTGCCAAGCTACACCAAATTCCCTGTAATTATCCTCTGCTGCCCTGCACCCTGAGCTTCACAATTCATCAGGAATTCAGTATGGGAAAACAGGGGACAAAGCAAAAGTGTAGCAAACAAAACTCTCTGATTTTTAAGGGTTAATCCTAGACACTAAAACAGGACTGACAAGATGGTTAGTGCTTTAAAGACCCAGAGAGGAAAGTGGTTTCTTAACCATGACCTAACTGACACTAAAAGATTCCCCCTAAATCCTGTCATTCATGGAAGAATGAGAAGTGTGTGGCAGAGAGTTCTACTACACACAAAGGGAGGAATATGCAACTAGAGCCACACTGCAGTATTTGATGAAGTCCTCCAAAGCAGTGAAGCTTCTGCACTCTTTGTGGGTGGAAGAATGAGCAGGGAAAATTTCTCCTTTGTCTTAATTTCTCACCTAAAACTTTCACAATGCAAGTATCATGCCCAAATTACACCCTGCTTCTAGAAAAGAGAACCTGAAAAAATAAATTTGTCAAACAAGTCAGACAGGACAGTGATTTTGAGTCGTGTCTCTGAATCACATTTTGCCACTCTCACAGCCATTATAACACATAATGAACATTTTTCTTTCAATGTGCTCCTTTTAAAATCAAAAGCGAAAGATGATTTCCCCTTTAGCTCTCAAAACACTAGCTTTGGGACAAGAAGGATTGATTTACCAACACATTCGTTCAGCAGCACTGTATTTTTTCATGCACAATTATTTTGCCCGCCTTTGTTTTGTGAGTTTTACATCTCTTTTAACAGAAGAGGAAAGAAGAAAAAACTGTTTATATCCTACCATTTGTGGCTACACCTTAGCAAATGGGCCCTGGGGAAAAGGCAGGAATGATGTGCTGCAGTGAAGTGCCAATAATGATTTCAGCTTTGCAACATATGCTTAATATTTTCTATAAACAGAAAAGCTGTGATTTTGTCATAGAACTGGCCAAAACCAGCTCTAGGCACACTAATATGCACATGACACCCAAAGTTTGCCAGAATCATGGCATTAGTCTTGGTTAATTTGGGATTGAGAGACAATGACTAAACTGTCACATAATTCCACATATCCCTCACTGGAAATTTATGTAATTTGTGACTGAAGGAAAGTTGGAGTCTGAATAGAGAGGGACAGCTGAAAGTAGAGAGTGTAAATGTTTAGATTGAAATTATTCCTGTCTGGGCAGACCTGTTTAAGCATCCACTTCCAGTGGATGCTTCACTTTACACCACATCATCCAGTGTCTGCTTTTTCGTCACAAAAATTTTACCCCAAGGCATGTATCAAGTTAGAAACCTTGAAAAATCACTTCTACTTTTAACTGATGTGTCTTCTACCAGGATGCAAACAAGAAAATGGACTATTTAATTTCCTATGGCATCTTGTGGCATTTCTGGCTCACTTACCTGCCACACTCCTCTTTAATGAAGACATGAACCAGAGACTGCAGCATGTTGTAGAAAAGCTGAAGTCCAAAAGGTCCTGTTTTAATCTGTGTGTTATTATCTAATGCACTTGCAGTGAAAAGGTGATAAAATAAAACAGGTTTTCCTGTTATGATCCTTACTTGCAGAAAGCCAAGCTATGGAAGGAGGAACTCAGTCCTACAAAGGTGTGATGTTTATGTGTGTGAAATATTTTTCTCATATATCTCAGTATGTCATGTAATTAATATATTTATACTAAGTGTGTTAATGAGATACAGATAGTTCATTCTTGGATGACTGGCACCCAAGGCCACTCATGATTTGTTGAAGGTCAAATGTGGTAGTTGTGGTAGAGTACAAAATCCTCACATCCTCCCAAGATCACATCTTCATCATGGCTGTGGTGGGGCTGAGGGAGAAAATCCACCTGTCCCGCTCTTTTCTCCAGGGAAATCAATACCTTCCCCCCCAAAGAACCACCTGCTGAAGAGATGTCACACAAAATCAACCTCAATCCACTTAAATGACCTCTAGGTTTGTTTATTTGTTTGCTGTTTGCAGTTAATAGTACTTACTAGTGTCATTCTATTTTGGTTGTTTTAACCTTTTTCTGGTTTGATGGACTGTTCGCTAATACTCTTATTCATATATGCTGTACATGAAGGTGATGGGACAAAACTGGCACCTCTGTGACCAGTTTCTGTTCCTGACAATGAGGGAATGAGGGCTCCTGCAAGGAGGCTATATCAGCACTGCTCTTTTGGCCACTGAACCCCACTGATGCTCCCTTAGACTGGCAGGAATTTTGAGCCTTCTGCCCCAGGAATATTCTTCAGGTTTTGTTGTCGCTGAATATTCTGCTTGGAGAGGAGTGTTTCAGGGAATGTTTTCTCACCGTGTCTCAGACAGCAGAGACATCAGGCACCGAATTTAGGCATAATTCCTCTCCATCCTCAGCAAATGCCACAGCTGAGACTCTAACACATCAAGGGAGATCCCCTGCCAAACAGAAAGCCAGTAGCATATGACCTGAGCTGTGCATTCAGAGAAACTTCCCTCACTGAGAGTCCTTCATCCAACAACAGGACACTTATCTTCCTGTCTTGAACAATTTGGCAAACAGCCTTTTGTGCAGTGCTGTCATCCAGGAGTAGCGGTGTTTGACTTACAGATGTGGTGGAGGCCTTCTTCCACAGGGCACAATGCCAAACAAGAGGGATTCTGCCTTCCACACCTCAACAGCTGACATCAAAGTAGTCTTTAAATCCTGAAAACAAACACCAGACTTCAGATTTGTTCACTGAGAGGCTAAATTAACTTGATGGGATCACTGTAAGCTGCATGAAATAAAGCACATGTTTAATTTCTCTGGCTTCAGTGCTATTTTAATATTCTTGTTCAGTTGCCAATAGACCTGAGTTATGGTCACATTACAGAACAGATGCTACAAAGTCCCCTCAGAGCATAATGAGCCACAGGTCAAGTGACAGACACATTTTCCTAAGCATCCCAGTCTGACTGACATTGCCATTAAGCCGATGAGATGGCTCAAATATCCTTCTTCCTTTACAAGGTACATCTGTGCATTAGTGTGAATAAATGTCAACCAAAGGCATTAAACTCCTTCCTCAGCTTGGAGGAATATCAACCTTGTAAAATTCAGTGTTGGGGAAAGGTCTGTTTATTTATGTCTTGATCAGGTAGTCTTCAAATACAGTGAAGGAGTTCTCTAAGAAATTACTAAAACTAAAGAAATTAAAACAACTTTGGGTACTGAAAAATAATAGTACTAGTTTAAGGTAATATTTCCCCAAGACCACCTGTAACCAAAAGGAAATGGTATGTTTGCCTTGCAAACAAAGAAAAAAATATCAAAGGCAGCAGCAAATGCTAAGACTTAAACAGGGATTGTAGGAGCATTTGTCCTCAGTATGTCAAAATACATTCTGAAGTATGTGAATTTGAGTTTGTTGCTCCTAAATAGTTAGCCAGAAAGACCTTTCTGTTTGTTTGTTTGGTAGTTGTTTCATTGTTAAAGAAATGAAAACAAATATGAGAATTTAAACTTGCATTGATTTCAACTCCAAATAAAACTGCTGTGGTATTACACAGAGCATGGTGAAAGTTGCATCATAAGTGGCTTTAGAAGATCCAACTTCCAGAGAGAAGAAGAGCAATTTGAGCAGTTTATGTGACCAGTTACAGAATTTGATCATGCAGAAATTATACTCATTTAGACTCCAACAGCATATTTTTGCTGTAAGCAGCTATTGCAGCTCCTTGAGAGTCTTTTATCACACAATCTGTGTTTCTTTAATTTTGCTTTATGTCTCTGGCTCATATGTCTTTAGCAGTTTTACTTAACAGCAACAGAAGTGGTTTATTCACAGGGAAGAAAGTCATCATTCTCCCAAATCAACCACGAGCTTAACTATCAAAATTCTGGTTACAGCTGGGTACTGCCACACCATTTTTGTGCACACCCATGTATTTTTCCAGGCTCCCAAGTGTTAATAGCTTGCTGCCATGATCATTTACTTTCCCAAGATTGCAGGTGGCTGCAGAGACAGCCAGATTTCCTCCAGAGGGCTGCTGGACCAACCATCTGCTGCTGTGATCAGAAAGGACTTCAAACCAGGTCCCCACAGGGAATCCAGGATGGAAAATTAGATGCCACCACTCAGAATTGTTCAGAGGGCATGGTCAATGTATCATCACCACCAGCTGGAAATGCAGGAGCATTGAGGTATTTCACCAGATATTATCAGTCAGAGGAAGGGTCATGGCACCCCACAGGAATATCTGACATCACCCAGAGCAAAACTTAACCTGAAGTCAAGCAGGAGTTTTCTATTACAAGGCTCTTTCATCTTCCCAGAAGCATTTTGGTGATGCTCTCTGCTGGCAGAATGGTGAGGTGTCTGGGCTAGACAATGTTTAATTTTGTAGGAACCAAAATTCCCATGTCTAAAAACCTCAGAAGGTGTGGAAAGGAATCCAACTCAATGAAGAATTTGACCCTCTATTCTCAAGAATAATATTCTGAATTTTGAATTGATTTCTTTGCCCATGCTGTGCTCAGCTCAACTCTAATGAAAGTTTAAAAAATAAAAATAAAAATTAAAAAAAAGGGGCTATTTTGGCTAGCTCCAGTCACCTCCAGTAGGAAAAAGAGCAGATGTGCCACCAGGAGCTGACACTCTCTCTACTGTAGAAGTCATTGTTTAAGATGTGTGGGACAAATCATAATAACTGGAGCTGGAAAGGATTTTAACCAGCACGTCTTTTCATTTCATTGATACCTTTTCCTTTAACCAGCAGAGCAGATGTTCTTTTTGCTACAGATGAACATTAAACCTTTAATGAGAAGGAGGATCTCATGCAAGGTGGAGACTTTCTGAGAGAGTAAAATCTACTTATCCCCTGTAACCAGGCCAAGCATCTTCACTCTCACCACCACAGGAGGAGATTTCTGCATCTGTTCCCACTTTATTTTCTTAGGCTTGTCTGATGTCAGCAGGTACAATATGAGTTGCAGACGCTACCAATAAGCACTTAGAGTGAAATATTCAGTAACATGCTGCTCCAAGGCTGGTAATGGTGCCAGGCACTCTAACAAGCATCTAATTTCCCCTGAGCTCCCACAAAAACAGCAGCATATTTACAATCAACATCACAAAACATCAAAACTTAAGTGACACATGGCAATAAAGGATGAAAGTGCCTTTTTTTTTAATATCAGTGAGCATGAGCATATATGATGGGATTTAGAGAGAAAATTCCTCACATCCTTCTGTAGTCATATGCACTTTAGGAGAATTTTTCTCATCACTAAATTAGCACAACTAAGTATATGATGCAAAGATGCCCAAAAGGAGGAGAAAAGGCAGGTTTATCCCCAAGTATCCCTGAAGTACTGCTGTTTGTAGCAAAATTTTGTGTTAAAATTTTGCCAGAAAGAGTTCAGAACTCCCAAGACGCTCTCAAACTGTTTTCCTCTCCTGTGGACCGCAGTGAGTGCAGGGCTCTTGGCTGCCCATGGGCTTAACCTTCAGCTCTTGAGGTTTTACAGTATAACTAAGGGCAGGTTTTGGGTTTCAATCACTCTTACATGTGAATATCATAATCTGCAGAAAGGTGTTTTCCAGAAACACATTCTGGCATGGAAAATCTTCATTTCAGCATGATGTTTCAGACTTCTTGTCATGGGCTCTGTTCCAGCGTCTTGTGTATAAAAGTCTGTAACAGGAACTACTCTGCAGTGTTTTGACTGACACATGCCACGTACTTTCTCTATAAACATCCTTTTCCAGTGATTTTCAAGGAATGCGATTGTACCCTGAAATGCAAGTGGCATTTTTCTTCCTGTCCCCATTGAGATACTTCCTTGACACTCAGTGCTACTGTGCCCTCCCAACACCAGAGCAAAGACCAGGAATATTTCTTTACCAAAAAGAGTTTCAAACCCTGACACAGGCTGCTGAGGGCAGTGGTAGAGTCGCCATCCCTGAAGGGATTTAAAGATGTGTCAATTTGGCACTTGGGAATGTGTTTTAGTAGTGAGTTTGGCAATACTGGGTTAGTGCTTGAACTTGATGGTCTTAGAGGTCTTTGCCAATCTGATTCTATTCCAATCTGATTCTATGGTTCAAAAGTCTCTACATACTGAATTTTCAAATTTGTGAAGGATCATGTAGGAAAGGAAAGATGAAAAGGAGTAGTCTCACCTGATGGCGATTTAAACCTGACAGACACAAGTAGAAGAACCGAGGGTTACTGGAAATACAAATTTCCTGAGACAACTGCATCCCATCCTGCTTGTAAACAACAGGAGGCTGGACAAAACAACCCAGGGTCTGGCAGTCAAAATCCTCACCTCCAAGGATGCTCAGACAAGTCCCTGACAAGGAGACAAATGGTTGGGTATTTTTAAATTTTTTTCTCTCCTATGGAGCCAGAAACCGCTAGGAATCCTTAAAAGTTCCTGCCCTTAAGAATGAGAATGATCCAGGACAGGCTGCATGACATTTTTGGTGCCACCCTTGGCACTGAGCAGGGTCAGGGCAGGGAAGGAGCTGGGACAACATTCAGGCCGACCACGCCACTGCTGCAGAACCTGAGAAACAGACTCGTTCTCCAAAGCAACAGGAGCTCTGAGTTAGAATTTTCAGCTCATATTGAAATGAGCAGTCTCCTCAAACTAGAGGATCTGATTGGCCTGCACTGGCAGAAATTAGGTATTTAGAGCTGAGGAAGGTGAGGGTGTTCAGACTGATGTAATGTGTCTAGGGTTTTCTCTTGAGAAGATGTGCTAGAGAAGATGGTAATGGAGAGGTAGAGAAACTCTCCTGTTGCTTAAAATACTCCCTTCCCCACAAGCCATGCTCCCTGTTGTCACTCGGTCAGTCCCCACAAGCTGTCCTACGAAAACCCAGGGAGGCAGAGGGGACCTTGCTGGGAGCCAGGCTGCACTCATTTGCAGCTCCCTGCACACTGCAGCTGAGTGGATTTGGGAGCACAGCAAGAAAACAGATCTAACCTTGCTCAATGGCCCCACCACTTACAGGAATCCTTGGCAAGGCGTGATGAGTGGGGGTGAGATATGGGGCCAAGGGCATGTGATGCAGGGGGCCGAGGCAGGGCAACATGCAAATGTAAAAACTGAAAAAAGGAATTGGTATTTTCATTTTCTCCTGATGCCATATGCCTGCATAGGTGGACATCTCACTGTGATATCACTGACTCGTGGATGGTGACATCACTGAGTGGCAGATTGTGATGTCTCCAGGGATTTAGTGTGATATCTCACCGCTCATGTCTTGCTGTCAGCACCGCCTAGACCAGTCTGGCTTGAGACAGAAATGACCACAGATACAGATGGCAACTGCCCCATCTGCCAGGACACTTGGATGGATGTGACTTCTGCTCGGCCCTGTCACCACCGCTTCTGCCTGGGATGCATCCTGCGCTGGGCAAAGAGAAATCCCTCATGCCCACTCTGCAGGACACCGATAGAGACCCTCAGGTTTTCTGAGGAGGATGAACGGGACTATGTAGAGTTTCTCATCACCTCCCCTGCAGAGTCACAAGCAGCCCATAACCAGGCAGGGAGGACTCACGATCACCAGGATGAAAACAGCCTCTGTGGCCTTGAGGTGTCCCCTCCATCTTCTCCACAGGAAACTCTGTCCCCAGCTGAGCAGGGGGCTGCAGGCCCAGAGCCTGTGGGTGGCCTCCTGCCCGAGGTGTGGGCAGGATTGTTCCAACAACAGCAGCACCTCCTGGACCCTGTGCGGCCATGGCTGCGCCAGAGGCTGGGGGAAATATTCCAGGGCCGGTGGTGGCTGGTTGAGGCCACAGAGAGCTCCATCCTCCGCTACCTCTGCATCTGCGGTCTGGATAGAGAAGATTTGGCCCAGAGGCTGCTGGTCTTCCTGGAGGAGCACACAGCACCACTGGTCCGTGGCCTCATCGAGGTTACTGCAGCCCAGTGCAGTGAGGAGGCCCAGAGGCTTCTGCACAGTGCTGGGGATGAGGACAGCAGCCCAGCAGAGAGCATCAGCTCCAGCAACGCCAAGTCCAGCAACTCTCAGGACAGCACTCCCACCAGTGGCTCCAATGCGGAGAAAGAAGCTGACACCTCCGAGGTCACTCACCATGCAGGTCCCAGTCAATGTCCACCTGAGCCCAGCCCTGCAGAGCAGGACCAGCCCCCGAAGGAGCCAGAGCCGCTGGAGCAGCTGGCAGTGGCAGGTCCCTCTGCCCAGGGCAGCAGCTGCAGCCACTCTGCTCCCAGCCAGGGCCAGGGCTGCTTGCCTGGGGTGGCCCGGCGTGCCCGAAAGAGGAAGACCCCCAGGCCTCTGGATTCTCCCCAGCCCAGCAAGAGGCCATGATGGGACTGACTTGACCACTACAGCCCTAAGAGACCCTTGTCATCATTTCAGCTTAAATGATGAAATTCATCTCTCTATTTGTTTCCCATTTCCCATCCAAGGCCAATGCAACCCACGACACCTTTGGGAAGCAGTGTTACCTTTGCAGATCCGGCTTCCAGAAGGTGTTTGTGAGGTCGCCATTAAGTTAGTCCCACAGAGCCAGGGTCCCAGTAAATCTATAAATGTCCAAGTGCCTCAGTAACTTGAGACAGAGTGACATCCTTAATGTAAGCATATTAGAAAATCTTGCTTCATATGCAATTTGGCTTTTGAAAGAAAAGTCCGAATCAAGAACCCTAAAAGGTAATAAAGTTCTTAGTTCTTGCAATTATATGAGCTAATTTGAAATAGATTGTTTAAGTCTGTGAGGACCTAAACCAGAACCCAGCAGTTGCTAGGCAGCAGTGCCTTTGCTCTGCAAAGACGCTTCTATGAATGTGAGGTCAAGGGCAAACAGTCTTATGATGGCTGAATCAGTTGTTCTGCTCCATTCAGCACAAAAGGTATTTTTCAATGATCTCCAGGGCCAGGAGGCCAATATCTGACAGACAGTGTGAAATTAAAGATTTAATAAAAATGGCGACCAGAAGGTTTCTATTTTTTTTTTTTTTACACTAGAAGTTACTTAAAGTTGCAATGGCAATCCTACTTGTCTTACAGAGAACAGTGCATGCTATGCACAACTGGACACAATCCACATGAAATAATACATTATCTACTGTATTAGCAAAGAGCAACAATGTGCCCCATCCCCACAGCAGTGGTGCAGTTGTTAAAATAAAGTAACCTTTTAATCTCTAATGCAGTGGGTGATCTTTTTGTTATATTACTCTGTAATTATTGCACAGCAAATTGCTTACCCAGGTGGAATAATGGACAAGGATGAGCGGTTTTTTAATCTTTCTTCTCTCCTCCTCTCCGAGTCTTCGTGCACATTTCCTCCCACCTTTCTTCTCTCCTTTGTCATGCACAGGTGTGTTTTCAGGTCCTGGAAACCTTGATTTTAATGTATAACTTTGCTTATTTCTTTTGTCCCTGAGAGGCACAGGATATCACAACACAAGTGGCAAAAGGTCATGGTGAAAAGCTCTGAGTTAAAGCAGCTCGTGCATAAAGGCAACTGCACATATAGGAAGGAAGATTTTCTTTTTATCTTGAACTGGTGGGAGCTATGATTCAAAATGTGACTTTTGACCTGGACATCTCTGGAGTCAGACTCCAGCATACCTGATTTTCATTTTGAGGAATTCATTCACAGTATGGATCTACCCTGGAGCTGTTGGTCCTAGAAGTACATAGTGCCTTGGAGCAGTGTTTCAGGGGTCGAGATCCCCAGCTTCTCTATCTGTCAGCCTCCAATGCCCTCAAGTAACAGTCAGGCTCCAGTTTTTTGCGTTTTTGCTGCTGAGAGAGGTTTTTGAAAATCTCATGAACTTCAGTTCTTGCTGGAATTATTTTTTCGTTCCAAAAGCCAGGCCATGGAAAAAAATCAGTGGCCAGTAGTACTGGCCAGCATCATGGCTTGAACAGCATATATCTTCTCAAAGTTCTTTTCACCTGTCATAAAAGAGACAATTTCAGACTTGTGGGTTGAGGTAGATGTTGTTTTATTGCAAAGCCCACAAGGTCCGGAATATCCCGAGAGGGAAAGATAAAAATAAAAAAAAACCAAAAAAGCACAAAAAGAAGGTCCCGGGACGGTGATGAGACTCTCCCGGCCACCGGCTGGCAGCCAGAGAGTGGAGATCTTTAAGGCCGGGTGGCGAACTTAAGCTAACCTTAAGTTCCAAAGATTTTAATCATAAGCCCATGTAATGGGTAGGAGGCCCAACACCCGACCCAGTCTCTACCTCCCTGCTATTCAGAGAGAAGAGACA
>VZRL01006226.1:575877-613959 GCA_013397895.1 Origma solitaria | reverse complement strand
CCCGGGGGCCGGCCCGCCACAGAAATCCACAAACACCAATCCAAGAAATAAAAAAAAAGGGTTCGTATTGCTTTGTTTCCAGCTTTCTGCCACAGCTTATGATAACTCAGTTATTGGTACAGCAGTGCAACATTTCTCGGGATTTTCTAGTAATGCACACTGAACAAGAGGCATGGGAAGGTGAATGGTGCCATGGAAACAGAATTTAGACACTGTCTTGAGCAGGAGGGTAGTGTAGGACTAACAAAAGTATGTATAATAATTATGTTAAATATGGTCTAAATGTGAGTGAATCTTACATGGAAATAGAAGATAACTCAATACAATTATGTTTGCTTATTTTCCACCCCCCAAAAAAAACCCATCTCACATCACAGAGAAATATGAAATTTTTATTCTACAGTGCCATGCCTACTGAATTTTAGAGGTAACAGATGTATTTTTGTACTGTATTGGAATGCATTCTCAAGTCATGCTGCTTTTCATTGTTTTTACTGTAGAAATAATACAGTTAGCTTTAAATGTGTTGGAAATCTCTCATCATCAACTTCAGTGCAAATTTAAATTATGACAGTGGCTAAAAGAAAAAAATGAAACTCAAATAGTCCTATGCAGATAGCATAGTCCAAGGAAAACCTCTAGCTTTTGTAGTAAACTATGGATTAGGTGAATAGCAACCTTTGTCTTTAATACTTGTCTTAAAAATTCTCTTGAAATTATTTCAATTTAAATGAAAGCAGATTTTTTTTCCTTATTTAATTCTTTTTATTTTGCTTTGCACGTTGCCTTTTTTTTTTTTCAAGTATTGCTGTAGTGTTGCCCCTACCAACGGATTTTGGCATCTGTGTGCTGAATCTACTCTTTACATTGTGCAATGTCTATTATCTCTTTCTGCATGTTTGAAATTATCCATCCAGCTATTCGGAGCTATAAATAGCAACACACTGGTGAAATAAAATTCTGTATCAGAAGTAATTTAACAGGATTTATGTTTCTGTCCCTACTTGTTTTGAATGAGCTGTCACAGTATGCTGGGATGCCTCCAATGTGTGCTTTAGGATCTGGGTCATGAAAATTAAGCCAGTTTGTAACTAGTAGTTGCTTGGTGCTATATTTTATAACCATCATATTTGTAATCATTATATTTATGAGACTGCAAGCTGGAGAGGGGCAAACAGAGACCAGGGGAGGTGTAAGGGCATGAAATGTCTCCGTTTGTGGGAGCATCTGATGCCATGGTCCGCACAGGCAACAAGCAGCTGCAGTGAACAGGTGGATGGACACACAGCCCTTCCATGAGCATTGCCCATTCCACTCCATCTCAGCCCTGCTTTCAGTGGGCTCATTGCAGCCACTTTGGCAAGGAAGACCTGAATAAACTCAGAAATAGAAACTCACTAGCTCTCTTTGAAGAGTACAGCTGTATTTTGCATTATGGCGATTTAATAGCTGAGGCAGAAAGACTGCCACTTGCCCAAGGTTTCAAATCAAACCAGTAGCAAAACCAATAATTAGGACCCACAAGTTCCTTATTTACAGCCTTCTCCCATTTTCCCAGATGCTGCCACTTCACCGTGCTTTTATCTTTTATCTTTTTTTCCAGAAAGTTAACTGCAACTGTGAATTTTAATTCATCTTTGAAAGGCCCTTTGAAAGGCCAGGGCATAAGAGCCTCAACATGTACTGGAAAGCATGGCCAATGGTACTAACTTGTCTCTTGAAAATTGAAAATAGGATATTGAACACAGTTTTGTGTATTAAATGAAATATTTATCACAAGAAATTTAGGGAAAAGGATTTGAAAGGTCAAATTTTCCATTATGGTCTAGCAGCAGAAAGGACAGCACAGATCTTCAGAGAATAGCTGAAGTAAAAATATCACTTTATTCTTAACCTTGACATGCAGACTCTTCATTTAATTCAGCAAACTGCATCCTGTTTCTACTCAACCCCTTATCCCCTTGACATTCACCTACAAGAGCAACGCTTCACAATTTCTATGTATTGTTTTTCCTTTCATTAATTCTCCCACACTTTAGGTGTGCTCTTTCTGCATGCTCAAAAGTGGTTCTGTGGAAGTAAAATCTTTGAAAAAGGAATTGTTGTGTGGCTTTTTCCACTCTCTAATTAATTGTAAACAGGTGATTTCCTTTTAAAAATGGTGTGAGCCTCCCCCTCATTTCTGCCTGATAAAAGTTAAAACTTCTGCTACAGCTCTCACGTGCCCAATCTGTAGCCTATAGGCTGGGAAAAAAACCTGAAAAATATCTTTTGCAGCTTTCTGGTAGCTCAGCCATGCCTAACTTGAGCCTTCATGTTTTCTAAGAATTTCAGACTCTGTCATTGCTGTGTTTGACTCCTGTCCATCCTTTCCATGCATTTTGCTCATTGTCATCCACTCATACTTGTTTTTAGGAATGAAGGAGCTACTCATCATGAATGAAGAGGGTTTTTATCATGAGGCTTTTTTATTTTTATTATTTTTCCTTTAAGACTTTGTAGTTTGACTTACTCAAGTTACTGTAATCCATAGAGACCTAACACCCCAAGTCTGGCATCTGGTCCTTTTTGCACAGAACAGAGATGATATGTACTGCAAACATACCATGGTCAGAAAAGCAATAAAGAAGATGGTCCAAAAGTTGGTCAGGAAGAAAAAGACAAGTTCCAGTGCTTTAGTACAGTGCAGTCTGTGTTAATCATGAATTTATCTATATAAATGCCAGACTAGTAGGGAAAAGAGAAGACAGGAAACGAATAAAAAAGGTTTGCAAAGTGAGCATATTTAATCTCTTTTAGATTTTCATTTTGATGCACAGTGACAAAAAGTTGGATGTAAACATTTTGTTATGGCAGAAACAGGCTCCAAGAAAGTAGAGTATCCCTCAGATTAAGGGACACTCTGAAAACTACTCTGAAATCTAAGGAAGCAACAAGAGAAAAGACCTATTACTCACCCTGTCTGGTGAGTAATTTCTAATGCAGAATATTATCTCCAGAATATATTTTTCCACGAACTTAGTTCTTGGAAAACAATTTAAGCAAATTTTTAAATTTTGAAAAGCTGTCTTCAGGGCTTTATTTTGTTTTGTTTTTCTCACAAAGTTGGCTTTGCCTAGACTAAGCAAGACATTTGGCATATCTGAAGACAGAAGCCTCAGGACTCCAGCCTTGTAGTAAACGAAATTCTATTTTTATTGCTAATGATTAAAAGCAGAAAAACAATAAGAAAGATTTTGCAACCCACACTGACTCACCAAAATTCACATTAACTCCACAAGCAGAAGCTGTTTCCAATTGAAAAAATCACAGGTTCATTTTGACCAAAAGTGGGTTTTTATATATGAGATACAATAGTGATACTAAAAGATACCTGAAACTTAAAAATAATGCAGTGAAGAATTGTTTAGAATGAAGGGGTAAACTGATGTCTCATACAAGCACTGAGTTACCAGTCATCAGATTCTGTGGATTAATAGCCCAGGAATTACCTAGAATTATATCAGTTCCTTTTAAAAGGCATCCTTACTTGTATTCAGCATTATTCTCTAAGTTCTTTTTCCACTAATACACCTTTCTGTTTCCTTTCAGACAAAATCTGGGGTTCGTTTGGTTTGGTTTTTTTTTCTCTCAGGAAAATTTCCTTTTTTCCCTGAAAGAATTTTTTTTTGACATGTAAAAGCTGTAATTACACCTAGTTATAAAAGGATATGAAGGATATTGTATTTTTTTTAAAATTCTAGTTCAATATAAAACCCTCCAAATTTTAAATTCTTCAGCTAGAAAAATTCTACGAGATTGGGCATTTCCTATGACAAGCCTGTCTCAGAACTAAAAAGGCTGCTTCGCCAGGTCTCTGGGCTACAGCCACACTTCTAGAGAACAGAGGAAGGGATCCAAAGGGAAATGAATTTATTTTCCTTGCTGAGCTATGGCGAAGCTTTGTTGTGATCAAAATATCTTCATAAAATGTCTTGACTCCAGGGAACAGGAGCCAGAAAATGCTGGATATTTTCTGAGCAGCACTTATGTTAACAAGATTTCTTTCTGTTTTCCCACAAAGGCTTGGCTGTTTGAAAGTGCTTGATTGGTATGAACTATTTCTTTCTTATCTGCTCATGAACTGTCTTTTACCTCATATGCTATATTTTTTAATGCATTTTCAAACAAATATTGGCCTTTCACCCACTTCAACAAATCAGAAGTATTAATATTTTTGTCACCAGTGGTACATGCATTAGCAGCTGTTGTAATAAACATAGTGAATTTTAGGGTATATTGATACATCATGTTATAGGAGACTCAGAATGATGAAATAAATAGCTGTAAGTTTAATGGAAAGAAGAAATGTAGCATTGATAGCTAATGAGAAAATCTTGAACATGTTTAGATAAATAATATCTTATATAAAAAATGCAGTTTAAATGCCAGAGGATGTTAATTACTTACAATTTAATGAGAAAATTAATTAAGGCACAGCACAACTACAAAGTGAGAATGCCTGTTGCTTTTCTCAGCAGATAATTGACAGCTTTGAAATACTAATAAAAGCCAAGCTTGAGACATACAAGACTATTATAGGGCCTATTATTTCATGTAGAGGTGAGTTTTGGGCACACATTGAAAAAAAATTAACTTCATAAAGAAAGCACCAAGAATAATCTGGAGCCATAGGAAAAAAATTGATATTAAAAAAAAATATCAGAGGGAAAACAGCAAAGTGGTACAAGAAGTGAAATCACAGCAATAAAACTAGGCTGGACATGTAATTAGGACCCTGAAAGATTTCTGCAATTATCTTCTGTGAGGTTACCCCTCTACTTTTTGACTTCGAGTCCATGGAAAATGGAGGAGATTGAACAAAATGTGTAATTTATTAGTATGATTTACAAACAATAGCAAAAATATATGTTTAGCCAAGAATGTTTGGACTAATAGTGGGAAAGACAGAAAAAGGTTTGTTACTTTTGAGAAAGACTCTTAGAATCAGGGAGTCATATATATATCCTACAGTGTGATATCTTAAATATTTCAGACAGGACGGATTCTAGTAATGCCTTATAAACTCCTGCTTAGTATGCTGGGTATAGATTTTTCCAGTTTGCACTTGGCAAGAAGGCAATAGGCTTCTCCCACCATACCTATAAAATTTAGGTCTCATTAGCTGATGATCATGATATAAAGGAGTTTTATTTTTCAGCCTGATGTTTTCCTTTCTATAGATATATCATATTCCTCCTAATTATGTTCAAATGGATAGAAGAAAGGCAAGAAGAGAGGAAACAAGCAAAGGAAGCATCAATGTCTACTTTTAATACTTTCACGGAGTTTATAACACGTGGCATCATTGAAGCAGCAGAATAAAAAAATGTACAGAATTTAGATAAACTACAGACTGAAACACTGAAATTACTTTTACTCATACTTTCACATGTTCTGCATAGTCTTAGATACATCCCCAGGAGAAATCTGATTCTTGTAAATGGAAATATATATATATATATATATATGTGTGTGTGTGTGTGTGTGTGAATTATTTTTTTAAATTCAATATGTACAGACAGTGTAGTCCTAAATTGCCACTCCATTTGCATATCCATTTGTTTATTATTAATGGTAGGTTAGGGAGTCTGTTTCCAGAAGTCTTATGTGTACATTGTCAAAATATTTATTTGCCAGTTAAATTAATCATGACCTATGCGGGAAACATCTGTATCTTCCTACTTATGGCACCCAAATGTTTGTTTCTTTGTTGCTTTTATTAACTTTTCTAATGCCATTTGTCATCCTTGAAGCCATTAGTTTTCTTAAAAAAAAAAAAAAAGGATCAGGATGAAAAATTCTCTGGCTGCAGAATTTCCAGGTGTCATAACTTTCATTCAAAGGCCTTGTTGTCCCAGATTGTGGACATTCTTTGTGAACTGTCTTCAGTAAAACAATTCCAATAAGTATTAGAAACACTAATACTATCATACTACTAGGAATAGCCATAATAATCTAGTATTAATTACTTATTTCATTACTTATATATTAACTCTAGCATTGTAGCATTAGGAAAGCAAAGCTGAGCAATGCCGCAATGAGCTGCTGTAAATTTAGGAGAATTGTGTTTATAATCTTCAATTTCAAGATGAGCAAATAAGAGGAGAAATTACTACAACAGAGATTGAACAGTGATTTACAGCTATCATGCTAGCTCTCTCACTGGGAGTTCTTTTAATGGAGTTTTCTTGTTATTTACAACTTTGATTGGAGTTTTGAGGAGAAGAAAGCTCTTGCTAACTGAGAAACCAAAAAAAAACCCAACCAGCTGGGGATATTTTAGAAACCCCTGGGTCTACCCAGGGCTGGGTCCATGTGTCCAGAACACCAGCAGCATAACTTAATGAATTGTGAAGGAAGTCCTGTCATGCTGTCCTGGACAACCTTATCCATTGGTTAATATCCATATTTATCCTGCCATCGAGTGTGATTTCCGTTAATTAGTTCAGTAGATTGGCTGATGTATTTAGCTCCAGTACTGATGGTAACAAAGCTGCCGTTGCTCAGGCTTCGGTGAAGTTTTTACCAGGTCCCAGTGTCTATTCTTGGTGGCAAAGGCCTGAATTGCTATTGCTTAGCAACTGGTGATTTCTAGACAGATTAAAGTTACGTGTGCTGTAATCATTCTTAATAAGGCATATGATCTTGGAGCAAGTGTGTTTATGGGTGTGAGAACAGAGGGCTGAAGATGGATAAGCACACATCAGCATGTGGGAGATGGAAAACTACTGGAGGGAGCGCAGGATAGCACAGGAGGCCCTGATTTCACTGCCTTGATAGTAAAATTCAAGGTGGGGGAGATGGTATTTGAGCATAACATTATAGGGTTTTGTATCAGTGAAAGCATTTTAAAAAAAGATGTCATGTTCTATGTCTTTCAAGGGTGGTACTTTTTAGTAACTGATAATTCCCCTTTTGTCCATAAATCCAAAAACTTTAGATAAAATTCTGTGAGGAAAAAAAAAGCTTTTCCCTGACTTTTATGTAATGAGTTGCAAAATACAATCATCAATGTTGAAAAGCTTCTAAGATCATTGAGTCCAACTGTCCGCTAAGTTGACAATTTGGGTGGTGCAAATGATAGTATCTTCAAATTAAGTGTGGAGGGTATTCAAACAGCTACTGGTCTCATTTGGAGAATTAAGCATTTGGACAGAAAACAGTTTTTCACTATCGCAGGACTTGCCAGGATTGCAAGTTTTCAGAACTGCAGCAAAACTGGGTGGTGGGTTGACCCCAGCCAGCAGCCAAACACCCACACAACTGCTTCCTCATTCCCTCTGCCACGGGACGGGGACAAAACAGAGGGAAGGTGAAAAGACTCATGGACCAAGATAATGACAGTTAATAAAGAAAGTAAGAGCTGCACATGGAGCCAAGCAGAGGAATTCATTCATTATTTCCCATCAGCAGGTAAGTGGGCAGCCATTCCCTGGAAACAAGGCACTCAGCACCCAAAGCTATGACTGGGGAAGACAAATGCTGTAACCACAAACATCCTTCCTCTTCCTCCTCCATTTGGGCCTGAAGAAAGCAAGCTTCATCCCAGCCAGACCCAGCAGAAACCTTTATGTTTGTGCTTATTTTTTTTTGCTTTTCCTCTTTTTTTTTTTAATGAGTGACTGAAGATGTGCATGACCACCAGTGGCAATATGAGAAACCCAAACACATTTTTCTGCTTTTTCTATTCTACTTGACATTACTTGACTTCTGGCATGGTGAATCATCTTCCCTCTGCCTTAAACATTCAACCATTCAAATTATTTTTAAATAGGTCCAACAAAAAAACCCCTTGAAAATATCAAGTCCAGAACATCAAGATACTTTGAGTGCTTGATCAAAGTGAGGGACTTGTTTTCTAACACCAAACCTGACCCAGATAATGTAACAGCTGACAGCTGCTTCTTCTATGCTGAATCAATGTCAAAATTAGCAAGTTCTTCTAAGGCAGATTTCCTTGTCTCTTTGACTGGAAGAGGAAGCCTTAATCAAAATTGATGCATTCCTGCAAATAAATTGAGGTCTCAATGGGTTAATATTTTCTAAGAACAGGAAAAATAAATAGAAAAATAAAAGGAAAAAAAAAAGAAAAACAAGAACAACAAAACCCCAAACAACCCTCTCCCCCACAAATTTACTTATCCATCCAGGATAAGTCAAGAAAAAGCTCCTCAGGAAATCCAAAAGGAAAGGATGCTCTGAGGTTACATTTTAAATGAGACTGCACAGAGCACAACCATCAGTGTTGCCATTGGTGATTTCACGGATGTGATGGGAGATGATTCCACATATAAGAACTGTGGGAGCAACAGTGAAATTTAACCCTTTAAATGTTTTCAGTGCTGGAAACTGATGGCTAGAATGTCATTGATATATGTTTCTTGTCAAGATGGCATCTTTTAGCTTATTTATTTTTAGCTGCCACTTTCACACAGTCTTATTCTTTCTGCCACCTGTAAATACATGGTGTGTTTCAGTGCCTTTGCCATTTTGCTTTGGACTGACTCCAAATAAAGTTTAACCAACAGAAGGTCTTGTCTGAAGAGACTGCACAATTCAACTCAAATTAGCTTTTTGCTCAGAGGCCGGAGAATGAATACAAAAAGTAATATTACTTTCAAAATAAAGTCATTAGTAATCATTAAAGCAGCAGCCAAATGCAGACGGCATTACAGCTGCATTAAAAAAATGGAAGTGGAAGTCAAACATTACTACTAATCACTGCCATTGTCCTGAAAGAGCAGAAATTAAGCACTGATTTAAACTCATTTTAAATCCCATTACTGGGAGACCAAATTACTAAAATTGTGGAGGCCTTACTCATGGATTTTCATAGAACAAAACCAGCTTTGCATTCTTAAATACTCACAAATGTCCTTAAGAGCTACCAGGATGACAGCATAGGAACTGTATCAGTTGTATGGGTGAATAAGGGGTACGTGGAAGCAAGATTCCAAGTACTGTCTTGCTGATGTGACTTGAATCTGATGGGGTAAGAAGCTGACAGGTTATTTTATTCCCTTTGCCCTTTCATTCTGAAACAACAAAGAAGAGATGAAAGTTTTGTCATGATGGACCTTCTCACGTGGGGAATTCACAGAATTCACCAATTCATTTGCAGCCAAGGAGTTTGTCACTACCAGCCTGGGCTTGATTTGAGCATTGTATCAGAAATTAAAACCTCAATATTCCATTTGCACCTTCTGGCCTTTCTGGTGCCCCTATTTATGGCCTTGAATAAACAAAGATATGGAGAAGCAAAATGAGCCTCACCGTAATCCATTTGTAATGTGAGCTTGAAGACCCTTATACAGGCCTTTCTCCTTCCCTTGAAAATGCAGCCATGACTGAAATACTGCATGACTATATGTCACATCCCAGAAAATGTTTATGCATGTCCTGAACAGTTATTAAAGTAAAATTGTGGCAAAAAATGGATTGCAAATGGATACTGTGTTCAGGGTACTGAAACTGCCTCAATGCAACTGTAAATGGAACGATGTGTTAGTTTCCTATATATGTTGTGGCTGTGATGGACAGATCAAAATGCGGGCCCTGCCACCCCAGTGTGTTGCAGCAGTTTATTAGGCCACCATGTGTTTGCTGAGCCTTGGTAACTGAACTTCTTTGTGCTGTACTGTTGGCAGATATGACCTAATTCCAGGTACTTTTGCCTTACAGACGATGGTTTAACTGATTTGACTCACCTTACAGGCAGCTGGATGGTTACTCCAGCAGAGCTGATATTCTTAAGGACATTGAACCAACTCTGATCAAGTATCTAAGCTGATATTTTTAAACACCTTTTTCTGTTAAATTTTTCAGTTGTGTGAGTTCTTCCAAAGAACAAGTTGGATGCATTCCTGACCGTGTATTGTTGCCAAGGCAGGAAAAGGGCCAGGTGAACATCTGCCCAAAGTACCTTTAGTGTGCTGCAGATACAGGAGTAGAAAGAGTCCATGTGCACAATGTCAGTGACCTTGGCTGTGCGTGGGTATTTGCCCACACACAGACCTCAATGAGAAGTTCTTGCAGTGAACAAGGTCTGGAAACTATTTTACTTTGTGGCTCAAGTAAGATTAGGAACACTTAAATGTGGAAGAAATTTAGGTTGTACCTCTGCCAGTGTAGCAGCTAGTGAGGTTGACCTGGACAAAAAGCATTTTTGCTGAGAGAGCAAATATTTGTGCTCAGTTTCTCAGTTCCTTTTTAAGAAATTGTGATAGTCTGGCCTAATGTAATTTTGCTTTAGGCCCTCATTTGGGGACTAGAGGTGATGAGCCTGGCAACCCAGCACTTTCCTTAGGCCCTGGAGGGATGGGCTGGACAGGGATGAGTCTAGAGCTGCCCTCTCCTCCCCACTAAGGGGAGGAAGACAAGGGTGTCCAGGCTCCCAGCTGCTTCAATGAAAAGCCTATCCTTGAGAAATTAAATGAAAAATTAATCTCTTTTGACATCAGTACAGTGAACTTTTAGATTAGGAACTGGCCAAGCATCTGTATACCTTTATACCAACATCCTAAACATGGATTCTGCCCATCCCACAAAACACACTTATCATTTTGCTTTCTGTTTTCACTGTCCACACAGAGAATTGATTCTCCTTCAACTTCATTTCTGTTTGTGTCATAGGGAAAATCCAAATAACCCAGGAGCTGCACAGGTTGTAATTGAATGTCACAGCCAACAAGCAGAAAGGTTCACCTCAGCCCTATTGTAGTTGGTTTTAAAATATAATGAGTCAGTGTGTCTGTGTATCCTGAGCAATCACAGAAATATCTGCTATGTATTGCACAGTTTCTAGAGCAACTAGAGCGGACCCGAGGAGGGCTGCACTCACTGTGCAGTGTTAAACAAATGCATTAGTGAGAAAGCTCTCTGTGGTGAGGCAGATGGCAGAAATCTTTTCTTGGTAAAGCACAACTTTCCTGAAACTGAAACTGTTTATGAGTTAGTTCCAAACAAATTCCTTCTTAAAATAAAAATGCAAGGGAAAAAAAGATATTTTCAATTGTTGAAGCACCCTATTTTGACATTTTCATTTTTCTACCTTGAACGTGTGCTGCCTGAGATCTCTTTTAACTTGGAAAAAATAAATAAATCTTTATGGAATTAATTTGAAAATATAAATGTTTCTTTCATTTCAGATTATCACTTAACAATTTGATTAATTTTAAGTTATTTCTAAGCTATCATTTTATAATTTGTAGCTGAAAATTGCTAAGGGAAGGGGGAAAAGCTTACTTGGTTTTTCTAATTATTTACAGTCCTAAATTAAAGACCTGGTGGTACCAATAACTCAGTAAAACACATAGTTGGAAGTACACATGCATGCACAAAGTCTTCAGCTTACCCTCAACCTGTGACAGATTATTTGTACCTCAGTAATATTGAGTATGGAAGAAGAGGATAAAAAAAAGGAAAGACTAGTGGGGGAGAATTAAAAGGAAAAAGAGGGGGGAAAAAAAGCAGATCTATGAAGGAGATGGAAAAGAGAGGGATATGGGATTAGGGAGATATGAGGGAGATGGAAGGAAGTGGATGAGAGAGCAAGTCTGGCATTGCAATTGGTGGAGGGAGGAAGGAACAAATAACCAATCGCTGGAAAATGCATTAAAGCTGAGCCACTGAGCATAACTTCAGCAGCATCCACAGAATGATGAAAACATAGGGAAAAAAAATGAGGCATCCTGATCCATCAGTCTTTGCATGCTGTAACTGCTCCAGACCCATGATTCTTTCTAGGAAGAAAACTTGTTCTGGTTATTGCTATTTTTGAGAGAGAAAAAGGGCTCATTTATAGGTACTGCATTTCATATCTGCTTAAATTGCCAAAGGAAGCTGCATATTATATATTATGTAATCATATTTGCTAAATAAAAAATCCCACCAGCTGTCAATCTTACCACCCCAGCATTTAAGTTTTCGCAGAAATCCTCACCAAAATTGTCTTGTGTAGGAATGAATATATTTAAGCCCTCCCTCTTCTTTCTTTTAACCTTTCACACAGAGAAAAACCCATGCACATCCTGTCTCCAGTTATACAGAGCTTCATCATCTAATGTCAAAAGACCTCATTGAGGGGTTTCACAGCTGCAGAAACTAATAGCTAATTCCAGTTTTCAGTGGAACTTATGACTTTGCCCTCACATCCCATTGGGGTCAGAGGCTTTCCATGCTAAATGTCTCCTACTGTGGTAGATCAATGTAACAAATGCAGTTGTTCTCTAACGTTAAAATGTCTTATTTATTGAACATTTGAAAGACAGGGACATTGCTCAGACCTTTTGCCCCACCATGAAATGAATCTGTAAAATCAGAATGCCATGGCCGCTAGTAATAATTGTTGTATATCTGCTTGTAGTTTTTACCAAAGAGTAAAGCAAAATATAGTGTGAGCATATCTAGTTTTAACCTGAAAATGGAAAGGTTACAAAACCCGTGTTCTGTCAAACATAGTTTAGTATTAGAGATCTCAGTTATTTTTAAGGAAAGTCTTAAATGCTTTTCCTCAAAGTGGTTTTCAAATATATTGAAAAGGCTAATTTCATCTACAGTTTAGTTTTTCTAAATGGCTGCTCATTTCCATGCATATGCAGAAGACAGAAAGATCATTAAATAACTGCAGTCATCCACCAAGAGAAATATCCTGTTTCCTCTTCACAAACTACTGCAATTCAGGGACAATTTTTATGTATTCCTAGAAGAGGTGTAAGTCAAGTTTTCTGACTTGTATACTCCTGTCTCACTATTGGACTTTGTCCTACACTTTGCTCTGGCATTCTTTCTCACTTTGGACTCTCATATAGTTTCTGCAGGTATTTTAATAGACCTGGTGAACATTTTACTCCTCTGACAGGACAGTTAAGCCTTGGCAACTGTGCAAAATCATTCAGTGTTCCTGACATGCATTTTCTATTTCCTTTCTGCCAAGGTCCAAGACAAACTTCTTGTACCTCCTCAATTCCACTGTGGAGGCAGCTGCAAGTCCTTCCAAGAGCTGTCACAGTAGGTGGAAGATGAAAGTGTGCAAAAGGCACTTGTTGCAGTTTATCTGCAGAGAGAAAAATAATGGATTCCGAGGAGCTGTAGGGAGAGCTAAAGATTTTTCTGGGGTATCCAGGGCTACTGGGTTCACAGGATATGGGTTATAATTCACAATAATGAAATAATATATTTTTTAGTATTCCCACTATTTATTGTAGAATATTTGGGATTTCTCTCATAGATCCTGAAAAACAGTAAAGGGTAAATAGCTTGTTCAAGGGCTTGATGTATTCATCCTTTATGTAGTCATCTAGTCATGAAAAATCCAGGAAGAAAGAACTTTTAGAAATTTCCTGGACTGTTTGAAGCACGTCACACAGAGTTGAGTCTGTACACACTGTCTTATCACTGACTTACTCTTTTTTGTTCACAGTCACTTGTTAATTTTGATATGAAAAGATAGAGTTATTTAACTGAATTAGTCATTTAAGTTTTAGCATGACTGAAAAGTGACTCTGCTTTAAGACTTCACAGTATCATCCAACACATTTTTGCATTTATTGCTTTAAGTGGGGAAGCGAAGAGGAACTTGCAGATCTCTGGGGTAAAAGGGATAAGGCAGCTCAGAAAGGCTTCTAAGGAACAAAATGACCCTGGATGGCTCAGGAGAGACTGCTGTGGGGAACCAAAGCCTTTCAGAGTGATCACCACAATATTGCTAAGGCAACCACAAAACCTGTGTTTTGTGGATGATTTTCAGCTGCCAAAAGCTGGGAGGTAGGAGTTAGTGTGCCAAGACCAAGATGATCACTGACAGCTTCTGTGCTGCCCTGCAATATATTTTATTTTATTCTTTTTCCCAGATAGGGCTTGAGGGACACCGCCAGCTTCCTCTCCCTGATTTATTAGGCTGTGTGCCTGGCTACTCTCTCTGATAGCTGATGGCTGATTTCATAGTCCTGCTGTCTGGAACTATGCTGTATAAAAGTGGAAAGGTTGGATAAAAGGAAGAGAACAGGAATTCCTCAGTCCTGATTTTCAGGGGATATGAAGGATGGTTTGTTTAAAGAGTTTTGCTAGTAACCTGAGCTAAGCAAAAGGCTGGGATTCTTCAATATTTATTAGTGTAATATATAAGAGAAATATGTTTGTGTTTGTAAAGCCAAACAAATTGTCTCTCTTGGGCACAACTTAATATGACTAATGAATACTCTAATTATGAAAAGGGCAGATGAAAATATTAAAAAATAAAATAGAACAAAAAAAGCAGAGAACCACACCCTACCACAGGAAAAAAAGCCCCAAGCCATTTGAATTTCTGGCTGCTGTGCCTGAAAATGGCATAGTAGAGCAACAAAAATATACAAAGAAGAGTGAAAAGGACAATGAAAGTTTCAGAATAGCTTTGCCATAATGAAATACTAAACAGATTGATTCCTTGGTTTGGAAAAGGGAGGACGAAGGCAGGGATATGGTCTACACAATTATAAATGATATAGACATGTTGAGTAGGGCTTGATGATCCATTATTTTTCACAACCCAAGAACTAGAGGCACCTAATTTAATTATCAGGCATCCTGATAAACAAACAAAAAGGAAATTCTTTTTCAAATAAAGCATAATTAAATTGTGAGGTGCATTGGCACAGGATGCAGAAGAGGCTATCAGTATAAATGGGCTCAGAGAAGATTAGATAAATCCATAGAGGATAGATCCATTGGTGGCTATTAAAAATGATGGTCTAGATTAACCTTCTGTCTCAGGAAGTCCCTTAAGTACTGATTGCAGGAAGTTGGAAAGGTATCCTAGGCAATGTATTTGCCCTGTTTCTAGCAACATCCTTTTGGGCCAGTGCTGGAGCATTGGGATGAGCAACTCTTTGCTGAATTCATCAGTAACAATTCTGTTTGTGTGTTTAAGAAAAAAAAGAACAAGAAAAAGGAGGCTGAGAAAAGCAAAAATAGTTTAATTAAGCAATTACTTCCGCTTACTGTTAATGTGCTTCCTGATAATACTTTTCACACAGGCCTCTTGCAAAGGAAAACCTCAATAACCCTAAATCTGCTACTATCAACTTTAATTTTTATTTCAATCAGAGTTTTCCCAGCCCTGCTGTGCTTCTGCGTATTTGTTACTTACCAGCATGCTACGAGAACAATGCATGAGAATATTGTATTTGACAATACTGCCACCTGGGCTACATCTGTAGTAGCATGTTAAACAGTGCCAGGACAATGCCCAACAAATAGGAATTTGATTATTTGTAATTCTTGTGAGACAAGTCCCTGTTTTACTTTTAAACTTGGCCAAATAATTTTTGTGGTCCCAAATAATTCCCAGGCTTTATTAGGGAATTAGCATGGGCAAGGGACCATTCCCCATCACAGTTTGGATTGACCCAACCTGTTCTTGAAGATAAGGCCAGAGCATGCCAGTTGGCCTCATGGCCAGAGGAAGAGCCTTCACCATGCCTAATTTACTATATAGATGCAATAATGATTGGATGTAACCTCTTGAGGATTTGGTGAGGAAAGGAATAGGTTTGCCAGAAGTGTTTTTAGCCTCTTGGGGAAGGTCCAAACCAATCCAATTAGCTGTCTCCCAGGAGGGGCGAGGAGCCCATAACATCTCCCAGGCATACAGGCATTTGGCTTTTTCCCTGAGGGCAGGACCAGTTCTCCGTTTGCTGTTCTCATGACATACACTGAGCAGACTGGGGGTATCCTTGGCCAGGGTGAAAGGCCACCTTCAAGAAATGCTTTAATTGCATGGCAGGACTTGAGGTACAGGAAATGTCTCTTCTAGATCTCTAAGTTTCCCTAGTCTAGGAAAGGTGATTTTGTTTTCTCAGATCATGGAGTGATGTGGTAAGTGTCCCATATTCATCCTCTGGACACATTCTATGATCTGTCATTATGTGATTGAATGAAATTCCAGTTGAAGTTTAATTCGGACGTTTTTAGGCCTGTATTTTCTCTTATTTGTTGTCAGACCTAACATACTGGGCACTGTGTAAAAACTAAAAAACAACAACTGCCATAGGGAGCTTGCAGGCTGAAAGAAAAGCACACACAGAAAAAAACTGGTATGAGGTCCAGAGCAGGCCAATAATAAATACATTAAGATCCTATGAACTAAGAAGTTCAATATCAGTTCTAGTTCAGTCTTACATTGTGATGGAGAAGGCAGCTAATTGATTGTAAGTCTTGCTGATGTGAACCTTTTAAAGTATGTGAGCAACAAGACCACTGACACTGGGGACTACTTTGTGGACAGATAGGTAATAAAAGAAGTACAATTAAGAGATGGAAACAGCATGCCTGGTTATTAAGGGTAGAAAGAATGCATAAAAAATTAGGGCAAACAAAGAGGCAAGACTCTGCAGGTGAAGAAAGAGAATTTAAACTGATAGATAGGTCAGGTTCAGAGAGTAAGCTGAGAGGTTAAAGCAGTGATTACAAAATCTGAAGGATGGGCAAAGTGATTATTCATCCCTGCCACAGCACAAACCCTTGACCAGATTTGGCCCTGCCAACCAGTGGTTCCTTAGAGAACATCTCCTTAGCAGGGTATGGAACAGCACAAGCCAGGGCACACTCCTGACAGATGTCCAGCCTGTTCTGAGGACAAAAGCTGTGCCATGCCAGCTTGATCTTGGGCACTGGTCTGTGTCATTTCCCACTGCACATGTAGTAGCTTCAGGGCTGAATGAGCCGTCTGGATCTGTCAAGCTGGTTCCAACTCAGTAATATCTCCTGACGTTTCTAAGCTTAAGTCTGGAGAACTTCAGCTGTGAAAGGTTCCTATCACAGTTTTGAGTGTCATCTGTGCAGTGTTTTACTGGAATGAATGACAGATTCATCACGTATTTAAAAAAGAAAATGAGATACTATATGTAAGTGATAGTTTGTGCTCTCCTACTTATGCAGATCACAGCATCATTTTACTACACCTTGAGCTTTCACAGAAGCAAATATCTCTGCACTTTTAGAACCTTTCATTTTTTGTCACTATTTTGTGCCCTCTTGAGAGTGAAGGTTTTCCTGCTATATGTTAGTTTAGTCCTGCTGTATGTTTCAGAGCAAGAGTCTTGCTTTTTATTTAGACCAGTCTGTGATGCAGTAGTTTGTATATTGATGTGTCCCTTGTGTGTGACCTGTGTTCCATACATTGTTTTAAAACTTACATCATCCTATATTCATAATCTCATCTTTCTTTGCGATTCACTGCCCATTGAAGCGTTCCATGCTAAGAACACTCTTTTCTTCTATGTCACCTGGTAGAATGTTCTACCAGTAGGGAGCAAAGGGCAAGCAGAGATCCTGTGGATCTATGAGATAGAGAAAGTGAATTACATAAAATGGATGCACTCATTCTCTGACATGTGCATTTCAGCATGAGGGAGAATTCTGTGATAATATGCCTGACTCCATTGCTATAGATATGAAGAGTTCATGAATGCTGTGCATTCACGAATGAAGGCCATGCTTTTCATTTCTATGGTCAAATAAAAACGGTAATTTCTAGGAAAAATTTAAACTCAAGAAACAAAGGCCATGTACATCTGTTGCTGAAGGAATAAAATTAGTTTGGAGTACAGTTCCACCTCATACAAAGATTATCTGTGTAATACTGCAAGAGCCACTGAGACTCTAGATTAATTTATGCTTCATAAGTGCAGAACACAAAAACTGAATCTCTTCAAGGGCTGAAATGACAGAAGCCTTTTGAAAAGACAATATAAATAATGAAATAGCGATGTGAATAGGTATAGTGATAAAATATAAAGAAATAAAAAGTCCTCATAATAAGAAAGTAATCACTAAGAGCTACTCATACCCCTCATACAGATTCATAAACCTAAGGGAACGACAAAAGAATTCTAAGTTCCTTTGAAATATCTGCAACTGACCCTATTCAAAACAGAATACAGCTTTTCTGCAGGAAGGACATTTTATCTCTTTGTGCTCTCTATAGGGTCTTCTAGACAACAGGCTCGCTGACATTAACAAATGTAGTATACCTGCAAGAAAGAAATTAATTCTAATTCTAGTGGAAAATTGAGACAGAAAGTGATTAAATGGATTGTCCAAATTTGCACAGAAATGCTTACAGCAAAGTCAGAATCTGACTTATGGATCTCACTGCGTGACCTTTCACTTTAATTTTGAAAAAGAAATTTTTTTTTCTCAAACACTTCATACCCACAAATGTTTAATCTTTTTTAGCCTATTCCTAGTATCTTAGTCTAGTTTTGGGCAGGCTTGTTATATGATGCTGATATCTTGCAAGAGAAAATAATGTTATGCATTCATTCTGTAAGAGTTTCTGAATACATGTGCATGATAGACCTATGGAATAAATGAATATTTTTTTCAAAAATATAAAGCTATCTTCTTTATTTTGAAGTTAGCAGTAAGATCTCGTAGTTACTTACAAGAATGCAAAGTATCCTTCTGAATATTTTTGTTATAACTTTCATTTGATTCCTTACTCCTGTGCAGCCACATTAGAGGACGAGTGTATGAGTTATACAATATAGGCAGATCATGTGAGCAGTCTCCATGGAAACTGCCTAATTTGTGCTTTTATTTAATTAGAGTTGTCCATTACCTCCCCAAATGAAGTTTAATTTAAATTCATATGCCAGTCATATTTTAAATTGTGTATGACTTTTCATCCGTCACTTACTGAGATCTCTTGTAGGCTGTATTTTAGCAGACTGAGTTTATTTAACAATTGAGTTTATAAACAAGATGTTTATTTGACAGCTCATCTTATCCAACATTCTTAACATCCTTGGAACTAATTTTCTATGCAGTATCTGTGCTATACAACTCCTTGTTATCAATTAGATATTCTTAACCTCAGGAATTGTCAAAACCTCAGAACAATTGCTTGAGACATCCACATGAGTATATTCACTCATTTTGCTTGCTGCGACATAATTGGGAAAAAGTCAGAGTACGAATAAAAGGTGTAACCAAGACCAAGAAATATGCAAAATGCATGTGTATGTTAAATGGAGCATGGAAACAGGCAAAACTGTGTGTCTATTGTAAGCTGCACCACAAAAACCAGCTGGTCTCATTGAGGCACTCTTAAGCAAAGTCTGAGTTGGTTCAAACTTACAGAAATGTCTGCCTGAGGGTACGATAACATGAACTCATGTGAGTTATTTGGAAGTCATCAGTCCTCAGTTGTGCACTGGAAAAACATGATCTGCAGTACTTGATTTTATCTTTATTTCAAGAGCTGCTGGTTGAATGTATAGTGAGAGGATATGGAGTAGTTCATTATTTCCCTGTTCTTCTGGGGTGCCTGTGCTTGTAACAGACACAGATGGTAAGAAAAAGGACAATGGAAGGCTGTGTATGGTCGATAATTTCCAACCACCTGAGACACCAGCAAGTATGGAGAATAGGGGAAAACCTTAAAAAACATTTAAAAAGTGGTATTGAGTAAATTAATGAAACATACTACTGAGGTATTTTGTATCCCAATTTATGTATTCTGAAGCCAATCTTGCATCTCACAGAATTGTTACTGACCCAGTTTTCCATTTGTAACTCAATTACAGAAATATCTAGACTCGGTGCCTGGTCCAAAATTAGTTTGTATGCCAGCATAACAAGAGGGCAATGCAAAGGCAACAAACTGCAGTTCTGAAAGTGATATAAGCAGAGTAGCTCGGAGCTGCACTCAGCCCATTCAGGTGGTTTCTGCATTCATACAGCATATATATCAACCAAGATTAAATACTTTTTCGGAATTAGAGAAGTTCTCTCTGGCTCAAAAGTAAATGTTATTGATAGGAAAATGTCATCATCACAGCATTTTCATAGTTCATAATGGCAGAATTGAAATATTTATGTATAAAAGGTAATAAAAATCGCCTAAGAATCATGTATGGGAAATGCTAGTGGTGCAACTGGAGGACCAACAATAAGGATTCTTCTGGAATAGTTGCATGAAGACTAAAAGGCAATGCAATTCAATGTGACTAAGACAAGTTGGAAAGAACAATTTAAAAGATGTTACAAAAAAGGCATTTATGAATATTATGACACTAATGATTTGAAAATGCCTAGCAAAATTAAAATTAGAATAACAATTAATAATAATACTAATAGAAGAACACTAGAACAACTGGCAAACGGATAGATACTGCAGATAACAGCAGCTCAACAGCTTCATATTAGCAGAGACCCTGCATGGTAATAGGTATCACTGAGTGGATTTTAAAACTAGTGGAGAGTTATGTCTGGATGCAGAAAAATATTGGAATTATTAAAGAACGACTTTGTTTCTGTCTTTTCAGAAGAAGAGGGTGGCGATCTGCTCAAGTCGAGCTTCAGTTTTCCAGGGACGCCAGAGGAGGAGCTAGGTACAGATCCCATCTCTCAGTTACCTGGTACTGCTCGTGCACCCGAGGCTGGGCGCAGCCGCGGCGCTGGGGCGCAGGAGGCTGCTCTGGGGGGCAGCCCCACCACGGAGCCCACAGCAGGCACAGCACCACGTGCTGTCACTGACAGTGGCCAAAAAACTCTCAGTCAGATCCTTCTGGGCATTTCTCACCTGCTCTGTAAGGTTAGAGAATGCAAAGTAAGAAACCATCAGATTTGGGTAACACTCAGGCTACCAAGAATTCAAAAGAAGGTGTTCAAGGAAATTGCCAATCTTCCTTCGTCTTTTTCTCTTTGTCTTACCCCTTAGAGAATATCCTAAATGCAGACAGAATTTTCAATGTTACCTTTTCAATTTGCAAAAATAACAGAAGCAAGAAGAAATCAGAAACTCTTAAAGCCCATGAGTGAAATCTTTATACTTCTGTCTTACAAAGCAAGTACAAAAATGTCCCATTGGTTTCAGTTTTATACATTTAGATTGTGAAAAATTGAGTTTCTGTTCCTGGAATTTCATACTCAGATTGTCACTGGTTTATGTGAAATCCATCAAAATTTTTATTTATATGCAATTACTTCATGTGGTTATTTTTAGAAAAGCAATATGGGAAGTGGTTTCTATGTGTTTGCTACTTAAAGCTCCCTTTATTCAATATGAGCACACTTACATTTCAGAAGTCAGTGTAAAGTAATTTTTTTCTGTGCATATGCTGTTGTTAATATATTGCAACAGTTTATTTTCTGTAATTAGGATATTGTTGTAGTTGACAAGACTATTCTAAACTCTCACCCTGACTATATGATTGCACATGGCTAGGAAGATAAATCCTAGTTGCTATGTTAAGGAAAACTACCCAAGCAGTTTGAACAAGGAGCATGAAATCAGACAGGTTGTGTCCTGGTGTTTAGACAATCTCTTAGAAGAGGATTTTCTAAAACAAACAGTGCTGCCATTCAGTTGCACTCCAGTCAGAGAGTTTCATAAATGTTCAGGGTAAAAATACCTGTACTGGACTTGTTTGTTCACTTAATATTCCAAAACAAGTGAAAAGACCCCAAAAACTACAGTATACATCCAAAGACTGGACAGAAGAATGTGTTAAGGAAGAGACTGAAGAAGCCTCAGGCAGTTTCTGCCTTAATCAAAGTGGTGTAAAAGGCAGGATATTGTTAAACATGAGGCTTCCTAGGATTCTCACAAGTGGATCCTATGGAGGAGTCATGAAATGAACAAGTCTCTCAGCCTTCTTGGCATTTGGAGTTTTTCACCCTGCTGTCCCATTTCACAGCACACAGGAAGGAGTTCAGATGCCCTGGGTTAGAACTTATCTCACCTGAGAGTTGGAAGGTATTTCAGATGTAGATGTCTAAACTGTAGATCTCTGGACTTCTCTTAGTGTCATTGAAGAGCGATGGACTTTTCTAGGACATAGTAGGTTTGGCCTACTTTAGAAGCTTAATGTAAAGTGAGATAAGTCATTCTTTAGAAGTATGTCAAAATTGTTCTCCTTCCCATTTATTTGAGAAAGAGCTGCAGGTTTTCTGGAGCCAGAGTCAATGATATATAAGTCAATAATATTAAATGTCAGGTGTCTATAGGAACAAAGACCCACTTATGAAATAGGTAAGCAAAGATTAACAGAAAGATATATTCTAATTGATCAATCATCCAGAACTCCGACTAGGAAGAAGATGGGGGATTAGTCAGAAATGAGAAACAGGAAATTAAAATGGCAACAACAACAAATCACAGCTAGAATACAAAGAAATTAAGCTGCTTTCAAAAATTTCAACTATTTATGACCAAATGACTGAAAAAAAAACTATGCCAAAAGCAAGGAAAGATCTGTCCTTGCTCCTAAATGATGTGTACTTATTAGAGTCCTCTGAAAGTAAGTACCAAAAATCCCAAATAATACATGGGAAGAGGTGGATGGCTTTAACATTTTCAGAAGAAAATCCTGTCCGCCTGACCCAACTACCAAACTGGAGGTGGTCAAAATGAGTGGATTGGATACCATCAGTAATGTAAAAACATATTATACCCCCTTCTCCCCTTGAGAGAATCACTGAATTTGGGAAGACTTTTATAAAATTAACTTATAAAGTTAAGCTCTGTTGTTACAGCTATGGTAATGTGCTACACTTCTACAGATGGATAGAACATATCTGTCTTTGTGTCTTTGCCCCAGTGTTGTGTTCTGTCACTTGAAGATTTGTGTTCAAATCAATGAACTGTATAAATATAACATAAGTGAAAAAGCTGCAAAGTATTAGATCTTTCTCAGTCTTCACTTTTTCTTGCTGTCGAATGTGTATAAACTTAAATATTCATTGGAGAGAAATATGATTCTGGGTGGATACTCTAACCACTGAGCTATGGAAACGGGCTCACTTCTTTTCTGTATATACATAACCCAATGACTGTTGTTATTTTGTATGAACAGCTTAAATCTGACATGAAGACCTTCATCTCTGAAGAAAACACAGAAAGGGCTTTCCTGGAGGAGTAAAATAATTGCCCCAAGCCAAGACAGAGTCAGGATGCTGCTCTTTGAGGTAGCTCTAACTGCAGGGCCATTCATTATTCTAGACTCTCATTGTCCCGAGGAGCTTCAAGTTATGATCTCTCTGGTACTGAAAGATCTCTGGCTCCAGGCTCTTATTTGTAAAATGGGTTTAGTATTTCCCAGTGAGGTTTGAGGCTTTGGTAGGGATTAATTAATGTTTGCACAGTATCTCACCAGAGTAAAAATGCTGAATAGTCATTAAATAATATTTTTAATAAAATGATCCACTGCCTTAATTGGAAAAAGGTATCAAGGGATAGCACTGATCTCAACTCTTTCACACTATTGATTCTATAAAAGACCTCATTAGTTAAAACAAGCAGAAATGCAATGGATTCCTTCAAAAAAAGCTTATCAAAGCACTAACAGTTGCTTTTGAGAACAATACTACATAGCTTTTCCATTAACATTTATTTGTAACCAAAGTTCAGGGTGATAAGTATTATTGTTACAAGAGTCACACTTACACCAAAAATTCCTATTATTTTCCCTAGGAATATCTCAAATAAACAACCTGGTTAACGAAATTAGCAAACAAAAGTAGCAGGGCATGGTGATAGGAGCAAGAGATCTGACGTGATCTCAACCAGCTCACTGTAAGTCTCATGGAAACTGAAGTTCTTTCAAGTCCAAGTTCTTTCTTCTAGCTGGGGTTTATATTATCTAAACAATGTTAATGTATTAGAAAATAAACATTTTATGAAGCTACCTCTTTTATATGTTATCTGAAAATTTCTCACAGTCTTATTTGCTTTAGGCATGTAAAGGATAAGGCAACATTTTGCTTTAGGAAGCAAACAGTGCAATCTTAGCAAGAGACAGAAAAATGCCATGTACAAAAGGCATTCAAATAATAAAAGAAATGTGAACAGGGAAGATGGGATGAGCTTCTCTTTAAATATCCATTTTAATAGGTAGGACATGCCCAGAGTAAAGAGCAAAAAATACAGTATTGAAAAATTATTTTAACTCCTTTTTATAGGTAAGGAAAATATTTACTTTATACAAGTTTTGTAGGTAGCAGCATCTAATGTCAAGCAAAGAAAGAGAACTTGCACTAAAGGCTTTTTATTACAGTAAATTGCTGTTTTCAGGAATGGATAATGAGTTGATGTTAAGAAAAAGGTTGAAACCTGTAAAATAGGTTGCAGTTACTAATAATGCTCTTAACATACCCCAATTTCAAAGTAAACTGCAAGGGAGTTTCAGGGCAGGTTACGAAAATGTATTTTTATTTCAAAGTTGATGCGGTCATGCTTTTCATTAATTGGCAAGGTTCAGGTGTCAGACAGTAACTCATGGTTATTCAATCACTGCTGATTGCATGATCATGGCTTTATGACCTTATGCATTGGAAGGAAGAAAGGATATAGCTGTTCTTGAAATGAAAACATGAATAAAATTCCAACTTTTCAGTCCGTCTTTCCTTCTACCATATTATCCCTCCTTATTCAGTGCAGTCAGTGTCTGAACACTTTGCACTTTCCAAGGGTTTTAGCTTCATATTCCTGGCACAACAGGAAATTTTCCCGAGGACAGAGAAGGGATGGTCAGGGAGCTCTTGAATCTCCTCTGCACCACATCCATGCCTTGGTGCACTTCCCGCCTGAGCATCCAGGGATAGTTAAACCTCTGTAGACTGACAGGAGCTGGAGTGACTCCAGTCAGACACACAGCTCGGCCACACGGAGTATCTGCCCCAGTGACACTCATCCCCATATTCAGCAGGCTCAGTAACAAAAAAAATGGTTTAAATTCTTAGATGAGACACAGGCTGAATGTTTCCCCGGTTTCTGACACTAATCCTCAGAGGTACAAAGGTTTTATTCTAGTTCTGTGGGGAATTGGAGTAGGGAATCTACAAGAGATATCCACAAAGGTTCACTGCAGCCCAGCGAGGCAAGGTCAAGCCTCCATGGCAACTGACACGCCTGCCCATGGCCCTGTCCTGAACCATACAAATACTTTTTGGCTGACAGAAAACATAACTGCAGATTTCCCAAATTAATCCTCTAACCACAGAGCTATCTTTCTGTCAGATAATAAAAATATGTAGCCAGATGGTTTGGTATGACTATATAAAAGTCATTTAAATTTACAAGAGATTTTAAATAAGAGGTGCCCCAATATGATTCAGTGTCACCCTATTATTTTCTTATTGTGACTAGATGAACAGATACTGCTAAAAAACCCCTTTCTTATTACTCTTATTCCATTATATCTCAAAATAATTCTACTTCATATCCTTCAATTTTCTGTACCCAGAAACTGTAGTGTAGAAGCTTTTTGATATGATGATCCAAGACTGTAGAAAATGTTAATAAAATAATAGGAAATTTTTTCAGAAAATAAATTTTGAACTTTAAATTCTTTTTAATTATGCTTGAGAACTTATTCTGTAAATTACTCTCAGTCATAGAACAAAATCATATCATATGGCCTGAACATCATATAAAAACATGCTAACTTTCCAGCATTTTAATTATAGGCTGTTGGCAACAAATGCTTACTAACAATCTGCAGTCAGAAGCTGTTTCTAAAAATTAAATACCTCATAATGTCAAATAATTCTGTAAAAATCCCATTAGGCCCAAGGTCAATTCACAAAGAGGAGAAGACATTTGTAAGGACGTAAGATTAATCAAATAGGATAGTTGTTATGAATTATTCATCCATTTCTACTACAGAATACAAAGGGGGTTATGCATTCATAAACAAATATTTCTGTTCTAAATGATTTCACGTGTGAGATGTTAGCAAAGAAGGGACATTTTTCTCTCCCTCATGCCCTGCTGACCTCTGTAACACCTGGGTGCATACCTGACATGCAACATTTACCTTCCCATAAAGAGTGTGACAGCTGCAACGGAGATGAGATGAGATGAGAGACTGACTCATCTGACTGCTTTGCCACACCTGCCTTCCTCAATGAGTGTCCCTTTCCAAAAGGATAAAATGCACAGCCTTTTAAATGTATTCCTATGATGAGCAGCTTAAATGATGTGCTCTCTGTTTCCTCAGGAAAAAAGCTACCAAGCTCAATCTCCACATTCATTATTGGCTGCTTAGGTTCTGTCGGGAGTGGGGCAATTTTTGGTACAAGCAGGGTTGTGGAGATGCTTCCAGTATGGAGGTAAATGACTGCAGTCTGCTGTCACAGTGCTGGGCACATAGAGCACTGTTTTGCCAAGGGAATTTGCGCTGGCAGAAGCAGTGCAGCAGGACAAACACCAGCAAAGATTGCTGACACAATCCCAGCTTTCGCTGCGGAGTCCAGTTGTCACCTTTCATTGTGCAAGTTCCCTTCTTTTCCCATCTTTTTATAATGTCATTTCTCTTCATAAGAGAACAGAGAGCAGCATATTGAGATTCCCTGTCTCAAACTTGCCCAGAGTGGGGGTACTTACACCACAACCTTGTCCCAGGAACAGAGGTCACAGTTTGGCCCTTCACTGCCACATGGAAAATCTGCGTGCTAGTGACTGTGGGGAAAGGCAAATAATGTTTGCGGTGTTTGTCACAGATCCAGAACAGAGCTCAGCCAGGCAGAAAAGAGACAGCACCCTGATTTGAAAAATTCCCAATCTGGAGGTTATGTAAAGAGGAAGATTGTCTGCCTGTTACTATGGCAACAAGTTTAAAAGGGATCTTGTCGCCAGGCTGCTATTTCTTCCTGCACCCCATAGGAAAATCAGGATGAGTCCTCCTCCATCTCAGTGGGTTGAACTGAACAGAAAAGTTCACCATACAATGGCAAAGCAGCAAGAGGCAGTGCCAAGGGTGTACACCTGAGCAGATAATGATGAACTCCAAAAAGTAAAATAATTTTTTTGGGTTAGACCATGGCTAAAACTAAAATTTTTGTTGAATCAAAAGTCTGCAAAGAAATGATGCTGAAACAAGCAGAAAATCAAATATTTTTTCTTCAGTTCTGATAATTTAAAAGCTGAATTAATTTTTTTAAAGGAAAAATGAAGGTAATTTTGAAATAGAATTATATTTTAAATCGAGCAGTCATTGTTCTGTGGCAATAATCAATGCTTTTGAGAATTAATGATTATATTATTTCTTTCCCAGAAGAGTACTCTATAAAATAAGCAAAATTTTTAAAATATACCCATGTTTTAAAGAAGTAATAAGAGGCAGTTCAGAGGGAATATATGATAAATATTTTTGCTTGTATACATGAGCATTTGTTTTTTCAGTCCGCTTAGTATTGGACGGGGTGGAGAACTTCCTCCATGATATATCATCATAAAAAAATGGAAAAATTCAGAAGAATTCCAGTAACACTAAGAAAAAAAATCTGGGAAAAAAGTCATAAATATCAGCATTATTTCTTTGCTTTGATTTTTATTTCAGAATCAATGATAAGTATTTCTTGTTAGAAAGGAAACCCTAGTATTCAGTGGTTCTGTTCAGCTGAAAAGCTGGTCCAAGTGATTTGCACCCTTGGAATTAAATCTTGGCCATTATGCTATCATAGGCAGTATTTAAAAAGAACAGTTTCACCCTTCCATGACATCATCTTTCTGATTGCAGACCCTTGCAGGTTTCTAACACATTTATTCCAGCCCAGCCCAACTTGTGTATTCTGCAAAATACAGTCCTGATTACAGATGATCTACCTTAAATAACACAGGTGTCATAGGTAAAATGACCAAGACTTTTCTCAGCAAATGTTTAGAAGTAATCCTGGCCCCATGAACTTAATGAGAGATTTGTTACTGCCATCCAACAAGGATCTCCCTTGTACTTCCAGAGTTGTGTATAGATTCATTTCTGCATATACCTTTGAGCTGTACCATGCAATTACTTTGGCTTTCTTTAATTGCTGAGAAAATAGTGGCAGTTTTATGATCCTGAGGGAAATGGTTTGTCTCATGACCAAATAACTGCAAGCAGCAAAATTTTATCCTTTAGAAAAGGAAGTCCATAAGGCCAGGCACAATAAGAAACAACAGAAATCTGGGCTAGCTTTTCTGCTCTGTATTTAGAAACCTTATAACCAATTGTTCAATGATATTGACGTAGTGAAGCCCTGGTTGACTCCATACAGCTGTATTTTTCCAGAAACTAAGCTTATGTGTTAGTTATTTTAGGTCAATCTAATCCTGATACATTATAACTTTTTCAGAACTTTGCTGATCATACCGATTTTGGGAAAAAATATTAGTCATAAATAAATTTGTGGACTTACCTGTGTTATAACACTGTTGAAAGGTGAATAATGGCAATGTACTTCAAACTTGAAAAGCACTGTGAAGGTCTGTGTGCTGCTTACTAGTTTGGTACCAAGACATCATACACTTCAAACCACTGGAAATTAGTTCTGCACCATCCTCAAGACTCTCTGCATTGCTCCACTCCATATCCTGAAGCTTTATACAAATCCCATATTGCCTCTCATGGACTTCTGTCCTGTCCTTTGTCATGGCATGGGCACAATATTGTGACTCTCATCCTCTCCATACAGTACAAGGGCTCATTTTTCCACCCAGAAGATGTGAGATGTCTTAATTTGTCAAATACTGTTTCCACATTTCTCCATTTTCACATATAGCATACCCTGTTCTTCATGCCAGGCAGTCAGTGTTTAACCTGGCTATAACTTGTCCCTGGTCACAACTTTCCCCAGTTATCACAACTCTCTGTGCTTTTCTTCCTCCCAGTATATTGTGCTTAGTGTCCCACACCAGCCTCCTCACCACCTCCAGGATTCCCTTCTTGCTCATCAACTATTATTCTGTGCTCCTTTTACTATACACCCTTTTCTCTTATCTCACTTATTTATCTCAGAAATAAATCCCTTGATATGTTGGATTGTCAGTCTACTAATCTCCAAAGATGGATGGACTTGGGGGACTGTTTGGCTGAGCAATAGGATTCGATGCCATCAAATATTTGTTCCGCATGCAGACACCTAGATAACAGTGCTCAAAACTGACTGTAGTGAATAAATTGCAGCATTCCACATGCTCCTTACTTTTCTCCCTTTGGGTTTTCTAGCTTTGCTCCAATTTGTTATATTCTGTACACTAGTGCTGTTTTAAGAATAGAATTTGAATGTCCATTTGTATCTAACATGGGACTTATAAAAACCATCTTACCTTTGGTCATTATTTGTCATGTGATTCCACTGAATTAGCTTGGATTGTCAAAACATTTTCCACAGTTTAGCAATATACATGTGCCTCAGATCACCTAAATTTATGTGTTTATGATGTAGATTTCTGCACTGGAGCTTGTCAGCCACAGTTTTTGCCATAGTCAGCAGAGGCAAACATGTACACGGAAGGTGGTACTCATCTGGTGGTTTTTGGACACGTAGTTCAGGCTTCAGAAGAATCATGCCAGTTTTTCACAGTCAGAAATAAAGCCACATCCAGGCTGCATGTTTGTAACAATCTTTGGCTCCTGTTGTTCTTGAAATCATACCTATGTGTCAGTTGGAAGAGTCCTGTTTACATAGCATGAAACTATGATGGCAACAGCTTAACTGTATGGGCTCTGTTTACACTGCCAGGGGAAATGGAGCTGTACGTACTGGCCACACTGTGCCCAGGATTCTGAATGGAGAAGTATTTGTTTTTCAGGTTTATGTGTGAGAGCAAACTAAGCATCCACATGCAGCTCGTGTGCTGTTTGACAGCTTTGAGCATTTTGGTGTTTGGCTTTAGGTCCTCAGAACCACCTACTTCTTCCCTTTGACTGTGAGGGGAGACTAGGTGCATAAAGTACCTTGTTGCAACAGTCCTATGAGAGCCAATATTACTTGTCTTTGAGGGGCTGCTACTCATTGTTCAATGCTTCAAGTATCTGAGCAGTTATGTAGGAATTCCCAGAAAAGTCAATGCACTGCATGAAGTGCACACGCATCACAGAAAATACATGTCATCTTCAAAAACTGGAAGGTGGTCACTCTATCTTTGCAATTTTATGTAAATTTTATACCAGGTGTTGTGCTACACAAATAGGTTGGAAATCCCATGAGACCATAACTGAAGATTAAGGCATTTGCGTTTCCAGAACTTCTTCCTTGCATTTGGCCGATTAGTCACTCTTCTCAATCCCTGTAAATATTCATTTTAAAGGCTAGAATAGAAACGAGAAAAATATTATAACAAGTTAATGAGGAAACAGTGCTCATCTAATACTACTTAATGCAGACTTTGGACAGACATTTTTCCAGCTAAAACATTTTAATTATCCATTTTTATATTCAGTGTCTATTTAATTAATCTGCCCATTTTTCCGATATTTCATATTTTATTAATTTTAGGTTAAGCTATGAGTATATATTTTTCATAATGCATTGCAACACTGATTCAACTGCATGAAACAGCAACATCTAGCAGTCTGGTTTTGTCTACTACCTCTTTTTGAAAGCTAGATTAGGTATCTCTCTTCAGCAGTGCATTTTCCTGGTTACACTAGACTGAAGAAATGTTCCTTCTCCAATGAAAACAGCACAGATGTTTCAGATGGGATAGCAGTTTACCGAGAGGCTTATAAGGTTAAAGCAATTCAAATTAATTTCTCATTAGAAAGAGAAGTAAGAAAAGATCATGCATCATTTAGTAGTTCGAGAGAGTATTATTATGCTCTGTGAGCTTGCTTCTAATATGCAACACACAAAAAGATTTGTGGAGACATGCACTTCTTCTGAATGTCAGAGAAGTTTCAGTGTCTTTATATTATGCTCTTTAGCCAAAATCAGTGTTCCAGGAACTCTAGAAATGCACGGCTCTTATGTTTCATTACTTAGAGGGTTTTAGCTTTTTGCCCTAGAACATTAATAGTAATTCTAGTTCATTATTTCAAACATAATTCTTGGTCCTTGAAGAAATCTTTCTTTCCTAGATACTGACTAGCATAAGGAAAAAGCCTGTATTATCTGAAAATTGTGGCCAGACTTCAAACACAGGAAAACCAACATCTGCTTGGAGCAAGAGAACTGTTTTAGTGTCAGAAAGTCCAGAACTGAAAATAGGAGAAAAAAAACAAACACGACAGAACTTGGCATAACAGGGAAAGAGTTGAAATAGATAGGAAAGGATGAAGAAATCCTTCCATCTGTTGAGGTTAAAGGTTGATGTATCTGTACCGAAGTCTCTGAAAAAGAAGAGCTTTAAGGGATTTGAAGGGTTTTGAAATTACTGGATTCTCTGACATAACAGCCTATGTCTTGTTCTAGGTCCACCCCCAACCCCAGTCTTTAGGTATTATCTGACTATCCGTAGAAGTTAATTGGAAGATTCCATTTTGCTCTGATGAAACCTAAAAAAAGCTATTCCTATGCTCTCATATAATATCTTTTTCTCTGTTCCTATTCCTTTATCTCTTTGATGGCTTTGGGTTGTGTTTGTTCTTCTGTCTCCCTTTAGCTCTTTAGTTCTGATGGTGGCATTTTATGTTTTTAGAGTGATTGCCCAGAGCAAACATGGGAGCTGCTGTAAAAAAAAATCAACTACGCTTCAAGATATAGACTAAAACTTCAGTCCAATATGTCATTATTGGATCTATCAAATCTGAAACTATTTTATTAGACCAAGATATTAAATTTCTTTTGACAGGATTGAGAAAAAAATTGCTGTAGCTTTACGAATTTTTATGAATCAGCTGAGCTGTGGTCATTGACCATAGACACACTTTTAGCCCATTGCAAGTGCTAGAAAAGCATGTTAGCTTAATTGAATTTTAAGCTAACACATTTTTCTTTGCATTTCTGGCAGGCTAAGAGCTGGCACATGGGCAATTACACTGCTCTGGTACCACACAGTAATTCATTCAGCCACAGCTCAACTGTTTCTTCGGTCTCCTGAACAAAGTTGACTGAATAGGACAAAGTACAAATGATTTGATAAAATTTTATATTATATTTCAAAATTCTGAAGATTTTTCAAAATATTTGTATGAAGAAGTAATTGTATCTGGGACAAAGAACAGGTTGGATGTTTTAAATAGATAAACCTAACTAGAGTCATAAATTTAAATGATGCATATGTAAGTAATTTGGGAGTTTATCTAGTTTTAGTTACTCTCTATGACACAGTGAAGAGGGGGCAATTACTTCTGGAAAACATCTACTTCTTAATTCATGTTTTAATTATTTTGATTAAGCTTAATAAATGCCTTTAGCAGTTTCTAGATACTGTGTTTCAAACAAAAATAATTCAGACATTCAATGTAGGACATAAAATTCCATATGGTTGTAAAAGCAACATACAAAAAATTGTATTTTTCTATAGTTACAGGGAGCTAGAATCACAGGGAGCCATGAGGGACAGAAAAGCTGTTGTTAGATATCCATTGCAGTGCAGTCAAATCATCACGTCTCATATTCTTCCTAGGGCTGTAAGAGGATGAAAATGTTTGAAGCCTTCTGAGCTATGTTTGATGTTGCATGAGGTCTAAAAAAATCATCAGGGACCAGCAATTCTGTGCTTGGGAACTCATTTAAAATTAGCTTCTTATTCTCTTTCTTTCATTCTGGATCTCTGCCATGCCCTTACTTTTTTGTCTAAATGCACTGGTGAGGCGTAGTGCAAGTTATATTCATTCACAGATGTGCAAGATTGTGATGAAAAGGCTTGAGATCGACTCTCATTGTGCTGTCAGTGTGACAGAAGAGCTTTCCTCCTCCTCCCTCTGGCTCACACCTCTGTGAACATTAAAAACAGAAAATCCACAAGCACTTTGGAAAATGTTTCCTGTATTGCAACTTCCTGAGGAGAACAGTACCCTCCACACAGAATCATAGAATAGTTTGGGTTGGAAGGGATCTTTGAAGGTCACCTAATCCAACCTCCCTCTAATAGGCAGGGACATCTTCAACTAGATCAACCTCTTCCAGTGTTTTACCACCCTCATTGTAAAAAAACTTCTTCTGTCTATCTAATCTCATGGGTTTGTAAAGAACTAGTGCAGTAATCACTGTCAGTTGCTTTGGGAACCCTTTATGGGAAATACAGTCTAAGTTCAGCACATGGTCCATTACTATTCCCCTGATAATGTTTGGTAATATCCTGGGTAAAGTACCACTAATTACAGGACTACTTATGTGGCTGAATTCCAAAGTACTGCTATAATTTACTGCCATGTCTGTATGCAATCAAAATTACGTCATTTCAGAGAAACAGTTATATTTCCTTTCTGTAACTACATTTATGCAAGGTATTATAACCTAAATAGGACAACAGACTGAGTAATCAGCAGTAATAAGATTTTATTTTAATGTGATAATAGCCAAGAATTAAGTAAAAAAAAAAAAAAAACCTGACAGGAAAACAAAATAGAAGCAGAAAAGGATATATGTACAGACCCATCAGTTTCATGCTATGATGAAGTATAGAGGTGACATTGGACTCTTAAATCCATCTTTGACTTTAGTGTGGCAAGATTGTGCCTAGGCTGAAGAATACTTCTCCGTTTATTAGTTTAATGCTGCATTCATTTTCAAACGTTATGTGGAGCTCTGTTGAAATTAGGGTGTAATAAAATTATCATAGCATCTCCCATAACAGGAAACATAGAGCATTTAGGTAATGGGATAGCTGATGCTAAAGACTTGTAACAAACTGCCTTCCGTACTGAAGGTATCATGATGGAACACATATTAGTTGAATAAAATTAGAGGTATATGAGTATTTATCTGTTTCATGACCATATCCAGGCACTGAGTTTTCACCAGCAGTGGGAATATGATTTAGGAGAGCTTTGTCATATGGTTAGAAACCCTCAAAGTGCTCTCAGTTACTGTGTTATCTCTACAGCCTGGTTTCCAGTGTCCAGTTAAAACATATTCTCTGACTTCCATTCTGGTTGAAACCTGTAAATTCCTTGTATCAAGCTCTTGTTCCATATTATTTAGATTCTTAGAACAAATTTGCAGAAAGGCTGTGCTAAGTGGGTTGTATAAACACTTACACATCTGTCTGATCCTCTAAAGGATTATCTTGCATCCTATCTCTTTGTCTTCTTTTGAAATGTTTCTTAAATAAGCTGAAATTGAAGAGGGAAAGTGAATGAGAAAATCAAATTGAAGTATTTCTGGGGTTGTTTTTAATTTTCTGTTTGTAGCATTTGACAGCTGTAAGAAATTGCATGAGAGAAAAAAATCAAAGGCTTAAGTATCAAAATCTTTGCTTACAAGCTACTCTTATTTAGCAATCATGCTTGCATAATAACCGCAACTCGGAGCACATGATTCATAGGAACAAGTAATCAAGTATATAAAACTCCATAGCTTGTACCTAAAGATATTTGTTTTTTTCAGGAATAACTTAGAGTCATTAAGTAAATATTTTGTAGTTTGGTCACAAAAAGGGAAAAACTGCCTAATAGAGAATACTCTACATGTATGATAATAGCAATAATACTTCTGGACTAAGGATAACTGATGTTCAAATTGTATGAAATGCTTATTCATAAACTGATTAGCAATATAAAAGTTGAGCTTCATTTCAGCATGTTCGTTTTTTTTCTATTTGCTGTTTATTATTTGTACTTATGAAGAGTGAACTTAGGATCATGAAGCTGAGATTCATTGAAGAAAATGAATTCAATTTATGATACAAAAATGGCTCCATGGAGAAAGGATGCATTTAATATATCCAACTGTGAAACCACCAAAATAGAAACTAGACCCATGTAACTTAAATGACTAGCCACAAAGCTTGACATATGAGCTATAAATATCAAATAATAAACTGAATACTTTAATGTATCCATTAAATTTGAGTAAATTTACACAATTAATAGCTTCATAACATCTAGAACTGCTAGCAAACAATTTTGCAAGCAGAAATGAGGCTTTATTTATCCCATAACTTACTCATAGAGAACAATTTTAACCAGTTTTAAAATGGTGGAGGAAATTTCATGAATGGTGACACTTTCCACCAAGCTCATAGAGAAAAAATGTTACGTTTTTCAATATACTTGGAATTTTCAAGTTAATCTTTTAATCAGACACATAACACAGGTTTTATGTGTTCCCATGACAGACCAGCAGTACTCATGGTCGCCTTCTCAGCACTTCAATGAAGAAAGATACTCTCCTGCTCCGAGGAATATGAAAGGATTATCTGGTAGTCGCAATCAACCACAGTTATGTTCAGCTCATACTTGTGGCTTAGCATCCCCTGAAGATTGTGACCATACCCACGACCATATCCACCATGGGCAGGAGCCAAGGCAGTCATATCTTCTCAGCCCCACGGAGAGTTGCCCGCTGGACCACCATCGTTGCTCCCCACGCAGCTCCATTCATTCTGAGTGCATGATGATGCCCATGGTAATGGGCGATCACATGTCAAGTAGCACTTTCCCCAGAATGCACTACAGCTCACATTACGACTCAAGAGACGACTGCGCCATGTCTCACGGTAACCCTAAGATTAACCGTATTCCGGCCAATCTTTTGGACCAATTTGAGAAACAACTTCCTCTTCACCGGGATGGGTTTCATACTTTACAGTACCAGCGGACCTCAACAGCTGCGGAACAACGCAGTGAGAGCCCAGGAAGAATACGCCATCTCGTTCATTCCGTCCAGAAACTTTTTACTAAATCTCATTCTCTGGAAGGATCATCCAAGGGCAATGTTAATGGAACAAAAGGAGACAGTCGGGACGATCATCATCATGGGCACCATTCCAAGCATAGCAAAAGGAGTAAAAGTAAGGAACGAAAACCAGAAGGCAAGCATAAATCTGGAATGAGTAGCTGGTGGAGCTCTGATGATAATTTGGACAGCGATAGCACTTACCGAACCCCTAGTGTGGTAAATAGGCACCATGCAGATCATATATCCCATTGCTATCCTGAGGCACTCGGGGGGCATTTTGGGGATCTCTCATTGAAGACTTCCAAAAGTAACAATGATGTGAAGTGTTCAGCTTGTGAAGGGCTACCAATGACCCCTGATAGTAAATATATGAAAAGGAGTTCTTGGTCCACGCTTACAGTAAGTCAGGCTAAAGAAGCTTATCGCAAATCGTCACTGAACTTAGATAAGCCTCTGGTTCACCAGGAAATCAAACCTTCCTTGAGGCCGTGCCATTACCTTCAGGTAAGAGGAAGATTTTCTTGAGATTTTTAATGAAAAGAGCATCACAGTGTGTGCCATAGTCATCATGAGAAATACAAGGGCATCTCTCAAAGAATTTCTGTATGGCTCACCTAATGCAGGTGTTCCATTCAAGTGAGAAATCTCTAACTTTTGTCTTTGTTTGTAGAGCACAGATTAAAAACTATAAAACAGGTGTGATATAAATTAGTTTCAGGTCAGTGGATGTGTTTTCATCTTTGGAGTTCACACTGAACACCTTGATGAAATCCATATATCACAGTAAAAAAGGAGCAGTTCTCTCAGCAGTCTGAGGGCTAGAAAAAGTGTTTCAAATAGATCTATGAATGAGGGATTTTAAAAACAGGCTGTAGGGACTCCTGGTTTTGTTTTATCTTTTATTCCTTTTCTCCATGTTTTTGTAAGTAACAAAAGAATGGATTTACTGGTGTACCAAATTGCTTTGTTGTGATGACCACCCACATATTTATTTTTAATGATTGAGTCACCCAGGAGCATGTTGAACTGAACCTCTTTTGAGACCATACTATAACACAATCTGTGTTAAAACATACATGGGTACCTCAGGGAGAGAGATATTTCAGGCCTGGCCCTCAGATTGATTTTGGTGGTGTTCTGTACATTTTCTCTTGCAGCAACAACGAAGCTTCCACTGCCTTCTGCTAGATGCTGTTTGCCATTCCAAGGTCATGCTAATGTAACTATTTATCATGTTGCCCAATGATCTGGATTATAAATTGATATGTGTTTAAAAAATACTTTTTGAGATACTATTTTTAGACATTTACTTCATTTACATGGCCTACGTCCAGCACAGTGCCATCAAAAGTGGCATTAGCACATCAGATTGTACAGAGAACTGTAGTGGGTGCAGAGCAGAAAGGAGGGAGTACCTGGGAGGAAAACTTCGTCACCTAGCTTTGTCCCTGGAAAAAATGTCGTATACAAATACTCCTTTGGTAATTTATACTAAGTATAGCCTGCAAAGCCCACATTGTTCTGAGGACATTCTCTTCTATTTCTTTTTAAGGAACTCCTCTTTCTCCAGAACTTAACTGATTCTCAGGTGAACATGAGGAAATCTCTAGTCCAGATTTATGTATTTGGAGATTTTCAGTTCCTCCGGGCCCTGCAGAAAGTGGCAAATGCGGATGAGCAACATGAGTGTACTTCTGTGCAGAGCTCTCTCCCCTCCGAACTCTAGGTGTCCAATGGCGATGAGTCACTCTTGAAGAGCCAGACCTTTTCAAATGCATATGCAGTCACCCAGGATCAGTCTTCCTTACTGAAACAGGGAAAGTTTCTCATTGCAGAGAAAGGAAAATAAATTGCAGCCCTCATAGCATTACCATGCAAATTGATTCCAATCTAGACTGACAGCTGTGGTATTTTATCATATCCAAGTACATTCTCATGTATGTAAAATAGACTGCACTTCTCTGGAAGTTTTTGATCTCATTCAACGAGCCAGAACTGGAAGTGCATCATGTGCAGAGACTTTCACTCTGTGTGAAGTGTCTGTTCTTAAACCACGCATACAGCTGTGACATTTCAGAGACGTTTAGATATGGCTGGTTTTTCCTTCCCGTTTGTCTTCGTTTGATAGACAGGTGTCTGCTAAGGAAGGTGGGAACCTTCCTTAGAACAGAGAATGTGAACCCCCTTCCCTCCGAATTATTATAACTTTAGAATCAAGGGCTCTCAGGCAAAGGTATGGGAAAAGGAATAAGAGATTTTTTTTACTAGTATCTATAATGAGGTAAACAATCAGTAACAAAAAAAAAGGTGAACAAGATAAAAAACAGTAAACAAAACCAAAAACTCGGTGGCAAATGTCCCTGGGCTATCAGGCACTTTCCCGTTTGGTGTAGTCACGGTCACGGCCAGCAGGGGCGCTGTTGGGCTCCCAGCCCAGCAGGGCAGGTGCGATGGCTCCCGGGGAGCTGCAGATGGCGCTGTGGCGCGAGGTTGGATCTGTGTCGC